>CM027389.1:109249368-109284972 GCA_015711505.1 Sylvilagus bachmani | reverse complement strand
GGGTCGGGGCTGCAGGACGGTGCCCGGGGCGGGTGTGCGGGGCGGAGGGCCGAGGCTGCGGGACGGGCCGCGGAGGAGCCTGGTGGACGCCCGCCAGAGCACGGGCCCCTAGGCCCGGGAAGCCGGCTGCGTGTCCTGGCGCGGTGACCGCGTCCACCCGCAGGTGCCCCCGAGGCGGTGTGCAGAGCGGGGGGCTGCGGGGACACCGGGGGACACACGCGCCCCCGACCTGGCGGGCCGGAGCGACCCCGCGGCACTCAGGAGACTCGCCGGGAGTGAGTAGAGTGGAAGCCGGAAAGGTGTTCCATTAACCGGGCCTTGGGAACCAGTTGCGTCTATACCAGCTGGAGGCCAGGACGAGCAAAGAAAGAAAAAAGTAAGCCGAGGCTCCTAGGTGGGCGATGCGTCTGCACGTTCTCCTCCGGGTCCGGAGAAGCCCTGGGCGGTGACCTGGAGACGGGATTTGATAGCTGTTTTAAGCCCAGCGTTTACGTAAACGCCTCCGGGGGCAAAGACGCCTGCATCCGGAGGACTCCGGGAATCCGCCGAGGCCACGTGGGTGTAAGTAGACCCAAGATAAGAACCAAATCTGCTTACCCTTAATCCCACGTGGCTTCTGGCTGCACCAGAGAGGACTCCACCTGACTACAGGAGCACTGTGCGTGTGCGAGAAGGCAAACCAGGAAAGTGGACATACGGGTGTTTCGGGTGTATGTGAGTTTATATCCTATTGTGATCTGAAAAGGATTGAAGCCATTTGCAAAATTATATAGATGAAAAATCAGGATGAAGAAAAAATAAAGTGCCTAGACTAACTGCATAAGGTCTGTTACGGTTGGAAAACAGATCAATCATCTGACCCTGGGCTGCTTAGCAGGAAAAGCATAGTTAGCTGGGTAGACGCTTAACACTGATCTGTGGTTTGAGTAATGTGTATTTTCCCTGATGCTGATCTTACAAACTTGCTGTCTTGTGTGGCTGCTAAGGCATAGTGAAGTTGCTGTAATAAGGTGAGCAGCAGTTTGTAAAAAAAAAAAAAAAAAAATTGATTTGAGAGGCAGAGTTGCAGAGGGAGGGAGAAACAGGTCTTCCATCCACTGACTAACTCCCCAGATGGCCGCAAAGGCTGGAGCTGGGCCTGTCCGAAGCCAGGCGCTTCATTCGGGTCTCCTACATGAGTGCAGGGGTCCACGCACTTGGGCCATAGCAGAGAGCTGGGTCAGAAGAGGAGCAGCAGGACACGGATGAGCACCCACAGGGGACGCTGGCGCTGCAGGCGGAGGGTTCGCCTGCTACACCACAGCACCAGCCCTGGTGAGCAGTGTTTTCGACATTACCCCCAACCAGTTTTATGGTGGTGTTTCTTGATACCATCCCTTAGCAGAAGAGAAACGTCTGACGCCAAAGCAAGGTTGGGAAACCTGAGGACCAGAGCGGGAAGGGGCAGTTTTTGCCTGATCTGCATGAAAAGAAAGTAATTGCTTCTAAGCGAGGTGTTGCAGGAACCCCCGTTCCCACGTGGGGACTCCCCAGTGGCACGTGGGTTTTCTTTTGGCCCTCAGTTTGGTCCCTGCTGTCATCCGGGCACCCTGGTTATTACCTCAGAAGCACAGGAAGAGGCGTGGGGGCTTCTGAGGACTTCGCGTTTTGTTCCACGAGGCTGGCAGGGTGAGGATGCAGGTCTGGGGCTGAGGACAGAGAGCCGGAGCGGGCACCGCCCAGAGAGGACTGATGTCATCGGAGCCCAAAATCCAAGTGAGATCGGGAACGCTGTCTGCAGCCAGCAGGCCCACCTGACATGGAAAGAAGAGTGAGTCCTGCTGTCCAGGGTTTCTTCCCCGAGCTCAGCCATTTCCTCACTGTTTCCAGCTTCCCAACCGTGCGTCTGGAAGTTTGTTCAGACCTCACCAGCCTGCCCACTCAGCCACACTGGCTCTTCAGCAAGTCCTCCTATGGGAGCACTTCATCCCTGCCATCCCAGGCCCCGGAAACCTAGCAGAGACCCTTTGTGCCCCAGCTGTTCTGGGCCCCCTTGACGTACAGTAAACTGCGGTAAGTGTGGGTGTGCAGGACCTTGAAACCAGCGCATGGAAGCAACCTTCTCCCTCCTCCCCTTCCGAGTCCACCTCTGCGTTGTGGCACTGTAGACCAGTTTGAATCTTTCATGTTCTATATAAATGGGGCCGTATAGTGCATCCTCCTTTGGGCCCCTTTTATTGTTTTGGAGTTGGTCCCTGGTTGATAAATACCTCCTCCTCTCTGCTGCTGGTTAGTGTCTGGGAGTCCTTCCTGCTTGTCCCCTCCTACCAAGCCCTCAGTTGGCCCCTTCCCAGTTCTGTCTGCTCCCAATGCCTGTGAGCCAAAGCCAACCACTTCTCACCTAGCTTCCTCTACAGCCACTCTGCTGTTAGGGTCACTGGCACTCCTGGGGCCTGGCGTTCTCCCATCCATCTCGCCTCCAGTCCTGAGGGCTTCTCTCTGGTAGCCGCTCACACCTTAGGAAAGACAGGAGGCAGGAGCGCCTTGTTCACCGTGTCTGGATATGGTGCCGACTCTTCAGCTCTAGGAAGACAAGTGGCCTGGGGAGCAGTCAGGGTCTTTCCAGCAGGTAAGGGATTTCAGTTCTGACTGACTTGTGTGCCAAGTGGAATCTTTGGGGGTGCCACATCCTGGGCCCTGGCTCCTGACCAGTCTCCCTGCTTCTTCACCCTTACCCCTTCACCGATGGAATTAACTCATCTACCACAACTGAGACAAAACACAGCGAGCACCTGATGCTTGGCAAAGCCTGCGCACAGAAGTAACCGATCTGCGTCCCACGTGTGTTCCGTGCACAGTAACTTTCACTCATGAAGGTCAAGTCCTACCCCTGCAGCCTCTTTGAACCTACTCAGAGTTAAATCTTTCTTCCCAGATTCCCATTTGGGAAAAGACAATCTGATCATTTCTGATCATTCCTAGATAATAGAATGTCCGGAAGTCACTTTAGGTGACATGATGAAGAGGTGGAGCTAAGTGAAATGTCAGCCACAAAAGGATGAACAGTCTGTTTCCACTTGTATGAGGCCCCTGCAGTAGCCAAATTCAAAAAGACGGGAAGAGTGGAAGAGTAGATGCAGGTGCCAGGTAAAAATGAATGAGAAGGTGGTGTTTCCTGGGGGAAGAGTTTCGGGGAAGGATGGCTGCACAGCCACATGAGTGGGCTTGGTGCGCTATCCCTGCGTACTTAATGTAAAAGCAGTGGGGGAGCCTCAGTGCCCTGGCACCGCACACTTAACGTTTCAAGGGTAAATTTTAAAAATTCATTTGAGCAGGAGAAAGAGATTCTCACTGGTTCATTCCCCAAATGGCTTCAGCAGCCCACGTTTGGCCAAATCGAAGCCAGGAACTCAGTCCAGGTCTCCTGCATGGATGGCAGGGACCCAAGCACTTCAGCTGTTGCGCGCTGCTCCCCAGGGTGCCTGGGGCGCGAAGCTGGAATCAGACAAAGCCAGGACTCTAATCCAGAAACTCCCTTATGGAATGCAGGTGCCCTAAAAGTTGTCTTAATCACTAGTTCCCAAGTGTTTTGTTATATACATTTTATGATTTTGTACAGTGGGGTTATTGATCCTACAGGACAGAAGCCAGTTTCATCTCTAGTTAACAAAATTCATTTTTAAAAAAGATGTATTTATTTATTTGAAAGAGTTACAGAGAGAGAAAGATCTTTGACTTGCTGGTTCACTCCCCCAGATGGCTTCAATGGCCAGGGTGGGCCAGGCAGATGCCAGGAATTTCATTTGTGTATCCTGCATGGGTGGCAGGGACCCAAGCTCTTGGACCATCATCTACTGCTTTTCCCAAGTCATTTACAGGGAGCTGGGTTGGAAATGGAGCAGCTAAGACACAAACTAGCGCATATGTGGGCTACTGATATCACAGGTGGTGGCTTTACCCGCTACACCACAGTGCCGGCCCCTGTGTTCATTGCTGTGGACAAGAATCGTCTGCACTGTGATCAACTTTATACATTTTAATTTCTACCTCAAGAGAAAGTATGAGCTTCGTTAACAGAGTGACAAAGGCACAGATGAAATCAACTACTTCCCGGAGGCTCTGCCCAAAGTGCCCGACCCTGCCCAGTCAGGGCACCCAGGTGCCTGTTGGCCCAGAACAGTGTCATGCTGGCCCCTTCCCTGGAGGCTGGAGAAAAGGATAAAGGTCTTAAGCCCATTCTCATACCCAAGAATTAAATGACAATTAAAAGGTGGTTTTGCTTTTTAACTATTTGTCCCTGCTTGGCATTTGTCATTTCACGTGTCACAGTGTGTACGTGTCCATACCTGTCCACAGGTGTGTCCCCTGACTACAGCAGCTGTATGCCCAGAGCCTGTCACTGGCTTGGTGCACGTGAGAAGCCGAATGAATGAGCAGATGGATGTAGGTAGAGCTGTTGAGACCCTGGAGCAGCTGTGTCTAAACTTGATCTTGAAGAGCAAAGCAGCAGGGATTCACCCAAAGGTTCTAGAGAAGAATTTCGCTGAGAGATTGTGACCGGGTGCAGGGCAACGTGAGCATTACAGGAGTGGGCTCTGGCCGTTGTCAAACACAGGGCGGCAGATTCCCGCCGTGCACAGTTCTACGTCACTCATCCCAGCCAAATGGTGTCTCCCAGGCCACTGTTGCAAAGCACCACGTGATGTTTCAAGGTTAAGTGGCTGGCTTCCCCTTTTGCCAATGCCATAGGAGTCTAGAAATCTTGTCTGGACTTGTTCAGGCAACCAGAGCAGAGCAGCCCAGTCAGAGCTGGGCTCAACCTCCTCACCCACAGAGCCTCAAGAGCACCAAGTGGCAGTCGTGTGACCTGCTCAGCACCTGGCTGACCGGTTTTGGCCTTTAGCACAGCTACTCTGAAGATGTGCTGCTCCTCCACGTGTTCTGGGAGACCAGCCCTCTTCCCTGCAGCTTCAGTAAAAACCCAGACGTCTCAGCAGGACAGTAGTGCGTGAGATAGGCGGTCTGCTACCGTTCTCATCGCTAACAGAGTAAACTTTGTCCTTTACCCTCAAACCTTGTCCTTGATATATTGATTCGGCACCAGGGACAGGGACAAGATGGTTCGTTATAGAGCAACTGAGAAAGAGTAGAACTAGGGAGGGTTTTGAAGGTGAAACCTGGGGGTCTGTGTTAATCTCACTATCTTGGAGGGGCTTTGTTGCTGAGCACACCACGAACTGTGAGCTTTAGAGGGATCACTTCCTGGGGGGCTTCTGGAGATTTCTACCAGTTTATCACGCTGATTTCCTTAGACACCCTTTGTTTATATACCTATTGATACCAAGCCCAGCATGGTGACAGTGGGTTAAAGCCACCTGTGATGACCATGACTCTGGACTCCCATATTGGAATGCCGGTTCAAATTGTGGCTGATCTGCTTCTGATCCAACTCCCTGCTATTGCACCTGGGGAGACAGCGGAAGATGGCCCAGGTGGTTGGGCCCCTGCACTCAAGTGGAAGACCCAAGTGAAAGTCCTGGCTCCTGGCCTTGGTCGGGTGCAGACCTGGCTGTTGCAGCCTTTGGGGGAGTGAACCAGGAAATGGAAGATCCATCTCTCTATGACTCAACCTTTCAAAGAAAATTAAAAATTTTAAAGTGACAGAATTTCCCATTAAATTTGAAGAAAATAAGTGCATCTTTCTTCATCAGTAAAGTGAAATCGTTGGGTTGGAAAACACTTTAGCTATTTGATGGGTGAAAAAAAAAAGTTGACTCCTGGGACGGGTGTTTAAACTAGTGGTTAAGACACCTGTGTCCCATGTGGGACTACGTGAGTTTGAGTCCTCGCCCTGGCTCCTGACCCCAGCTTCCTACAAATGCACACCCTGGGAGGCAGCAGTGATGACTCGGGTAAGTGGGTTCCTACCACCCAGGGGATTGAGTTATTGGCCCCTGGCTTTGACCTCACCAGATCCCATCTGATGCAGGCATTTGAGGAATGAACCACTGAAGGGGGGATCGATCTCTTCCCACTGCTCTGTCTCCTCCTTTCTCTTCCTACTACTGTATCTTCCTCTCTCGCTCAAATAAATTTGATGTTGAATTCCTGTAACTATTTTTAAAACAGAGTAAATCAATAACAGTGCAAAGTATGAACTACTTTTCAATAATGTGAAAATTGACCTCTAATCACACAGATTTTACATCTTTCTGCCACTAACATGCTTTGCTGCTGTCAACATATAAGAGGCAGAACAGAAACACGGACAGAACTCTGACTCAACCTGCAGACACTAGTCCACAAAGCTGGCATTCCCTGCAATAAATAGCCCAGGCCACTGCCTGTGGAAGTCAGACTGGCAGGAAGCCAGGAGCTGTCTCCTGTTACCATCCAAGAGCTGAACAACTTCTGTAACAATCAGGCCCAAATGGGCACTACTTGATGAGGGACAGTTTCCTTCATTTTTGTTCCCAGTTCCTCCTTAGGATCAGAGAAAGCCACATATGCTCCCTTAAGCAATCCGCAGGATGCCTGTGTCCAGGGGCCACCTGCAGCTTCCCAAGGTGACCGCCTCCAGCCAGGGCACTGTTCCCCTCTTTCTGCTCTGAAGCCTCCCCACACCTCTGCCTGCATTAGAGTTACTGACAAATCCAAGTGACAGCCCGACTCCTTGCTATAGCTGGAGTGAACAGCCTCGGCCTCTCTTTTCTGCTTGGTCTCTATTCCCGCAAACAGCAAGGCCCGCGGAGTTGGGGGTCTTCACAACAGTCGATTGGCTTACCATGATTAATGGTGTGTAACAGGAAAGTGGGGATGTGGACAGCAAGAACTTCAAGGCCAGACCAAGAGCAGACAAGTAAGAAGCTGTACTAAGCTAAGGACTGCTGTGTCAGCAAGTCTTTACCATGACTGCTGGGGAGGAAGTCATGAGCCCTTCTCAGCCCCTGGGGCTTGGGGTGTTTAACTCAGGTGACCAACTCTGTATCGGTAGCTTGGAGACTGCTTGTTCATGGAGGCTTCCTTCTGGTTTTTATCAGTGCAAGAAAGAAAGCCGCCATGTGGAAAATCATAATCTCCAAGGAATAATGAGCGAGTCTCATGGATCTGATGTGAAGACCGCTGCCAGTGATTCTGAAAACAGAAAGAGGTCTACATGAAAGAGTTTCCAGCATCTTTAGGACATTAACTTTTGTAGGAACCTAAATTTAAAGAGCTAATTAAATTCATTTAGGTGTAATTTCTGAGACACCAATGGAAACCATTGTATGGCATGATGAGAAGTGTCACTGAAAAATAGGATAGAGGGGCCAGCGTTTGGCGCAGCGGGTTAAGCTGCCACCTGTGATGCCAGTATCCCATATGGGCACTGGTTGGAGTCCTGGCTGCTCCACTTCGGATCCGACTCCCAGCTAATGCTCCTGGGAAAGCAGTGGAGGATCAAGGGCTTGGGCCCCATAACCTATGGGGAGACCTAGATGAACCTCTTGGCTCCTGACTCATGGCTTTGGCCTGGCCCAGTCTGGGCTATTGCAACCATTTAGGGAGTGAACCAGCAGATCAAAGATCTCTCCCTCTCTCTCTCTCTCTCTCTGATTTCCAAATAAATAAATTTTTAAAAGATACTTTTAAAAACAGAAAGGGTAGAAATCAAATATACTACGCGTAAGCATGGAATTCGCGGCATGTCACCCACACTCGCCAAGCCTGTTTGTTTGTCTGAAACAGAGGAGCAAGGTTTACCTGGCAGAGTTGGTGCCAGGATCAAAGCAGTGGACTTGGTGGGGCTGGCACGGCAGGTAAAACCACTGCTTGCGACACTGGCATCCCATATGGACAGCAGTTTGTGTCCCAGCTGCTCCACTTCCAAACCAGCTCCCTGCTAATGGCCTGGGAAAGGCAGCAGAGGATGGCCCAAGTGATTGAGCCCCTGCTACCCTCATGGGAGACCTGGAAGAAGCTTCTGGCTCCTGGCTTCGGCCTGGCCCAGTGCTGGGCAGTGCAACCATCTGGGGAGTGAACCCGTGGATGGAAGATCTGCCTGTCCCTCTATTTAGCCCTCACCTTCAAACAAAATAATAATAATAAAAAAAAACTTTAAAAAAGTGGCTGCATGCTTGTCCTCCAAAGGCCCTGGCTCGGTGGTCCCCATGGAATGAGTGACAGCGGCAGTAACTAGCAGTGCCATCAGTGCCTGGACGGACTGCATCCACATGACTTGTTACAGACAGCAAGACTGTGCTCCCGGGGCACCGTGACCTTTACCCACAGTGTCAGAACCACGCCAAAGGGAGTTTGTAGTGGGGCAGAGATTAGGCTCAACTCTGAGTACAACACGGAGCGTGGGAATTCATGACCGAGGGGCAGAGTAACGGTCACTGGAGGGAATGAGTAAGAGGAGATCTGGGGGTGGGAGGATTCTGGCTAACCAGTCCTGAGAACAGCAACACCGAGGGCCACCTGCCCCCAGCCCCCACTTTGCTCTGCAAACACGACCATCCTGGGGGACCCTCGGCTCTGAGGAGGCAACGGATGCAAGGCAGCTAGGACGAGGAGCTCATCAGAACCACAGCCAAAGCCAGCAGCAGCCAGTCCCGTGACAGCCTTTCGCCGGTATCCCTGGAAGCTCAGAGCATGCAGAACATGCAGATGGCAGCCGCACGAGACCACCGAGCTCTCCCCCGGACCACCCAGGTCTCCCCTGGGAGTGGCAGGAACCCAGAGACCTGAGGCATCACCTGCTGCCTCCCAAGGGGTGGGTTAGCAGAAAGCTGCAGTGACTCAGACCCAGACACTCGGACCTAGGATGCAGGTGTCTTCACCAGGGGGCCACACGGCCGCCTCTTTTAATGAGTTTCAATAGGAAAGAAGTGTGAGAGACTACACAGCGGCTGTGGGACCAAGTGTTGCTAACACATCTATCTTAGGGGCAGAGGCCCAAAGTGTTGGCAGCCACATGTCAGCCTGGACCTGCAGTAGGGAAAACCCCATCCCCGGGGACCACATCGCCCGTGGGTTCCACCTGTTCTCTCGCTCCATGCAGGCGCCTGTCTCTGCTTCCCTCCCCTCTGGTGAGCCAGCCACCCCCCCCCCCCGACACGCTGTGCAGTCTTGAGGCCGAGGCGCACCCCACGCTGGTATTGCCCTTTCATTTGTCGTCAGACAAAACTCAGCCCTGTCTGTAGTGGGCGGCGTGGAGGGCGGTGGAATTTGGCTGGGGTTCCCTTTATTATGACTTCATGTGTGCACAGAGAGTGAAGGTCTGGAAAGACCACTCGGTGCCTGAACCACAGAGTGGAGTAGCTGACCGTGTCAGACATACTGTCTCTGGGAAATGACAAGGTGAGGATCAGCTCGTACTCAGCACGGGGCCTGGAGGACTGAGCTCCAGCCAAGGTGGGGGATGGTTAAAGAGCCTAATCGCATGCATGTTTCTCATGGCACAATACAACAAAATAACTCAGAATTCCACATCATAGTGGAGCTCGACTCAATGACATCACAATGTGTACGAAAATTAGATCTGGAAAGCTAGTGCCGTGAGGAGACCTCTACTGGCGGCATCAAATCTGGGCAGTGGGCATGCGGGGGACCTGTCCCAGGTGGCTCCCACACACTCGGCTTTCCCCACCTTGCATTCAGTTGTTCTTAACCCAGGGCAAGTTTGCCTCTCGGGGAACATCTGTGGGTGCCTGGAGACATTCTTAGTTGGCACGGCGGGTTCATGATGGACATGGCTGCACACGCTGCTGTGCCCAGGACACGACGGCCCTGCCACAGGGATGGGTCCAGTCCCAGGCCAGCCGCGCTGGGCCAGGCGCTGTGCTGGACCTGCTCCTCAGGACAGCAGAACGGGGCTCAGCAGAGAGAAGTGAGGGCAGTGCCGTGCTCAGATAGGCTGACACGCCAGAGAGGGCGGGCAGCATAGGAACCCAGTGGACAGTGCTTGGTCCGGCCCAGCACGGCCCAGGCACCTGCTAACGTGCATCCTGGGTTTGTGCAGGATGCCTTCTTGGAGCCAGGGCGTGGAAGGTCATGCTTATGCTCTCTGGCCGCTGGGCAGAGAGGACAAGTCCTTGAAGGGTGGCCCTGGTCTGGATCCGAGCGACGCTGAGTGTGGCCTGATACAACAGTCACACGTCTGCCGTCTCCTGCGCCTGGCCTATCCTCCGGGCACGTTTGTTTTCACGTCGTGAAGCCTGGCCAGGCACCCTTGGGCCTGTCACTCACTCTCAGCTAGAGGGGCACAGGCCAGCTGCAGGCCTCGTTCCTGAGCAGCCCATGGTCAGAAGCCGCTCCTGTCCACCCCTGCTCTCTACCTCTTCCTTTACAGCAACTCCTGTTCTCACTCCCTCTGTGCCAGGTGCTGCAGTGTCAGAAGGGAGGGGTGCAGCTGCCCCGTGGGCCTGAGGACCCATCAGAAGCTGCAGTGTCTGCAGCATGCACAGAGCATTCCAGAAGGTTTTCACTGGCCCCAGATTTGAGAACCGCTAGTCTCAGGGGTACCGGTAAAGGATTCTTCTAGAAGGCTTCTTAAGTACAGCCCAAACTGCCACATTTAGCCCTGACAGTGTGGACAGAAGTGGGTCATGTGACGCTGCTCAGTGTCCCACAGGGGTCTGCTGAGCACAGGGAGTGCGCATTGGCAGCAGGCGGGGGTTCTGGACACAGTGGACTGAGGCCTGTTCCAGCTGCTCCGTCCACCCCCTTCCTCCTGGCTTCCTGGAAGCTTCTGGAAGGGTACTTTTCCCAGACCTGGTTTGGATTCCCTGCTGTGTATTCTCCTGGTGGGGGAAGCCCTCCTCTTTAAGTAAATAAATAAATCTTTTCTTAAAAAATTAGAGCGGTACCAGCGCTGTGGCATAGCAGGTAAGCCCCTGCCTGTGACATCAGCATCCCAGTGGGTGCCAGGTCACATCCCGGCTGCTCCACTTCCGATGCAGCCTCCCTGCTAATGCACGTGGGAAAGCAGCAGATGGTCCAAGTGCTTGCACTCCGGCACCACATGGGATATCCGGACAAAGCTCCTGGCTCCTGGCTCCAGCCTGGCCCAACCCTGGCCATTGCGGCCATTTGGGGAGTGAACCAGCAGGGGAAGATTTTCTTTCTGTCTCTCCCTCCTCTCTGCAACTTCCTTTCAAATAAATTTAAAAAAAAATTTAAAAAATAGAGAGGGAGAGACAGAAAGAGATCTTCCATCCACTGGTTCACTGGATTGGAAGTGGAGCAGCCAAGACACAAACTGGTGCCCAAATCGAATGTGGGGTCACAGGTGGGTGGCTTTACCCAGTGCCAGCCCCAGTCCTCCTGCTTTGCAGCACTTGGGAACAATGTGATCAATGCAGCAACTGGTTTTATCAACCCCTTCCTGAACCCTGGGCCATCCGGGTCTTTTTAAAACTTTATTTATTTAATTGAAAGGCAGAGACACATAGAGAGAAGAGAGAGATCTTCCATCCGTTGGTTCACTCCCCAGATGTCTGCACAGGTAAGGACCGGGCCAGACTGAAGCCAGGAGCCTTGAGCTCCATCCAAGTCTCCCTCTTGGGTGCAGGGACCCAAGCAGTTGGGCCATTCCACTGCTTTCCCAGGTGCATTAGCAGGGAGCTGGATCAGAGGTGGAGCAGCTGGGGCTCAGACCGGTGCCTATATGGGACGCCGGCACTGCTGCACTGTAGCTCCAGCCCCAGCTGACAGTGTTGGGTTTTGACAGCGCTTGTCACTCGCCGCGCTGCGCCTCCTGGTCATCCCTCCTGTGCCCCAGGCCCAAGCCCCTGGCAGCCCTGATCCTGTTCCTGCTGCCGTCATGCCTTGTCTGGGATGTCACACACACTGCGGACTGGACGATTGGCAGGGACGTTTCCTCCTGTCTCTGCGGCTTGACAAGTTCATGTCCGCCGCAGGCTGCTCCTCATTCACCTGTTACTTCCCACTGGGGGGCGATGAGTGCAGACTTTTTAAGGATTAGCTCTGTTGAGTAAACACCAGGGACTGCGGGTGTTCAATCGCGGGGTGAAACCGCACTTAGCTCTGTGAGAGACGGCCCAGCCGGCCTCCGTGCATCGTTGGGGTGCGGAGGGTCGAGCTGCCGCTGTGACTCTCTTGTCCCATATCAGTGCAGGTTCAAGTTCCTGCTGTCTGCTCTGAGCCAGCTCCTGCTGACACATCCTATGGGGGCAGCAGCAGCTCCAGGGCCGCCCACGTGGGAGACCCCCATGGAGTTCCGGGCTCCCGGCTCCCGGCTGGCCCAGCCCTGGCTGTTGCAGCCGTTTGGGGAGTGAGCGAGAGAGAGAAAGATCTCTCTATGCCTCTGTGTTCTCTGTCACTCTGCCTTTCGAGCAGATGAAAAACAAAAATAAACACACACTAAGAAAAACTAAACAACAAAGTGGCTGCACCATTTTGCATTCCTGGGCGCAACTGGTGTCAGCGTGGAGGGTGTTTTAGTTGTAAGTTTCCTTAGGACGTGTTACAGATTAAGTAGCACTTGGTTCCCTAAGCCCATGCAGGTGGTTAGCGCCCCGGTTCCTGGAGTTTGCTGAGCTGGTTTGCATTCATCTGCTCAGAGCAAGGCTTGCTGGTGCGCCCTCTGGTGCCCACACTCTCTGCTTTGCTGAGGTTCACCCTGGAGACAGGAAATTGCTTCATAGACAACTGCAAAAATAGCAGGATATGTCTGACATTTGGCCACAAGAGGGAGGAAATTAGAGCTTTCACTTTATCTCCACTGAGATCTGAAACATGCAGGGGGTGGGGGCAGGAAATCAAAGCCTGGGGCGGATTCCCGTGATGGCCGCCAACGCGCGAGCCGATGAGTCGGGCTGAACCCAGTCAGCCACAGAACTGAGCACCAACGAGGCAACAGGGAGCACCCCGGGGAAGATGGCCCAGTTCTGCCCCTAGACAAGTGCCGTCCCTGCGGGAGAGCTCGCATCCACAGTCCTAGGCCAGTCCTAGACCAGCCCCCCGCTGGAGGACCGTCCTCGCGTTGTTCCCTGGCTGTGGGCTGGGGACGCCTCTCGCCTCCCTCCGAGGGTTGTCAAGGACTGGGAGTGGCGTGTAACCTGCTGACGGCAGCAGCGAGCATAGCCAGCTCTTCCCCAGCCTCAGGAGTCCCGGCTCTGCCCACCCCCACCCAGCGTTCCTGCAGTCGGTGTGAGCAGGAGGGGAGGGTGCACCCTGTAGGAAGTGACTGTCCCCGCTGGGGTGACAATGCGTGGGACCCAGGCTGCCACCATGTGGCCACTGTTCATGAGGACTCACGTGTGTCCCGTCAGCTGGGACAGGAGCTGACTCACCACTGGGGGCAGCGACCACACTGTTGGGCTCGGGCTCAGGCCCCTTCTGCCTCCATGGCTGCCTCTGCCTGGACCACTGTGAGGCAAGGATGCTGGGAGGGGCCAGCTCACGGGATGCTCACCACGTCCTCTGGGCAGGACTGTGGCCGTGCACCACCACTCACCACAGCGCTCTGCTTTGTGCAGGGACTGGATGAGAGACCTGGCATTGCTTAGGCGGGAGGGGCTGGGAAGGGAGAGGAGCTCAGGGGCCCTTGTCTGCCGGGCAGCTGTCCTGAGCAGCTGATCTCGAGGGACAAGGTGAGGCCACGTCACGGCCAGTCTGGACAGAAATGCACAGATGTGGAGACGCTGGGGGCAGAGTCCCTTGGGCAGGCACCCCCGCTCCTGCACCGGCTTCTTATCCCAGCTGCTTGTTAACGTCCCTGCCGAGCTCCTGGCGGAGGGATGCAGAGACTGGCTCACATGATGTTCCTTCTCTCGCCTACCCTGCAGGGATAGCAAATAGTCCTTCCAAAACCATGCAAGCAACATGAAGGCAAGTCAGTTAGGTTTTCAGTTTGCAACACTATCCAACGTATCAGTGTTTCCTGTATGACACTGTAGCATACTATAGCGCCCTGCTGTGTCCTGGTCTACACTGTGCTGGTCTCTACTGTGCTGGTCTACACTGTGCTACACTGGTCTATCCTATGCTGGTCTACACTGCGCTACACTGTACTGTTCAGGGCAGTAGAGAGCTTAGCTGCACTGTGTGGCTCTGTACTGTACCATGCACATGAATCCACTAGGCAAAACCTGGAAGGAGCGTAGCCTGTTGTGGGACCGTGGGGAAGGAGCTCCGAGGTGGAGGACATGGTGGCTCCCGGCTGCATCCCTTCTGCCCAACATCCGGCTCTCTCTCTCGTCCCATGGGAGGCAGAGTGATGAGGTGCCCCCACGTTCCTGCAGATGCACAGCTCCCCCAGGGGAAACGGTGACCACGTGGACGTGACCCCGCCCAGCCCAAGCCGTCCTGTGTGCGGATGAGTGTGCCTCCCTGTAGAGAGGGTGCCCCTCCCTCCGGCCCCAGTCCTCGCTCACACCCGGCCGCTCCTGTTCGGGGAAATCCTTGCCGTCGTGTAGAGCCGGGGGCCGGGGGCTCTCGAGTTTCTTCCTCAGCAGAGTCTGGGCTGGCGTCTTCCACTCGTTTGTTGGACGTTGACGCAGTGTCTCCTGTGGATTCTTGCTTGGCCCTCCACCATTTCCCTTCTGGGGTGGGTTGGCTTTTCTCAGGGACCTGTGAGAGCATTTTACACAATGCTCTCGATCCATTGCTCCAGGGGTTGATCCACCAGTAACTCACTCAAACTGCATGATCCTCTCCGGTCATAAACTTCTGCCCCATGAAGACCTGGGACTCACGTCGTGCGGAGTGCTTGTGTGTCCCCAGAGCCCAGAGGCAGAGACGGGGACAGCGAGCAGAGCAGAGGCCGGGCTCTGGCCAAGTCCCGCCTGCCCACTGTCTCTCTGCTCCAGCCCCACCTCCTCCTCGCACAAAGGGCCTGCAGCTTCTGCAGGAATCAGCAGCCGCACATCCCACTTTGAGACTTACTTGACATTTCGATTGCCCCGAAGTGTGAAAGGCTTCCATTGTGTGCAGGCTCAGATTCGTCCCGCGATCTCGCTGCGTCCTGGAGAGAAACCCATTTTTCATGTTCCTCTGTGGATCACAGCGATTTCCTCTTGGGGTCTGAAGACAATGCTTCAGCTGTGTGCACATGGCAGAACAGCCTGTGCGCAGGGACCTCGTGCCGCTCCTCCAGCCACGCTTAGTGCGGGAGAGGGATGGACCTGGGGCCTCCAAGAGGGAGCTGATGCAGAGAGCGCACCGGCAGGCCACGCACGGAGCAGAACGGAGAGGAAAGCCTACGGGGCGCATGGTGCAGGGTCTTGCCCAACTCTGAGGTCGACAGTGTGACCCGTGCTAAAGCAGAACGCCACAAGTTTTCAGTCCCACCCACGTCATTCTACAGCCTCCTGTCACACAGATGAGAGGGAGCAGACTCCAGGCTCGCAGCCTGCCCTGAGGCGCCCGTGTCCGGTGCCGCAGTGCCTGGTCTTCAGCCACGGCTCTGTGTCTCCCAGCTTCCTCCAGTGTGTGCGCTGGGAGACAGCAGCGCAAGAATCGGGGGCCCCGCCCCTCATGTGGGAGACCTGGGTTGAATTCCTGGCCCCCGACTCTGGCTTGGCCCAGCCTTGCTGTTACAAGGCGTTTGGGGAGTAAGCTAGCAGACAAGGGACCACTCTCATCCTGTGTGTGTGCCTCTCAAATAAATAAAACAAATTTTGAAAAAGTAAACAAACAGAAGAGGTGGCCAGTGTTGTAGTGTAAGGGGTTAAGCTGCTTGTGACGTCGGCATCCCGTATGGGTACAAGTTCGATTCCTGGCTGCTCCACATGCAGTCCAGCTTCCTGCTATGACCTGGGAAAGCAGCAGAAGATGAAGAAGGTTCAAGTGCTTGGGCCCCCTCACCCACATGGGAGACCCGGATGGAGCTCCTGGCTCCTGGCTTCAGCTTGGCCCAGCCCTGACTTTTGTAGCCATTTGGAGACTGAACCAGTGGATGAAAGATTCTCTCTCTCTCCTTCCTCTCTCTCTTTCTCTCTCCCTCCCTCCCCCCTTTAACTCTACCTTTCAAATAAATAAATCTTTTTTTAAAAAAAAGAGCAGAGAGGTTCAGAAAGGCCCTGCTCACTAAAATGCCCCTTGCTGATGGCTCCGTCTTTCCCAGCTGCGCCCAGAGTATCGCCCACCTCCTCTTTCCGTTATGAATCCCTGCGTCTCAGACGCTGCTTCTCAGTATTCAGAGCAAACACCTGCTTCTCTGAGCTCTGCCAGCCGCCAGCGTCTGGCCCCTGCGTCGCTGTGAGCAGGTCTGGGTCCAGGGCCACAGCCACCTAGACTGGCAGCCGAGGCCGCACCTGCACGCACAGGGCCCGGCTTGCTCTACGCTGCCCCTGCCCTCCAGGGCACAGCTGCTCCCCCACCAGGTGCTGAGTCTGGACAGCTGTGTCCCCGTGCTAGCAGAGTCACTGAGCGGACTGAGAAATGCCGCTGGCAAACAGGTGTGTGGCGTGAGAGCCTCAGCGGGCGTCCGGGCCCCGCAGAGCACGAAGCTGCCTTGCTTGTGACTCTCGAATCAAATAGGTCGTCCTCCTGCTGGGGTGACGCACGACGGAGGAGAAGGGCACACTGTGCCTTGTATTTGCTTGTCTAGGAAAACATTGATTTCTTAACTTGAGGAGGCGGAGTTACAGAGGGGCAGAGGCAGAGAGAGAGTCTTCCATCTGCTGGTTCACTCCCCAGATGCTGCAACAGCCAGAGCTGGGCTGACCCGAAGCCAGGAGCCGGGAGCTTCTTCGGGTCTCCCACGTGGGTACAAGGACTTGGGCCATCTTCTGCTGCTCTCCCAGGCCACAGCAGGGAGCTAGATGGGAAGTGGAGCAGCCGGGTCTCGAACTGGTGCTCATTCGGGATCGTGGCACTGCAGACAGCAGCTTTACTTGCTATGCCCCGGTGCCGGCGCCTTTATTTGGCGTTAAGTATTGTCCATATGCAGAGGGACAGTATCTGATTAGGAGAAAGGGAAAAAAACGTGGGTATCAACAAGAGCCCAGCACCTCTGTGACGTCCTCACAGCCGTGAATGTCTATCCCATCTGCCTTTCCTACAGCTCGTGTGCCATGCAGACGGGAGTGATGAGGGGGGCTCGGCGTCCTGGCCTGGACCCCTGCCACCCTCGCGCCCTGGACAGACAGAGAAGAGTCCCAGCCCCCCACCCCCACACAGTCGCTCCGCCCCCTGCTCGCTCTCCTGAGCTCGCTCACTCCTCCGGATTACCACCTCCTCAGTGCCGCCGTGATTTCAAGCTCTGAACAGACATACAAGCCCTTGAGATCAGCTTTTCTCCTCCCCAGCAAACACCTGACAGCTGTGCGAGGGGAGGCAGGGGGTCGCCTAGCCCATGCTCTGGAGGTGCAAGGACGTGGCACCGGCATCGGCTCAGGTCTGGGGGGCTCTCTCTAGGCTGCGTCACAGCACGGTGGCTGCAGGGACACCCTAGGTCCAGACAAGTGGTCACGATCCGGAACCTGGAGAAACAGGAGGGGGAGCTGGGCCCTTTGCTAGCAGCCCTCTCTCAGGGACTCCAGGGGTTGCCTGGGGACTACCCTGTGCCCCCAGGGCCCCGAGGACCTCCTCTGCTAGGCCCCATCGCAACATGGTTCAAACCCTGTCCTAATACCCCCACCCTGGCACCAAGCCGCCAATCACAGCAGACCCATGGTGGGGGCACAGCCCGCCCCCAAGCCGCCAATCACAGCAGACCCATGGTGGGGGCACAGCCCGCCCCCAAGCCGCCAATCACAGCAGACCCATGGTGGGGGCACAGCCCGCCCCCAAGCCACAGCAGCCTGCTGCCAGGGAACTCACATTCCAGCAGAGGGCGACAGAGGAGAAACAGCCAACGGACCCAGCACTCAGACAAGGACAGTGCTGCCTGGGGGGAAGGGAGGCACA
This sequence comes from Sylvilagus bachmani, assembly GCA_015711505.1. Taxonomy (NCBI): domain Eukaryota; kingdom Metazoa; phylum Chordata; class Mammalia; order Lagomorpha; family Leporidae; genus Sylvilagus; species Sylvilagus bachmani. Next base: position 109,267,134 of record CM027389.1, on the reverse strand, counting down.
GAAGCCCAGGGCGATTAGGTGGCGGCAGGTGCTGACCGGGGAGGCCTGTGCCGAGAAGAGACAGTCCACTGGAGACCTGGGCGGGAGGGAGACAGTGGCTGTGCAAACCAGGGGAAGCAGACCTCACACAGGTCCAGCAGCTTCTCTGTCGAAATTCCAAGAGCCTTTTCTGTGGAAGGGGAGAAGCTGCTCTGGACGTCAACAACTTTGGAGAGAAAAACAAAGTTGCAGGAGTCCTGGTTTCAAACTTGCTATAAAGCCAAAGAGATCTCAACAGCACAAAGGCTGATGTGCAGGTAATGCAGTGGACCGATTAATGTAGACCTGTGCACCGGGACCGAGAATCCACAGGTAAACTCAGGCGCCCTTGTCACTGGGTTTTCAGCTAGGATGCCAAGGCCGTTCCGTGGAGGAACAGTCTCTTCAACAAACGGTGCTGGGACGACTGGCTTCCCAATGCTAAAGAACGAGCCTGCACCCTTTTCTTCCTCTGTCTTGCAACTAAATAAAATAGCATCCATTTTGGACATGATATTAAATGTATTCACGCAACCACAACCTGGCCTCCGTGGGAGTTTGCCGATTAGAAAACGTGTGTGCGCCTGCTCACAGGCAAGCGTGTTGAAGAACAGCAGGTGCCAGCAGCGTGCAAGCAACGAGCGTGAGGTCTTGGAGTTGATGAACTCCAGAGCTGACGGAGATCTGGAGACGGAGCAGCCGGCCGCCTCGTGTGGCCAAGAGGGAGCAGACGGGGCTGCCCCAGGGTGGAGCGCCCTTGGCCCCCAAGCCTGAGGACCTGGGCTCTCTGCACCATTCCCAGCCCTCCCGGGTCCTGGCCCCCCGTCTTCAGCGTTAGAGGAAGTGGAGACTCTGTGGTTCATCCTGCCTCTAGTTGTGCGAAGCCTGGGCTGGGGTCCTGCCTGAGATGACTTCAGGAAGCTGCTTAAGCTCTCTGCTCCTGCAGGACCCTGTCATGAGCAGCAGGCCCCAAAGTCAAGGTGCCGCGGCCACTGACATCATCACGGCTCCCAGCTTCTAGTGCTTCCTTACTCCATGGTCGGCTTTCAAATCCGAGTGGTTTTCTTGTAATAAAAATACTTCATTTTTATTTGAAAGGAAGAGAAAGGGCTGCCGTAAGCAAGCAACGCTTCGGGCAGGAAGACTATCGGGAAAGGCCTGAAAGCCATCTGGCTCTGCCCGAGCCAAGGACAAGGTCAGCAGGTCCAGCGCTGATCAGACGGAACGCTGTGGACGGTTGGTGTGCGTCACCTCCAGGATTTGCAGTATCGGCTAGAAGAGTAAGTCATCAGGAGACGTAGCCTTGACAAACAGAATCGTTCTATCAACTTTGTTGTGTCTGTGCTCTTACTCAAAACCATCCGTCCCCAAACAGAGCCTGCAGGTGGTTTAGTGAGAGCCTGGCAGGTTCCGGCCCGGCTTTAGGACTGCAGGAAGGGTGCACAGGGGGCGGGGCATGAGAGGACGAGGGAAGTGAGGCGCCCCCTGCAGGGCAGCGAGGACAAGTCGCAGCCACGCTTTCTGTCCCTGACCCTGGACACACAGCAGCACACGCCCTGCCCAGGGTGGGCGGAGAAGGACGCCAGAGGTGCTGCCAGCAGGGTCTGGGGGGTCCCAGGTCGCCTGGTGCTGCAGCCCCTCCAGCTCCCAGCTCTGAACATGCCACTTGTTCATCGCTTGTCACAGTTCCATAACAATTTTTCATGCGGTTTTTTACTTAACTTTTTTGCACACCCTAAATGTTCTGACATGAGCTGTCTACTTTTAGCCAGAATGTAAATCACTCGCAGGAGCCAGGTAGCCAGACAACACGGAGGCAGCCGTGAGCCGTGTCACGCCCTTGCTCGGGCTCCCACTGCTGGGCTGAGCTGACCTCTGTCCTGAGCCTACGCCCTGGCCTCTGGGATCAGAGCTGCTTCCTCCCCCCCCAGCCCCCTTCCGGCCCTCTCCCGCCCCGGGACTGGGATTTCATGTTTTTCTAAATCCACGAGTTATCATAGCTTTGTTTTTTCTTGTCTTCATTTCAGCAAAATTGCTAATTGCAGTGTTTGGATTATAACAGCATGATTTGTGTTCCATTGCCAGAAATGCCAAATTAGATCATCGTTCGTGAGTCATTGTAGTCCTTAGGTGGTTGTTTACTTATTAATTTCATTTTTAAAATACCTCATCCTGCTGAGGCAATAGCAACTGGAGTTGTCAATAAATTTCTTAGATTCAGAAGCGAACCATAAATTTAACCAATCTTGTTCAAGCACTGGATTGCAATTTCCTATGATAAATTAACACTGTTGCAGAGGGGAGATCCAATGTTCTATTTCATCACATAAAGTCTGTGACATATTGCCACTTTTTAGTGAGCACTTTTTAGAGAAGTTTTAGGGCCGCAGCAAAACAAAATAGACAATGCAAAGAGTTCCCAGGTACACCTGCCCCACACGAGCATGGTCTCCGGTTCTCTGAGGGCCATTTACAGCCAGCACTGACCCCAGGCTGACACGTCGCTGTCGCCCAAGGTGCATGGTTTAGCTCTGGATCCACTCTGGGTGTGGGGCCATCTGTGAGCGGGGACAGACTTACAATGAAATGTCACCACCATTGTGTCATCCCACAAGGGCTCCTCACTGCCCCAAGAGCCCCCCGGGCTCCCTCCCGCAGCCCCCCTTCCCCTAACCCTTGGCAACCACTGATTCACTCCGTTTGTTGAAAAAATTGTGGTCTCCTTTCTCCTCTCTCTTTTTTTTATTTTTTGACAGGCAGAGTTAGACAGTGAGAGAGAGACACACACACACACAGAGTTATAGACAGTGGGAGAGAGACAGAGAGAAAGGTCTTCCCTCCACTGGTTCACTCCCCAAGTGGCTGCCACAGCCAGTGCTGTGCCAATCCAAAGCCAGGAGCCAGGTGCTTCCTCCTGGACTCCCATGTGGGTGCAGGGCCCAAGCACTTGGGCCATCCTCCACTGCACTCCCGGGCCACAGCAGAGGGCTGGCCTGGAAGAGGGGCAACTGGGACTAGAACCCGGGCTGCCAGCACTGCAGGTAGAGGATTAGCTAAGTGAGCAACAGCACCGGCCTCCTTTCTCCTCTGTTAAGCAATCTGGCCCAACCCCTCATGTCTGCCAGCTTCGCCCATTCCTTGTGAGAAGTCCGTCAATTGGGTGAGCGGCTTGCAGTCGCCACAGTTCTCCATATTGCGGCGTTGGTGAGACCGTCAGTCGGGCCGGAGGGAGGATCGCTCTGCCCCACACATGGACAGGGCTTGAAGCCAGCCACACGGCAGTCGGAGAGGCTGCGTTTGAAGCCCAGTGAAGGGAGCGGACCTGCATCCCGAAGGCCCCTGGACAAGCAGGGACCGCGACCGGCGGTGCAGAAGGCGAGTCGGCTGCTCAGCCGGGTGCAGTGGGGACGCCGACACAGAGCCCCCGGCTCCGGCTTGGGCTCACCCAGCCCCATGCTCCTGTGAGTCCTGCATTGGTGCAGGGGTCGGGTTTCCCAGGAAACTTCACCTGAAACCCTTTACCCAGTTTGAAAGGTGAACGCCAGTGTAAACAGTGTCAAAAATTTACAACAAAATGCACGCTGTCTTCAGGTAAACGATGTGAGCAAGCATCTCTGGTGGCTTGTGTTGCCCGCAACCACAGAAGAAATCGTGCATGCGGGTCCTGAGTTGTGAGTGAACCCTCCAGGCAGAGCAGGTGTGGACGTGGGAGGGGGTGACGCACGCACCCGGCAGAGGGCTCTGGGCTCAGGTGCTCCCAGGAGCACCAGATGTCGAACACGGCACACAGAGAAAATACTATAAAATACTTTTTTCTCTGCTTTCAAAGATCTCTTTACACTGGCAAGGAGTCTGACTCGAGGAGTTGATTCCTGAGAAAACGGAGGTGGGCCTGGCTCTCAGCTCGGGCAGTAGCTCGTTGGGCAGGTTCTGGGCTGGCAGTCTCCGGTCTAAAGGTCCCCATGGAAACGGCGTGGCACCCACGGGCCCTGTCCCTCGGGGGCCCTCCTTGGACTCCTGCAGTGGGAACAGCAAAGTCAGAGGAGCCGACCTCGGGCTCCGCTCACCCCGGGAAAGCCAGCAACTCCGGTCGTCCTCCGGGAGCGGCAGAGCACCCAGGGCAGTCTGTGCGCGGGCACTGGGCTGCCAGCCGCCAGCCATCCCTCGCAGATGCAGTCCGCGAGGAAACGGGGCGGAATTCTCGTGTGCTGCGCCCTCTGGGTGGTGGGATGGGGATGAAGTGAGGCCCAGCACCACCAGCCTCTGGGCCACGCCCCCGTTCTCCCCCGGGTGCCACCCTGGCTCTGGCATGACGCATGGCACCTTGTCTCCAGCAAGGATGTGAGCTGGAGCATGCGCAGTCTGCAGTGCTTGCAGCCCACCTTCGGAAAGTCTGCACGGAGACGCCCGCCGGTGTCTGCCCGCGCCAGGCGGCCTTGGTGGCGCTCGCCTGCGACTTTAAGTCCGTTTGACTCATGGAGTCACTCGTGCAGCTGCGGCCGCGTCACCACCGTCCCAATTAACGGCTCCGCTAATTAGCGGGGGAACACACAGCTCCTCCTTCCTTCCGTTTTGCACTGCCAATTATGTGGCTGATGCTCTTGAAGACTCTGGCTTGGGCATGCTTGGTGCCTAAAAGTGACCAAACATCAACCGTGAGTTTGTGGGAGAGCCCTCGAAGGACGCCCCTCATCGCTGCTCTTTTCAGTATTCCTGGTTGAGCGCTGGCAGTTTCTCGGGACTTGGCACAAACCCACCGAGGCCGAGGACTGCGTTTCATGCATTGCCGCGCCGTCCACGTGGACACAATGACAGGCACACGGCGCGCTCTGGCCATCGCTTCTGGAATCCGCACACCGCGTGGCCCCAGGAATCGTCTTGTGCTCCGGCCTTGGGGAGGGAGGGCACCTGCGAGGAGACCTCAAGCCCCTACAGCTCCGGCCTTCCTGGCGCCAGCTTCCAGGATGGCAGCCGAGGGTCATCGCAGGTGCGCCATTTCACCTTCCGCAGGGATCCCGCAGCCCCCGGTCACGCTCCTGTCTGTCTGAGTGGCCAGAGCACTTGCCCGCACAATTCTGGCTAGGGCCAGTTCTGTCAGTTTTTATCAGGGAGCCTAAAAAGACAGCTTGGCAGTCTTTTGGGTAGAGACAATTATGAAAGGATAGCAAGTAACTAGGCAACAACAGGCAGACTATTATGGGCTGTTAGTGCCAGGCCACTTCCCTCCCATGCAGCCAAGCAGGAGACGCATCCATCATTGTCCAGGGTCCTGTCGTCGTCCTCACTGGCCTCTTGCCCTGGGCGGATGCTGTCCCCCGGTTCATACCACCTGCAGCCTCCACAGGGGACTTGAGCTGGAAACAGCGCGTGTGCACATGATCTGTCAAGATGAGGTCGCAGTGGACCAGGGGGGCCCCAGCTCCAGGGACTGGAGTCCCGACAAGGGAAATCAGGACATGCACACACAGAGGGGGCCTCAGCCCCGGGTGAGCCTGGGCAGAGGTGGGCGGGCTCTGCGGCAGGCCAGGAGGTCCAGCAAGGACAGGCAGGAGAACCTCGCGTGGCCCCCATGGGGAGCACGGTCCTGGCAGCCCCTGGTTGGGGACTTCAGCTTCCGGGGCTGTGAGAGAGCACAGATGCGCATCTGTGGGACCTGTCCCCCACAGGCCAGGGGGCCACTGCGCCCTGCACACTGGAGCTGACAGATGTGCATCTGTGGGACCTGTCCCCCACAGGCCAGGGGGCCACCGCGCCCTGTGCACTGGAGCTGACAGATGCGCATCTGTGGGACCTGTCCCCCACAGGCCAGGGGGCCACCGCGCCCTGCGCACTGGAGCTGACAGATGTGCATCTGTGGTGACCTGTCCCCCACAGGCCAGGGGGCCACCGCGCCCTGTGCACTGGAGCTGACAGATGCGCATCTGTGGGACCTTCCCCCACAGGCCAGGGGGCCACCGCGCCCTGCGCACTGGAGCTGATAGATGCGCATCTGTGGTGACCTGTCCCCCACAGGCCAGGGGGCCACCGCGCCCTGCGCACTGGAGCTGACAGATGCGCACCTGTGGGACCTGTCCCCCACAGGCCAGGGGGCCACCGCGCCCTGTGCGCTGGAGCTGACAGATGTGCACCTGTGGGACCTGTCCCCCACAGGCCAGGGGGCCACCACGCCCTGTGCACTGGAGGCCCCGAGGCACTGGATGTGCGCACGCAGCTGCAGCATGCGTAGCAGGGTGGGTTCCCAGGGCTGGCCAGGCCCCGTGGCTGCAGGAAAAGAGCTGTAAAACAGGGCGCAGGGCGCTGGTGCAGCAGGAGACCAAAGGAACGCAGCAGTGGTTGTCGGCTTCCTTTGAGAAGACGTGGTCTGGTTTCTGCCAACCCCTCCCCCCACCCCCAATCCCCAGCACCAAGGGTCTGGGGTGGGGGGAGGGAGGGCACGTGTTAGGTCTTCCTCAGGGCTGCAGGGTAAATGCACTCAGGAAATTCAGCAGCGTGAAGCTCTCGCAGATCGCCAGCAGCGCAGCCTGGGGAAGACGCAACCCCGCCCAGGCACCAGTGCGCGCCCTTGGGAAGGAAACGCCAGCTCCCATGGAGATGCAGGGATTGGTCTCTGGGGTCCACGGAGCCCCAGCCCTGCCCTTGGGGGAAGACCGTCGGTGGGCGGGGTCACTCCACAGGAAATGCTGCCTCCTGTCCACGCGGGACGCCCTGTTTCCTGTGGAACGTGGGCTCTGCAGGCTGCGGCGCCTGCGAGGGGGCGTTTGCAGCGAGATCCAGGACTGAGCTGATGTTGCAGGACGCGCCCTCCAGATGGGCCCCTGTGGCCTCCTGGGTGGGCTCCACAAGGTCAGGCTGGAACTGGCTGGATCTCCCCGGACAAGTGCGGCTCCAACCTGCGGCCACTCACGCCCCCGGGACTGGACCTTGCTGCAAACGCCCGTGGCCACAGTTCTATGCTGTGTTACCGTCGCCACCTCTTGTCTCAAACAGAAACCCGGTGCCCACCGCCCTGTAAGCGTCTTCCCATTCTCTGCCCCAGCCTGTCTACTGCCTGTCCCTGTGAGTGTGGCTACGCAATGGAACCACGGAACACGTGTCTCCCTGCGGCCGGCTAGCAGGGGCCCTTGTTTCAGCCTTGTTAAAGCTGCAAACTACTCCACATTTTCTTGACTCTTCTGTTGACGGCCATTGATTCGTTTCCAGATCTGAGCTATTAGTTTCTCCGCATTCCCACCAACACTGGCAATTGTGCCGTCCCAGTGAGTGCAGCATCGCACCTCACTGTGCTCTTGATGGGTGTTTCCTTAATGACTCATGAGGCTGACCATCTTTTCCCGTTTGTTGGCCATGTGCAGGTTTTCTTTGGATAAATGTCTATGGAAGTCCTTTGCCTCTTTTTCAATTGGGCTTTTCTTTCTTCTTTCTTTTTTTGTAGTTACGACTGGGCTGTATACACTTTTGTATCCCAGACTACGACTGGGCTGTATACACTTTTGTATCCCAGACTACGACTGGGCTATATACACTTTTGTATCCCAGACATTTGTCCTTATCAGAGATTCTGGCCAAATCCAAGTCATGAAGATGCATCCCGAGGTTTCCTTTGAAGAACTTGGCGGTTTAGCTCCTATATATAGACAACTGATTCCAGTTAGTATTTATTTACTTATTTATTTGACAGATAGAGTTAGTGAGAGAGAGAGAGAGAGAGAGAGAGAGAGAGAGAGAGAGAGAGAGAAAGGTCTTCCTTCCGTTGGTTCACCTCCCAAATGGCCGCCATGGCCGGAGCTACGCCGATCCGAAGGCAGGAGCCAGGTGCTTCCTCCTGGTCTCCCATGCGGGTGCAGGGCCCAAGCACTTGGGCCATCCTCCACTGCACTCCCGGGCCACAGCAGAGAGCTGGACTGGGAGAGGGGCAACCGGGACTAGAACTTGGCACCCATATGGGATGCTGGCGCCACAGGCGGAGGACCAACCAAGTGAGCCACGGTGCCAGCCCTCCAGTTAGTATTTATATTTGCCATGAAGTAGGAGATCAAACTCAGCCTTACACAGGTGAATGTCCAGTTGGTGCAGTCCCCTTGTTGATGAGACAACTCTTTCCCTGTTGAGCTGTCTTACAACTGCACCAAATCCATCTTTCCTTTTCATTTTCTTATGGATGAAATCTTACCACCGATCCTTTAGCTAACTAGAGTGTTCCGTCCCAAACACAAATAATGCTTACTTGTGAATTCCCAAAACGGACCTTAGGAAAGCCAGCTGAAGTGGCCTGACCCTCCCCTGTCAGCGTGAGCAGAGGGCTGAATTCATTAGACAGGAACGTAAGGGGTACAAGTGACGAAGGGCGCAGCAGACATAGGCTCCAGGCTGTGGGCTTCGTCCCGGTGAGTGACACACTGGGATCGCTTAACACACACTTTGCCTTTTCAGCCCAAGGCGGTTCTCTGGCTGCTTAGGTGCCTGTAATGCCCTCATGGTAAAGTCAAGCCATCAAACAAGTGTCAGAAGGAGCCACGCTGGCATCCGAGGTTGATAAAACATCCTGTTACCAGGCGCACCTGGCCACCTGCTCCTGACTTGCTGTTCGTCATGTCCTCGGCAGCCCAGCCTCCCTTTCACATCCCTTAAAGGCCCCAGGGCCCCCCTCACCGAGCCGGACAGTGGTTCTGGAGACTCCCAGTCTGCTCCCATCCTCATGTTCTTTGACACAAGTAGCCCTCGTTGCAGGGTTTAGAGCATGCTGGGATGTTTTATTGCCTGGCTGTTATCACAAACGTCTGCCCAGACACGTGCTTAGGGAGGGCACTCCCAGGAAGAAGTCCCTGTCTCTCAGGCCTCCCCCGGATCTGGCACATCTGTCCTGGACTCTGGGAGAGCTTAAGTGCAGGGCAGCAGTGCTCTGGTGCAACGCGCTTGCAGGGCCCTGCCCACAGCTCCGAGTGCCGCCCGCAGCTTGCAGTGACAGGGCAGTGAGTCTGGAAAGCCCGCCTTGTAGAACACACAAGCAGAGAGTGCTCACTCTGTCAGGTCCAACAAGGAGGCACACACACCCTTCGCGGAATTTGGATCGGAGGCAACAGAGCACTGGGGCTCCCAGCCACCCTCTGCCCCTGGACTGCTCCACTGGGGAGTCCTGCAGGTGAGCAGACTGCAGAGGCCAGGAGCTGTGCCCCTGTGACCCCGGCTCCAGAGGTACGCACTCTGAACCCCCCATTCTAAAGAAGAAACTGGCTCAGAGAGAGGAACAGGAGGCCCGAGGGCAGATCAAGGCTTAGGTTTTGGGTCTTGGGGCAATGTCCACACTCCCTTCCCCAACCAGGGGTCAGCAGACTGGGCCTGAGGGCTGAATTGGCCCGGTGCTTGCTGTGACGGGGGCTCTGTGGGAGACAGTCATGCCCGCTTGCTTCTGCAGGGTGTGTGGCTCCTTCCTGCCGTGGTCAAGTCACAGACAGCCCGCCGGCCCTGCGTGGGTGCCACAACCTTCCCTTCCACAAAGCAGCGGCTGACCTCCGCCCTGGGCCCCCAGACCTTTCCTGGCTTCATTTCCGTCGTCCCCAGGGACGGCTGCCTTGGGTCCCAGAGGAGCAGCCCTGCTCACCCCACACTCCGGAGGCCCTGGTCTTTGGCCACACTTGGTTTATTCGCCATCACCAGCGTGCGCGAGAATCGCTTTCTGGTTCTTCCACGCCCTTGACGCCTGCCTGCCCCACCCCACACGTCATCCTCTGCCCCTAAACTTAAGCTGCGTCCAGCAGATCCACACGCAGCCCTACCCCATGGACGCAGCCTGGCTCCCCTGACCCAGGTTTCTGGCTGTGTCCCCAGCAGCCAAGGGGCAATGCTAGCATGAGGCTCCCAGGCCTCCAGTGCGTGAGCAGGAGCATGGCTCCAGTCCCAAAGGGACTAACCTAGACTTGCCTAGACTGTAAGGCACACTGCCCCCTGCTGGCAGCCTCTGTGGCTCCACCTGGCCTATGAGCTCTGTCCTCCCACGCCTAGCAGCATGGAGGTAGGGTGCTGCCCCCGGCTCTGTCCTTCCCCTGGAACCAGTTGCCATGGCTGCCTCTGCCTGCTGCCCCAGTGCCCACCACCAGGAGTGTCATCACTGCCCAGGAGATCCGAGGGCCCACTCCGGTCACGCACGGCCTGGGGCTGCCCTGGGTGCAAGATTTCCGGGCCACAGACCACCCACTCGGCTTGCAGGGGACTTGCACGGTGGATGTGGCTGCAGACAGGTGGCCAGAGGCTTACGCCCCCGGGAGCCAGCACAGGAAGCTGCGAAGTGCCAGAAAAGCAGCTCTCAGGACTGAGCCGTGTGCTGCCTGCGTGCATGCGTGGGGACGCCGTCCATCCTCCCCCTGCACGGGCATTCACTCAGCAGACGGGGGAGGAGCCCAGGCCGGCCTGCTGTAAGCTGCCGGCTCCTGGCCCCCGAGACGGAGCAGGCGGCTCTGCCTCCTGGCCGCAGCCCCACGGCACCTTGCACTCAGGAGCTGCCCAGGAGGGCAGGGCGGGGCTTTGCCAGTCAGTGTCGGGGTCTCCCAGGAGGGCGTCTGCCCTGGGAGCGTGGGCCGGCCCTGAGGGGTGTGTGTCCCCTCCCTTCCCTATACGGGCCCAGGGTCTGTGGGGGGTTTCAGGCTCTCTAGAGGGCCAGAATCATTTCACACAAAGATTTTATCTAATTCCGCAGAAACAAACACATTTTGAATTGATTGAAAGCAGAGCAACAGAGAAAGGGAGAGACCAAGAAAGAGATCTTCTACCCACCGGTTCACTCCTTAAATGGCTACAGCATCCGGGTCTGGCCAGGCAGAAGCCAGGAGCCAGGAACTCCGCCCTGGCCTCCCACGTGGGTGCAGGGGCCCAAGCTGAACAACCAGCCGGGACTCAGACTGGTGCTCCCATGTGGGTGCTGCGAGTGGGAGCCTGTCCCCCTCCTCCTCCCCTGCCTCCCCTCTGCCCTCTTCCTCCTCCTCCTCCTCCTCCTCCTCCTCCTCCTCCTCCTCCTCCGGTGAATAGTTGAGCAGAGTGCAAGGCCCAAGGCACAGTCCCGTGTTGATGCAGAGTGTGGGGTGTGCAGGGCCCCGGACCCTGGGCACGACTGGGGGTCTGGGCAACCTAAGGGGCAGGCGGCACCTAGAGACGGGCACCGGGGGCCCTGCCCTGAGCAGCCATGAGCAGCGGCTTTGGGGGCTTTCTGAGTTCAGAGGTCACAGTCAGCCAGGTTGCGAATGTGAGGAACCGGGCCCAATCTTCGTGGGACGAGATTCTGATAAGGGGGGCCCCTCTGGGAAACTCGGAGCTCGTGTCCTGCACGGTCCAGGAGCTCACAGCCCTGCCTGGTCCCGCCCGGAGCGCCCGTCTCACCAGGAGGGACACACCTGGAAGCTTGGTGAACAGAGCGGTGATGACGATGAGGAAGAGGGGTAAGCGGATGGGCCGGGTCCTTCCTCGCCCCGTGACCCACACAAGCCCAGGCGCCGGGCATGGAGGCCACCATCTCACCGTGGCCAGGCTGCAAACACTGCAGGACGCCCCTCAGGCTGCCCTGCTGTGCGGGTCCCCCTCACCTGGGGCGCCCGCCCGTGGTCGTTCCCCTGCGATTCTGCACCCCTTCCTCCTACACCGTGGCCACACGGCGAGAGTGCACAGGCTGGAGAGCGCTCGGCTCTCGTCTGCCTCTGTCACAGAGCTAGGTCGGTCCCTAAAGTCACAAGGGGTCACCACACTCCTGCTCGTCGGACGCCAGCCTGGAGGGTTACTGTCCGGAATGGGGCGAGCATCATTGTCTTGGCTGGTTCTGCTCAAAGCCAGGCCCCCTCCAGAACAGTCCAGGTCAAGGGTCAGAGGTCAAAGGTGGAAGCTAGTGTCCTTGCATGCATTTCAGTTGAGATCCTATTAACAGTCTTGCTGAAAGCAAGCTGACGTAACGTTGGAGGACAGGAGCAAAACAGAGAACTCCAAAAATGGTGAGCGAGACACATAACTGCAACGTTGTCTTTGACATTGTGGTTCCTTCATTTTCTTAATTCAAAACATTTCCAGTCCTGCAAAGACTCTCAATACCACCCCACATCCCAGCCCGCCCGGGCCCTCAACTGCCCGTCATGTATCGCCGCTTCCTAGCTTCAGGCTCCGGCTGTCAACTTGTAAGGGGGGATTTTATTTATTTGGCAAAAAACGAACCAAAAAACCCTGTCGTTGTAGTTGGGTGCACGGCCGCCAGGTGGCAGTGGTGCCTAAGTCACCGGCTGTGGCAGCCCGGCCCGGGGCAGCGGGACGGGAGCCCGGCTGGGCGCACAGGTGCGGACCCGGGTGTGCGTGTGCGGGAGCCGCGCCAGGCGGGACGGGAGCCCGGCTGGGCGCACAGGTGCGGACCCGGGTGTGCGTGTGCGGGAGCCGCGCCAGGCGGGACGGGAGCCCGGCTGGGCGCACAGGTGCGGACCCGGGTGTGGGGACTGGCCGCGCCAGCGCGGGCGCACAGCTGGGCTGGGAAGGCGCACGTGCGCAGTTACTCCTCGTTCCGGTGCCACGCGGGCCCGCAGCGCGGGGCTCTGGTCCGGCCCAGATGGACCCCGGTCCTCGGGAAACCTTCCTCTCGCACCGCTGCTGGTCAGCCAAGGGCGCTTTCGCTCCGGCCACCTGGGGCGGCAGAGACGCGCCAGGATTCCACCTCAGATGTAGCCGCGTCTCAGGCGGGAGTTTGTCATCAGAACCGACTCTCCTGTGGTTTTGTCCTTCCGTCAGAGCAGTGGCCAGCGTGGTGGCCTCTGCCCGCAGCGGCTGCCCCACTCCCGTCCAGCGCCCGCTGTGGCCTGGGAAGCAGCGGAAGACGCCCAAGGGCCTGGGCCTGCGTCCGGCGGGCCCGGAGGACGCCCCGGCTCCTGGTTCAGCCTGGCCTGGCCTAGCGCCTGCCCGAGGTGGCCATTTAAGGAGTGACCCGGTGGAGGGAACTGGCCTCTGCCGCGCTCTGTCACTCCACCTTTCAAATAAATTAAAAAAAATTTAAGTTATGGATTTGAGATCCACCTGCGGGCGCACGCCCCGGATGGCCACAACCAGACGTGAACCGCGGCTCTGCCTGTGCCCGGAGGGGCAGAGGCCAAAGACGCGAGCTCATCTTCCCCGAGCTCCCGGCGGCCCCTGGCGTGGGAGGCCTGTTCTCCCCGCTGCCAGACGCGGGCCGCCATGTTAGGTCCCGGGACCACGTGACCCCTCCCCGCAGCACGTGACCCGACTGACCACGTGCTTCCCGCGGGGCATGGTGGGTAAACATGGCGGCTGCGCAGCCACGTGGGAGGTACAGGCGGGGGCGCGCAGCGATCCGAGGAGCTGAGGCAGCAAAGTGCGTCCTGCAAGCCCGGAAGGAGGCGCCTGGGCCCCGGACGCCCTGACAGGTGGCCGGAGGAGAGAGGGCTCCTGGGAGAGCCCCGCGTCACCCTCTGCGGACCCGCCCGGAGCCGGCAGTGCCCCCGGGGAGCTCGGGTCCTCCCGTCCATCTTCGCTGCAAACAACGCCTTACGAGGCAGACTGCGAGGACCAGTCCCCGCTCGGGTTTCTCCTGCGCGGCCCCCGAAGGGGAGAAGCTGCGCTCCGGGCCTCCCCCCCTGCAGAGCGAGGGGCACCTGCCCGCCACGCCCGGCCTCGGGCTGCAGCCCGGGAGCGCCCGAGCGTTTTCCGAGCATTGACATTCCGGGCCACGGGCGCGGGCGTTCCCAAGCCGCCCGTGTGAGGAGGCCGGGCTTGGCCTGGTGCGAGGGCCCCCGCAGAGGCTGCCCTTGGCCCGAGCCTTCGTTGCCAGGGTCACGGATGCTGGGAGAGTTGCAACGCTTCTGTCTTCTGGAAGAGCTGGCTCTCTGAAGGGTTTGAGAAGCCCCGAGCGCCCCCGCGCACGGACCCGAGCCTGTCCTGAATGAGGGCTCCCGGGTGCACCCGCACAGCCCGTACCTGGGGCAGGGGCGCAGCCACCCGTCGCCCCTTCAGTGTCTCAGTGGCTTAGGAAAACCGGCTTTCCTGGGATTGTACGGGCGCCTCCCCCCACGGGTCAGCGAGCACGGGGGGGGGGTGCTCTGGGCTGTTTGGCTGCGTGTGCATCTGTGTGCACGTGAGGCGCATGTGTAGTCTCCCTGCGTGCACTGCGAACACGGTGGAGCGAGAACAAAACCACTTTTCCCGCTGTTATAGTAGTTGGAAATACTGCTTCATCACATCTCTTACAATGCGCGTTTATAGTAAGTGGCGTATTAGGGCAGTAGGTGTGCGTGTACACAAGGCTCTTCAAAAATGTGGGGGAAAATGCAATCCAAAGCTCATCAGTGCAGAAGGTCCTGAACTGCTCACCGTCTTTCATAGTGTGCGTCTTCCACTCCTACGCACGGGGTAAGGGTTTTTTGCACCAAAATGAACTTGCATTTTGTCTCCTTTTCCATGATTTTTGTGCAGTTCCTCAGTATGAGAAAGGTCAGTAGATCGTCTGGGTGGGTGCTTTGTCGTTGTTGTTAAAGCTGGTAGAGGTGTGGAAGCTGCGGCTGCGAGATACCATGAACAGTACCACCGGCGTGCACCGGAAGGGAGCCAGGGTTGAAAGAGCAGGCCCGTCTGCTGAAGCAGACTGAGTATCAGCTCTTCCCAGGACCGGAACCTTGGCCTCGATGTTCCCCTGGAGTCCCGGTTCCCTGGGAGGGGGATCACAGACTGGGTCAGTGGTGGGTCGTTCACATGTTAGTGTGAATTACTGCCAGCACCCCCTCCCCCTCCCCCCCAGGTACAGAGGATGTGGATGACTGGAGAGAGAGAAAGGAAACAGAACCAGGAGTGAGTGATTTGGGATCCTCAAGAGTTCGGTAGCACCCACACTGTGGGTGCTGACCTGGAAGGAAGTGATGTCAAGTGAGGTCAGACTAGGAGGAAGGAAGAGGCGTGCGTGCTGAGTGTCGTAACACCCAGATCTCTTGAGCGCCCCTTCGTGCCCCTGCAGCAGCGCAGACGAGCCCCGGGAGCCCTGCTGTGCCTACTGTTTCGTCATCTCCGGCAGTGCAGAGGGCACACTGGGAATATCGACTCTGCAGCTTCTGTATGGCAGACACACGGAGGCTTCTGGAAGCAGCACAGAGCACACGTCAGACTGGACATGTAGTTTGCAGGTGGCTGGCCTGGTTGGTCTGGATGTCTTTGGTGCTTCTGATGAACACAGTTTGAGAGTTCCAGAATATTAGAGCCAGCAAGATGCTTAGAGACACGTGGAGCTTTGTTCCACAGGCACGGAGCTCGGGGCTGGAGTGAGATGGTCCGGGGTGAGACTCCCGGAGTCCCCACATGGCCCTGCAGTGCTGGGCAGGATCTCACCGAGACCCTTCGCTTCCCCTCGGAGCTATGTTCCAGAGATCACATGTGCGACTGAGATAACACACACACACACTCGCCCTGGCGTGTACACAGTCCTGGCCCGGCAAAGAAGTGCAGCGTACAAATGCCCACGTGTGTTTATCACAGAATCTCATGTCAGTAAGAGCCGGGCCCGCTCTCTTCTTAAGTGCGATGTATGCCTTTAGGCTTTCCCTCTTTGTAAGTTGTGCCTGTTTCCAGACTGGAAGAAGAGAGAGGTTCATCCACAGCTGGATTTTGGATAAATCTGCACTCTGAGAAACGGAGCACTCACGACTTTTAGAGAGCTGGCCGCCTGGGGATGGTGGCCTCTCCGCACGCCTGGCTCTTGCCCAGGGGCCACCCAGAGCAGAAGCGGCTTCTGTTCCAGTGGACTCGCCTGGCCACAAGGCGTTTAGTTAGGCGTGATCTCTCTATTATTATTATTATTATTATTATTATTACGAAAGGGCAAATTACACCCTAGGAGTCCCGACAAAGGAAAATACTGGTTAGTCATAGAAAGACGCCAGGATGCAGAGTCAGTGCTGACCCCACCTCCTCCCAGAGCGGAGGGGAGGAGACCAAGCAAGCGAGTCTGCTAACCTGAAGGACTGACGCCCTGCGAGCACCCACGGGGAGTCTAAACTTCTACCTTGTCCTCAACAAAAAGGCCGTGTGCCCTGGCACCTCGGTCGTTGCTGGCGTGTTTGACATCCTGAAAGGCCTGCCCGGTGCTGTGTTTGTCCTGCTGGAAAGTGGCCGCAACCTTTGCAACCAAAGCCATGGGGTCGGGTGACCATGGCCATCCACGCCACGCACGCCGCCGTCGAGTGACCAGGACCCAGAGTTCCAGGCCTGGCGTGCGGGGGAGGAGAGGACAGCCCCAGAGAGTGGCCCTCCACACCTCACCGCCTGCTGCCACTCCCAGGGGCTGCCTCCCTCTGAGCAGCCTCCTCCTCCAGGCTGGCTCCTGTGACCTGCTGCTGTCTCCTAGAAGCACACACCACCCCGCGAGAGCCCCTCTGTGCTCGCATTACTACAGACGTCCCACTCTGCCTCATGTGAGAGACAGGGGCCCGATGAGGGGACAGGGGATTCCACTCCTCCCTCCTGACCCCACTTTGGGTGGAAAGTTGGTGGTAACCTTTTTTTTTTTTTTTTAAGATTTATTTATTTATTTGAAAAGCAGAGAGAGAGAGAGAGAGAGAGAAAGAGAGAGAGGTCCTCCCTCTGCTGATTCATTCCCCAAATGGCTGCAATGGGCAGAGCTGGATTGATCTGAAGCCAGGAGCCAGGGGCCTCCCCCAGGTCTCCCATGAAGGTGCTGGGGCACAAGGATTTGGGCCATCTTCCACTGCCCTCCCAGGCCACAGCAGAGAGCTGGATGGGAAGTGGAGCAGCCAGGACTTGAACCAGCACGCATATGAGACCCTGGCACTGCAGGCGGTGGCTTTACCCACTACAGTAACCTTTTAAGAAATGGAATTTCGCACCCAGAGGGGCAGTGCTAGCCAGGCTTGAGTGAGGCAGGCCCCTCTAGGCAAGGGTCCCCAGGCTTTCACAGGCCGGAGGGGCGGGCGCAGGGCCGTGCGCTAGATGCCCTGTCTGTGGGTTTGGAGTTCAAAGGGCTCAGTGCCAGCTTCCTGGAGAGCAGGCTTGCGTGTGGGCCTGTCTCCCACACGAGGCAGGGCGGGGCTTCTGTATTAACGTGAGGACTAAGGGGCTCTCACGGGGGCGTGCCTGCTGCTGTCGCAGAGCAGGGGTCCCCGCTTCCTCGTCATCTCCTGGCCGGCAGCCGCTTAGTGAACACGGGCCGAGGGGCTCAGCCGTCTGCCACCCACCCCGACTTCCTCGAGCAGTCTTCTCTCCCGCCGGCTCACCTGTGGACTTTCCCAGTGGAAGCAAAATGGCTCCTACGGATAGAGAAGAGCAAGGTGAGGCTGGGCTGCCTGGCCACGTGGGTGAGCAAGTCCGGATGACTGAGGGTTAGCGGGCGTGCTTAGCTGGCTCTGTCCTCCTGGTCACGGTGCCAGACTCCCCCGCCTGCTCAGGGCACGTGGGCACCCTCATTCACATCACACACGTACAGGCACACACATTCACACGTACAGGCACATATTCACACGTACAGGCACACACTCACATTCACACGTGCCTCACAGAACATTCACCATTCGTGTACCTGCTCACCCCCCACACCCCCATACCCTCATACAGTCACACTCAGGCACACACTCACTCCAGCTGTGGCCTGCTCACCCACACTCCCGCATACTCAGTGCTGTACACACACATTCACTCCTGACTGTACCCGCTCTTAGACACACACACACACACTCACTCCAGCTGTGGCCTGCTCACCCACACTCCCGCATACTCAGC
>CM027389.1:109235052-109249268 GCA_015711505.1 Sylvilagus bachmani | reverse complement strand
CCAGCTGTGGCCTGCTCACCCACACTCTCATATACTCAGTGCTGTACACACACATTCACTCCTGGCTGTACCTGCTCACACACACACACGCACACACACACACACTCCAGCTGTGGCCTGCTCACCCACACTCCCGCATACTCAGCCCTGAACACACACATTCACTCCTGGCTGTACCCGCTCTCACACACACACAGAGCCTTGTACACACACATTCACTCCTGGCTGTACCCACTCACACACACACACACACAGACTTGTATACACACATTCACTCCTGACTGTACCCACTCACACACACACACACTCACTCCAGCTGTGGCCTGCTCACCCACACTCCCGCATACTCAGCCCTGAACACAACACATTCACTCCTGGCTGTACCCGCTCTCACACACACAAAGAGCCTTGTACACACACATTCACTCCTGGCGGTACCCACTCACACACACACACAGCCTTGTACACACACATTCACTCCTGGCGGTACCCACTCACACACACAGAGAGCCTTGTACACACACATTCACTCCTGGCTGTACCCACTCACACACACACACACAGACTTGTATACACACATTCACTCCTGACTGTACCCGCTCTCACACACACACACTCACTCCATCTGTGGCCTGCTCACCCACATTCCCACACACTCACACTCACACCTGCAGGACCACCTGCACACAGCCCGTTTACCAAGGTGAGGGGCCAGATCCAGGAATGACTGGAAGTCCCCAGGCCCGAGGCCGGCTGCCTCCCCTGGGGTGGCCAGTGATCGTGTGTGTCTGTGTCTCCTAGTGTGTGGCCTGGGCATCTCCACTGCCTTGAAGGTCAATGCTGACTCCCTCAGCAGGTGCTGTCAGGGCAGTGGCTTGTCACCATGGCGGAAAGGACCGAATTCTCCCATCCCTGGGCCGCGTGCCTCACACGTGGATGGAAAGGTCTCACCGAAGCTGGTCACCCGGGGATCTGGGAGCACACTGTGCGCGGGCAAGTGGCGAGACAGCGGGACAGAGTTGCGGGAGTCCACTCTCAGGGTGGATCTGAGCCAGGCGGACCCACAGAGGCAGCGAGGGATGTGGGCGGGTGGGGGCGTCAGTCAAGGCTCCTGGCCAAGATGACCAGGGCGCCTACGGCTAACAGCACGTGTTGTGTGGCTAAAGCTGGCAAACAGTGTGGATCTCATCTCACGTAGGGTGCTTCCATCACAGGCAATTACTGGTCACAGTGAGCGCGGGGTGGGAGGGGTTGGGGGAGGAGCTGGGGGGGCTGCCTTGACCCCCATCGCGTTCACACAGTCAGCTCTCTGGCTTCCAGTATGTCAGCCACCCCCGAGCAACGAGGACTTAAAAACAAACCAATGGCAGCGTTCCCTTGGAACAAGGAGAGCGGGAGGGACAGCAGCGCTCTGAGCGTCCAGCCAGGGCTGGTTCCCCGGGACCTTTGATTCAGGACAAGACCTACTGATCAGGGAGCAGATCAGTGCAGTCTCGCTGGGCCCTCACCGCCAGCCTGGACGGGCGTGGCGGGGGAGGGGAGAGTAAAACCCAGTTAATGGGGGTCAGAGCCAGGACCTGCGTCTGAGTCCAGCTCCAGCCCCCTCCTGCCTAAGCCGGATTCCCCAAAGCCTGTTGTTAATTAGTGAGCGTGAGAGCCGCTTCCCCGGAGCCCGGGACAATCGCTGGCTGCTGAACTCAGCGGAGCTTGGCAAATTAATAATCGGACGAAGAAAGGGGAGATTGTGTGGATGAAGACGAAGAAGAAATAGGCCACGGGGCCCGAACCCCTGGTGGCTTCAGCCACACACATTTGGAACGACTCTTGGAGCCAGCAGGCGCTTGGGGGTTTCTAGAACATTCTTTGGACTTTTCTTCCCTTGAGAGCAGAGCCAGGAAGTCACTGTGCCAGTTTTTTCCTTTGTGGCTCTGACTTCCTGGTCATTGCCATGCAAGGGCACCGTGGCCCTCCTGAGAGGGAGCGGGGGCTGTATGGGCGCCGCACCATCGGGGGCTCCCAGGACCCCCCCCCCCCAGCAGCACCTGGGGGTGGGGGTGGGGCCGGTTGCCCAGGGCAGGTCCAGTGTCTGCTCCCAGGGTGCAGTTTCGAGGCCCCCAGCAGCTTGAACCAGGATTCCTCGGCAAACGCCCAGGACACAGTTCCTCTAACCTCGTTCTATGTAAGCCCGCGAACCGGCATGGCATGGGCTTAAAATACACGAATGTTATGATTACTTTAAAAAGATCTTATTTGTGAGTGGCAGAAGAGAATTGTCACGAATTATAACCTTCTTGTCCACTGTCAATGACCCGGTCAGATGCAAGCCATCTTCTAAGGGAGCTGGGATGGGAGGCTAAGCCTGCGCTGGTGCAGTGTCGGTTTGTCCTGTTTCAATAACGGTCACTATGGAAACAAATCGTCTCCCAGTAAACAACGGGGTTTCCACTTTTCCTGGTATCCTGTTTCCTCGGCTCAGGAACTGCTTGCCCAGAAGGGCTCTAAGTCTTCCCGCCTTCCAGTCCAGCCCTGGCTCTGGTGGGCGGTTATGAGCACTCTTTGCCTGGCTGGGCTCCCACCTTCGGAGGCGCGGGGCGGAAGAGAGGCGGGGAGGGAGGTGCTGCGTGCTACTTCCTGTCCCTGGGGCCACCTGCAGCGAGACGAGCCCACGGTCTCCTCTGATTCAGGGAAGAACAAAGAACTATCAGCTCCCTCCTCTTCCTTAGTCCAAACTCTCTTCCTTAGTCCAAACTCTCTTCCTTAGTCCAAACTCCACTTCTGCTTGGCTGGAGCCAGAAGCTCCCAGAACAGCGGCTGCCCTGCCCCCAGCACACAGAAGCACCCTGGGCCTTCTGTGCCCCCTGCCCCAGGCACACAGCCCCGCCTGTGCCTCCCCCTGCCCACATCTGCAAGCCAGGGGTTCCCGGGCCCCCGCGGGAAGTGCACCGTGCTCGGCTGTACTTGTTGCTGCTGCGTTTATGGCCTGCCAGGCCCTCCTCTCAGCCCGTTACTGTGTGAGCTGGAGAGTGACAGAGATGTGCTTAGAAAAGAAGACAAAGCACCATTCGTGTCCCATTCAGCTGCAGCGCTCTCAGAGCAAGACATGAACCAGCAGCCATCTGTGTAACGTAGTAGAAATAATGAGAATAAAGTGACCATTGTGGCCAATTTTTCTTGGGTGAAAAATTATTTTAGCAGCGGAAGGAGACCTGCCTGACCTGACAGCGCCCCAGGCCACCTCGGGTGTCCTCTTAGCCGAAGTGAGGGCGTCCCTGCTGACCACGCCTTTGCAGGGCTGTGTGGCTGTTTGAATGCACCTGCTCACTGGGGGGCCGGGACCCAGGCGAGCCAGCAGAGAGCAGGTGAGAAGCCAGGACACAGGTCATGTCATTCTTTTTTTTTTTTTTTTTGACAGGCAGAATGGACAGTGAGAGAGAGAGACAAAGAGAAAGGTCTTCCTTTTGCTGTTGGTTCACCTTCCAATGGCCGCCACAGCCGGCATGCCGCAACCGGCACACCGTGCTGATCTGATGGCAGGAGCCAGGTGCTTCTCCTGGTCTCCCATGGGGTGCAGGGCCCAAGCACTTGGGCCATCCTCCACTGCACTCCCGGGCCACAGCAGAGAGCTGGCCTGGAAGAGGGGCAACCGGGACAGAATCCGGTTCCCCGACCGGGACTAGAACTGGGTGTGGTGGCGCCGCAAGGCAGAGGATTAGCCTATTGAGCCGCAGCGCCGGCCACAGGTCATTCTTAAAGGCCAACTGCTGAAAGGAATGTGCCGATGACACAAGGCTACAGCCTGGTGTGTGAGGCTGACAGGAGGTTCTGTTCTCTGCCAGGGGACACCTGTGGCGCACTCAGCAGGTGCACAGAGGGTCTCCCAGAGCGCCTGGGGTGTGGCGATAGTAGAGGGGACAGATCGCCAACATGCAAGCAGGCGCCCGGATCCCGCCTTGTTGGGATCTGATGGTGCTGAGAAGGTGTAAGGGATGCAGTGGAAACGAATGCTAAGGGAGCCCAGCCGGCGGGGGCGAGAGCCAGGCAGGTCCCCGTGCTGGGGACAGGCCAGCCAGGAAGCCATCATCCTGCCCAGACGCGTGCTCACTGACAGCAGGCCTTCCTCATGGCAGCTGGCATGGGCTCACTGCTTCCCCAGCAGTTAGACCTGAGGGGCTTCCTGCCCAGGTGTCACTCATGCGTGGGGAGCCACCCACTAGAGATGGAAGGGAGGGGCCAGACATGGCCCCTGCATTTTCCATGTCACCCCACGGCCGACTTCCCTTTGCAGGCCGACTGACCCCAGGGTCCCAGTGCAGGGCAGGAGCTGTGCTCCACCAGTCACATCCAGGAGGCTCTGAAGAGCTGATGATGGTGCCCAGGGAGGTGGAATTCTCCCTCCCGCCCCAGCTGCCAAGGAGCGGGGCGATCCCAGGTAGCGGCAGCAGGTGGCGCTGTCGTGAGTTCGTCTCCGGCAGGCGGTCGGCTCTCCCTCCTGGCCCTCACAGCCTCACATCAGGGTGACGGTCTGGGGTGATTCCAGCTTGCACGGTGAAAACCGCCCACCAGCTAGTGTTGGAGAAGACTGCGGAGCGATTCTAGCACACGCGTTCAAAATGCCCCACTAAAAAGCTGATGTTTTCGGCAGTAGAGAGGCATCGGCACTCTTGCAGGGTTAGGGGGTGAGGGTGTGACCTTCCCAGGAAACTCAGGAGTTGCCTCCGAGGGAGTTTTTGGAACTGATCAGGCTGCCTGGTGTGTGAGCGCCGCCCGCTCTCCCGTGTCGCAGGCGTGTCGAGTTCCTTAAAGCAGCACCCGCCGATGCCCGCGACACGCAGGTGGCTGAGGTGTCACCTCGGAGCGCCGAGCAGTGTGTCCTTCCTCAGCCGGTGCTTGAGGCCCCGCGAGCAAGCCTGCAGAGGGAAGTTCTGAGATGTGCCCGACCGAGGTACGGGGCAGGAGGATGGAGGGGAGACAGGGTGGGAGTGACTCAGTGGACAGCTGGGGGTGAGGGGTGGAACTGTTCCCCATCCCCGAACCCACACTGTGACCTTGGCGGGAGCCCACCGCTGCTGACCCCCGGGGTCTACAAACTTTCCCGCTGTCCCCCAACCCATGGGGAGCAGCCGTTCCCTCTCTCAGGAGCTGCCCTGCCATCCCGCACTCTCTGTTTCCTCTACGCACCCTCAGGGGCCAGCCCCGCGCAGAGGGCAAGGACTCCTCTCGGATCCAGGTCCACAGCACCTGTGCCCACTGCTGTCCGGCCTCAGCCCACCCTGGGGGCCAGCTCTGTACAGAGGGCAAGGACTCCTCTCGGATGCAGGTCTACACACCTGTGCCCACTGCTGTCCGGCCTCAGCCCACCCTGGGGGCCAGCCCCGCGCAGAGGGCAAGGACTCCTCTCGGATGCAGGTCTACACACCTGTGCCCACTGCTGTCCGGCCTCAGCCCACCCTGGGGGCCAGCTCTGTACAGAGGGCAAGGACTCCTCTCGGATGCAGGTCTACACACCTGTGCCCACTGCTGTCCGGCCTCAGCCCGGGCCCTGGTGCTGTAAATCCTAGCCCTTTCATTTCAGAGGCCCTGAAGAGCCCCTCCTGTGAGCCCTTGTGGGGGCAGGACCATCTCGGGTGGGGAGTGGGACTTCCCCCAGGGAGGAGGGGTACGGCCCTGGCAGCCTGCCCCAGGGTGGGCTCCTGTCCGTCGTGGGAAGACTCCATGAAAGGCTGGGGCCGTGAGGAGCTGACTTGGCAAGCAGGAGCTGAGGGCACCGGCTCCTCCCTGCAGACCCCCTGCATTGCAGCCCAACACCCCCCCCCCTCCAGTGCAGGGGAAACCTGCAGCTTCCCCTCTCAGGACCAGTGCCAGCAGGCTGCCAGCTGCACCCCATCAATGACCTTAGCTCAGCAAAAGGTCATTGGAATGGAATTCCCATGGCTGACACACCCACCCCCATCGCCCACCTGACGATGCCATGCCATGGCCACGGCCAAGATTTGGACATGGGGCAAGGAAGTGAGCGCTGCCCCAAACCCCACCTGCTTTGAACAGTCACCTAAGCCCCGCCCCAGGCCCCGCCCCCTGTGCCTCCAGGTCACTCCTGAGTGTGCGCTTCCCCTTCCTGTGCAAACAGACGCTGCTCCTCCACTACCCTTCTCGTCCTCGCACTCCCTGCATCCCAGAGGAGGACCTGGGCCCAGCCACCCGCGGCAGAGCCGGGAGTGCCCGAGGCTGCCCGCAGGCTCTGCCTGGTCCCTCCCGGGCTGGGAAGCCAGACAGCGGGGAAGGCAGGCAGTGTTCGGGATGCGACCAGAAGCATCTGCCCGATTCCTGTGGCTCTGAGCGGGAACCCCCCAGTCACAGTCCTCACCCCTACTCACTCCACACACACACCCCACCCCCGGCTTCCCTCAACTGGGGGCAGAACGCACTGTGTCTGTGAAATTCGGGTTTCTCTGCAACGCCCTGGCCACCCACAAGCCTTCCTCTCTCTCCTTGTGTGTCGCTGACGAGGTGGGGGGGGTGTCAGGGACAGAAGGGGAGGGGCTGAGCCTGGCCTTCCCAGGATGCACGGGTGACGCCGTGGGCCGCGCAGGGAAGCCAGGAGGCTGGCATTGCGGGTTTAGGCGGCAGGGCAGGCGGACGTGTTCTGTTTCGTGTGCTCTGTGGCTGCACCAAGTGTCCCGGCTCAGCCCAGTGCGCTCAGCGCAGCCCCACGAGTCAGGGCTTCAGCCACCCCTCCCACTGCACCCGGCTCCTGCACCCCAAAACGCCCGTGCTCTACCTGTGCCTGTGCTGAGAACGGTGTCAAGGTCAGGGCCAGTGCGTCCAGCAGAGTCGCCTGCCCTGGGCCTTTGCCCACTTAGTGCAGGCCGTGACCGGTTCAGGGCGGTGGTCGGGGGCTCTTCCTGGGGAGCCAGGGCTTCCCCAGGGACCTCTCTGTGAAGTGTGGCTCTGGAGACCTAAGCCTCGAAAAGCCAGGAACGAAGCGCTCCCTGACTTGCCGTTCGGATAATTGCACAGTCCATGCGGGCCAGGCCAGGGCTGCTCAGGGTGAATTACAAAGCTGTGACCCTAGGCCACGTGTGCGTGTGTGTGTGTGTGTGTGTGTGCCCTGTGTTCCTTCCACACCTCTGTGAGCTGTGAGTGACATCTGTGTGAGGACCTGTGTGCTCGGTGGTCCCTCCCATGCCATCGCCTGTCTCACCTATCACGGGTGCTAAACCTCGTGCAGTGCCTGGAACGTCCCTGGGTCTCTTGTGGACAAAACTTGGAGGCGGGGCTCTGGGAGCTGATGAGCATTAGCAGAGGTGGTGAGGCTGAGACTCTGTAAGGGCCTCGGGGGCTTTGTGAGCCACTTGGTCCGTCTCGACACTCGAGGCCACGCAGCCGGAGGGCCCTCGCCACAGCGGAGCCAGCCTCTAGGGCCTGCCGGCTCCCAGAGCTGGGAGCTACAGGAACACAGAGGCTCAGCCTCGTGCCACGCAGAGCAATCACTGTGTTTGCTTCACCAGGCACCTGCCACGCGTGTCCTGGGCACCTAGACCACAGTGCCTGAGCGCGCTGCCACGCGTGTCCTGGGCACCAAGACCACGGCGCCTGAGCACGCTGCCACGCGTGTCCTGGGCACCTAGATCACGGCGCCTGAGTGCGCTGCCACGCGTGTCCTGGGCACCTAGACCATGGCGCCTGAGCATGCTGCCACGCGTGTCCTGGGCACCTAGACCACGGCGCCTGAGCGTGCTGCCACGCGTGTCCTGGGCACCTAGACCACGGCGCCTGAGCGTGCTGCCATGCGTGTCCTGGGCACCTAGACCACGGCACCTGAGCATGCTTCCACGCGTGTCCTGGGCACCTAGACCACAGTGTCTGAGCGTGCTGCCACGTGTGTCCTGGGCACCAAGACCATGGCACTAAGCACCTGCCACGCGTGTCCTGGCACCTAGACCACGGTGCCTGAGCACCTGCCACGCGTGTCCTGGGCACCTAGACCACGGCGCCTGAGCATGCTTCCACGCGTGTCCTGGCACCTAGACCACGGCGCCTTGAGTGCGCTGCCTGGGGGGACGCAGAAGCACAGCAGGGGGGCTGCACCTGTCTCTGCTTCTCGCAGGAATGTGAGTGCCCCTCAAAGGTGGGCACTGCCCTCCAGCTCCCCCCAAGGCTCTTACTCGCCCCGGCTTCTTACAAGGGGCCAGGAGGGCAAGGGAGAGAAATGAGAGCAGGTCAAGGCCAGGGCTGTGTTGCCAGCACCAAGACCACTATTGAGACCTTGTGCTGCTCGCCCCGGTCCAGGTGAACGCTGCACCAGGGAGCCCCAGGGCTGGAGCTGCCTTCCATTCTGTCTGTGACTTGGGAATTGGGACGGCATTGTTCGTGCAGAGGTGACACGGGTGAGCTCTGATGGGGGCTGCGAGCTGCTTTTCTCACGGAGATGCCGCCGTGACGGCGCTGGTGCCGTGGATGCCTGCGCCCAGGTGTGAGCGAGCCCGGGCCTTGCTCCTGCAGCCACGGCCGGGCACAGCCACGAGCCGGGAAGCCACGGCTGCTTCGCCTACACGGTGATTTACTGCTGTGACAGTTACAGAGACAGTTTGCTTCTTGGGAGGAACATTGAATTAGAAAGAAGTAGAAAACCAGCTGTACGCCCATCTCATCACTCAGGCCGGGCGCTGCTGACACCGTCTCAGCTCCCCCTGGGCTTCATCACTGCTCTTTACAGCATAAGTGAAAGCGCACAGCATATATAATTTTGCTAACTTCAAAAAATTAACATGACATACAAATTTCCTGGTGCATCCAATGATTTTGTAAACACAAAATGTAAACACTATTTTTAATGGCTGTAAAACTGAGCTATATGGATGGGCCACACTTTGAATTTTTTCCTTCTGGAATTACGATCTTAGTATTATTACAAGTTCCTACGCATTGAACGCTTGCTGTTCGTAGACACTGTCTAGCACCATATAATGATCATCTGTTTTTTTTTAAAAAACATTTTATTTATTTATTTGAGAGGTAAAGTTACAGACAGTGAGAGGAAGAGACACAGAGAGAGGTCTTCCTTCTGTTGGTTCACTCCCCAAATGGCCGCAATGGTCGGAGTTGTGTCGATCCAAAGCCAGGAGCCAGGGGCTTCTTCCGAGTCTCCTACATGGGTGCAGGGGCCCAAGAACTTGGGACATCTTCTACTGCTTTCCCAGGCCATAGCAGAGAGCTGGATCGGAAGAGGAGCAGCCGGGACACAAACTGCCACCCATATGGGATGCCGGCACCAACAGGTGGAGGGTTAGCCTACTACACCATGGTGCCAGCCCTGATCATCTGGTTTTAATTCTCAAGTTAATCCTGTGGAGTAGACAACTATTCTTTTTACCAACATTAAAGAGAGATAATACTGGCTCAGGGCACAGTGCAGGGTGTGGTTCTCCCGCTGTCTCCCAGCTGAGGTAAGAGGGTCTTTCTTGCTTTGGGAAGGGGCTAAGAGGGCTTTGGCTGTCTCCCCAGCACAGGCTCACTCGGCAAACCAGAGCCTGGGACCTCGTGCTTGATCGATTTTTCTCCGGCCATAGAGAACCAAGTGCAGGGTCAGCAGCCAGTGAGCTGTGCAGGGGAGACCCCAGACGTGTGACCGCCTTGCCAGGTGCCGGTCCCTGGGAGTCCCGAGAGAGACACCAACGGCAGCAGCAGGCGCCAGAGGTGTGATGGGACAGGGGAGGCTGCCCTGACCGGCACAGACGTTAAGGCGTGGAAATGGAGTGGTCAGCGGTGTTGCAGTGGTCACAGAGCGTCCTCAGAACCCACTTGAGCCAAGAGTCTGTAAAAGACAAGTGTCTGTTTCCATGAACAAAGCCGCCGCCGCAGTTCCCTGGGCAATTTCTTCTTGGAGGGTTCTTGCGGGATCAAGTGAAGAGGGCGAGCACAGCACGCGCCTGGCTGGCCCGGCTCACGCACACGTTGGCAGGGAGGTGAGACCGCCATGCTCGCTGTGTGTGCACCCTTCACTCCTGGTGTGCGCCCACGGGGAATGGACGCCCGCGTCCGCCCCAGAGCCTGCACGTGGGCACCTGCAGCAGCACCAGACAGAGCAGGAAGTCCCCGTGCCTGGGAAGGGACGAGCGGACCGGGGTGAGTCCGCAAGCAAGGTGCGTGGGGCGGTGCAGGCCGCGGTGTGGAGGGACCCCGGGGGCACGGCGCTCCACGAGAGGCACAGACTCAGAGGACCACGCATCGTAGGATCCCAGGGAGGCAGAGGGCACAGGACCTGCAGCCAGGGAGAGCCCTCCTGGAGCTGAGGGCTGCTCTGGCAGACAGGGTCCTTCGCCGTGGACAGGAATGCACTGGCTCATGGTTCTGCAGAGGGGGAGGCCAAGACCAGTGGCCGGTGGCAGGCGGCTGCGTCCTCACCCTTCCAGGACAGTGCTCATCCCGCCCATGGGGGCAGAGCCCTGGAGACCTGAACAGTCCATGGCAGTTCCAGCTCCCCGTGTGGCCACCATGGCAGCCCACTGTCAATGTGAGCCCTGCAGGGGACAGACATTCAAGCGCCAGCAGGAGGGGCTGGCAGCATCCCACATCGCAGAGCCGGCTGCCGTCCCGGCTGCTCCGCTTCCCATCTGTCTTACTGCTGATGCCCTGAGGAGGCGGCAGGCGAGTGGGCGACCCCGATGGAGTTCCAGGCTCCTGGCTTCAGCCTGGCCCAGCTCTGGCCTTTGACCATTGAGGAGTGAAGCAGAAGATGGAAGACCTCTCTCTCTCTCTCTCTCTCTCTCTCTCTCTGTGCCTTTCCATCTCTCTCCTTCACTCTCTCTTGCTCTGCCTTTCAAAGAATACAAACACAGAACATAGTAAGACAGACCACGAGTTCCGCCCTGGGCTGGCCGCCAGCGGGGCCAGGGTTTCTGCAGTCAGACAGCGAGAGTGGTGGCAGAGCCCTGGGTCCCTGTTGAAAACAACGAAATTGCAGACTTTCGGGGCTGAGTGCAACCTGCAGGTTACAATAATTCCTCCCCCGAGAGAGCTCCTGATCACTGAGGATATTTTCCATATTTCTCTGATAATCATCAATGTAATTGGGCCTGTGACAATGTAGGATTTGTCTTCTATTGCTACATTGAAAAACGTGTTTTGCATTTCGGGAGCACTCTTGCTTAGTTCGCTGATACAAAGCCTCAAGTGACAGCTGGTTCTAAGTCTTCCATTTTCTCCCCAGCTTATCTCTACCCGCGGTTACAGAATTCACCTCACCATGCTGCCGACTCTTCTTCCACATCGGAAGCCTTCTCTGTGGCGCTGTGGGCATGTGATGTCGGCACTTCGAACCAGATACTGAAGGGCGGGAGGTCGCTGTTGGGTAGCAGACGTCCTTTGCTTTTAAATGACATGAGTGCAAAACTTGCCCTACTTTTAGCAAGGTGCACACTAACGACAAAAAAAGAGGCAGGAGAATAGACGGTGTGAGAGTCACTTTAGCCCTTCAGGACAACTGTGTCCTGGGACTGTTAGTGAAAGAACGCCACATTCTGTAGCCCCAAAGACAGACCCGCAGGGCACTCAGCTCCAGCCTCGGGGCTCCAGCCCCTTTAGTCCGTCGCCCACCCCCTTTCAGTCTCTGGTCTCTGCGGGAGAAAGCCACCTGGCTTGCGGGGTGTCCCGGTTCGGGACGGCTCCGATTCACACAGGCGGCTCAGGGCAGTTGCTGGGATACAGCAGGCATCACCCGGCCTGTCGGTACTGGGTACCTGCCTGAGTTTTGCACCTGCGCCCTGGGAGGGCCCTGGTTGGGGAAGGAACTGCCTGGGTGGCCAGCGTGGGTTCCGAGTCCCCCGAGAGGCTGTGGATTCAGTTCTCCCAACTCCAAGAGAGAGGGTGAACTCCCACCCCGGCGCATCAGGCGATTGTCCGCCCTGGGCACCGGTGCTGCACAGCCCATCTCATGGATGCCCTGAGAGTCCACTCAAGGCCACTCCATGGAAGAGAGTCTGAGCTGCCAGGACGCAGCACTGCCTGCTGGGAGCTGTGCTCTTCCCAGAGCACGGACTGGCCTTGGGCTTCTCCGGGAGCCGTGCGCCAGGCCCGCCTGTGGCTTGCAGGCTCCTGGAGATGTCACGGTGAGCGAGGCCAGGCCAGGCCCTGGAGACACACAGGGGAGCTCGGTGAGTGCGCTGCGAAGAAGCTGGGTGCAGTCCTCGCAGGGGCCAGGCTCCCCAGGGAGCTCTGAGCTCACCCTGAAGGCTGGGAACACAGCAGGCGTGTGCGAGTCTATGGGGGGCCTCAGCCGGCACACGGCGGTGGGGAGGCCCAGGTCAGCAGGGACCCACTGGGCACCCGGGGAGGGCCCCTTCTGCCTCCACTCTGGGGCCTCTGTTGTCGTCGCCCCCAAGGAGATGGGCCTCAGACCAGGCCCCTGCCTCCTAGGAGTGCCCTCCCCCCTCCGCCCTACTCCCCACGCTCGGCTCCCCACGCTCCGCCCCCCAGCACGCGTGCACCTTTGTCGGGAGGTGCCTTTTGTTTCAGAAGGAAAGTCCCTGCTGGCTGTTTCCAGGTGAACTTTGGGGTCACAGGGCAAAGGTCATTACGAGGAGAAAATGCCCCCAAGGACGCCTATCGTCCAATTGTATTTCAGCCCTTGAAAGAGTCTGGCTACACTCTAGGCTCTCGCCGTGCCCTTTGACCTTTGGCCTTGTTTTGTGTGAGGAGCCTTTCCTGTCCATGGGGCCACCAGCAGCTCACAGGATGGGGGGGGCTCCATCACCGTGGCATCCTTGGGCTAGCTTCCCACTCTGCGGGTCGGGTGGGTCTCATGGGGCGCTCCTACTCCTGGTCTGAAAGGACCGTCCTGGGGTGAACAGTGCCCGCCCCAGACAGGTTCGAGCCCAACAGCCGTGCACACGCTGTGGCTGGAAATAGGCCCCCTGCAGATGGTTGACCCGGAGTAAAATCAGCCCAGCACAGGGGAGCTGGGTGTGGTTGACCCGGGACTCACAGGGGTTGCATGTGGGAAAACCGGAGCCCTGCAGCCGTGCACCCGTGGCTCTGGGAGCCGCGGAGCTGGAGGAGCTGTGCACAGACTCTACCGAGCCTCCCTGGGCCCCGCAGGCCCTGTTGACACCCTGGCTTCAGAAACCGGGAGGGCGTCTGCTTCCTCTGGTTCCTGCCACCCCTGTGCAGTGATTCCTTGTGGCAGCTCTGGGAAGCAAAGCCAGGCGGCTTTGACACGTGCCTCTCCAACGCGTCACAGCGAGGCTGTGCAATACTGTGTACAATATTGTGGCATCTGCACAGATTGGGAGATAAAGCACAGCACAGCAAGGAAGCAAATTCTCCCGGGAGCGGGCGCCTGGCACGGTGGCTGGGAGGCAGCATGTCCTGCCAGTGCCTGAGTTCACGTCCCGAGTCCCAGCTCTGCGTCCAATCCCGCTTCCTGCCAGTGTGCGCCCCGGGAGGCAGCGAGCACCTGGGACCCTGCCTCTCACATGGAAACCCAAGGCTGAGTCCCTGCCCCTGGCTTCAGAGCGGCCCCGCCCTGGCTGTTGCTCGCATCTGGGCAGTGAACTAGCAGATAGGAGACCTCACTCTGTCTCCTTCAAATAACAATCAATAAATACTTTTTAAATTTTCTCCTAGATCGGTAGGATTTTGAACCCTTTTAAACGTGTTATTTTAAGTACATGTTTATACATCATGAATAATGTTTACAAAACCGGCTGCTACTCGGACAGCACGGCAGTGTCTGGGGTCAGCACTCACCCAGGAACCTACAGCGGTGCTAGGCTGCGACGTGGACGCTGAGGGTCCCCAGGGCTTCGCACGGTACACAAGCCCCGAAGGCAGAGCTTGCTTAGCCACGTGGGGAGGCGGTCGTACGACAGGACCGCCTGGAGAGACGAGCCTGCGAGAGGTGAGCCTGCACCTGCCACGCGCGTGACCTTGGGCACGTCGCTTTCCCTGGGCCTGGGACTCCCCTCTGTCCCGTGGAGCTGTGGAGAGCTGTGGCCAGCCGGCGAGGGAAAGAATGAAACGTGGAGAGAGTGTGTGCCCTGGACACGGGGCAGAACTCGAGGGTCATTTACACGAACACGGAGGGGAGCCCCCATCCTCACCCACCTTGAGAGAGAAAGTCCAGAAGTGCCTTCGGGAGTTGCCCTCCCTGCATCCCGCCCCCAGCACGTGCGCGCCCCCTGTGCGTCAGCGCACGCCACCGCTGATCCTGGACCACG
>CM027389.1:109189072-109227985 GCA_015711505.1 Sylvilagus bachmani | reverse complement strand
ACTCTAACTTATTCCGTATTTCACACAACTGGCCCCACGTGCCCACGTGGAGGCCGTTCCCAGCCAGGGTTAGATGATGCCAGGGCCTCCTTAGAGAGACAGGCTGGGAGAAGGCAAGGTCTCCTGGGTGCACTGGGTGTGGCCTAGGCCGGGCTCCCTCTGTCAGGTGCACCTGAGAGGGGGATTAGCCTGGACTCCGCCTCCCAGGGTCGCTGCTGGGAGGAAGCGAGTCCGTGTGTGGGAAGTCACTGAAGGGAAGCGATGGCTCAGCACTGTGGTGCTGGGACCTCTCCCAGAATGCCTCCCTGCTTCACAAAGAGGAGACGTTAATGTCAGAGTCGGCTGTGAGCCAGGCTGGGGGTGTCAGAAATCCTGCTTCGCTGTCCAAAGCAGGATCAGCACAAGTCTTTTGCCTAGGAGGTAGGTGGGGGCCAGGGTCTCAGAGAAACACCGTGGTGGCCGGCCTGGGGCTCCTTCAGCAACGTCAGCCGTTTGTCCGGGAAGCTCTCCTTCGCCTTTTACGGAAGTTTGAGACGCCAGCTGAGAGACATGAGAAGGCTATAAAGTGGATTGAGCACGGGGCAGCTTTCACCACTCTCCGTTGATTGGAGAGCTACCTCCTGCAGACAACAGCTCGAGAAGGGTTGGTGGGGAAGAGCGGGACCCTGGAGGACCAGGGCCAGGGAGAGAGCGCTCCTCTGCCTTCCCTTTAGCCGGCTGCATCCCATCACCCAGCGATGCGCTGCAGAGCACCCCAGGGTGGCGGTGTTGGGAGGTGGGGCCTGGGGAGGCGGCTGGGTCCTGAGGGTGGCAACCTCACAGGGGGGATCACTGCCCCAGCGAACAGACCTGTCAGCCCCACCATCTGTGAGGAAAGGGAGGAGGAGCCACAAGCCAGGAGACCTGCCCTCCACAGACCCCAAGCCTGCCTCCATCTTGGGCCTCCCGGCCCCCAGGGCTGGGAGAGGCAACATTCTGCTGTTTGAAACCCACCCAGGTGGTGGCCGATTGTTCTGGCGGCCCAGACGCACTGACACTCGTCCCGCTGGCCTCCCGTGCCTCTCCCTGCTCACTATCCAACACCCGCCCCACACCCGCCCCTCCCTCACCCCCTCCTCTCAGGCTGGGTGGCCCCGGACACCACGTGACTGACACACGAAGTGACCGAGGGACTGCCTTTGGGGGACAACCAAATCCCAGACAGATGACGCCAAACGTGTGAGGACTACCGGAAATCAGACAAGATCAGCTCCAGGGCCTAAGGTTGTTGGGTTTTTTTTTTTTTTTTGACAGGCAGAGTGGACAGTGAGAGAGAGAGAGACAGAGGGAAAGGTCTTCCTTTACAGTTGGTTCACCCTCCAATGGCCGCTGCGGCCGGCGCACCACGCTGATCCGATGGCAGGAGCCAGGAGCTTCTCCTGGTCTCCCATGGGGTGCAGGGCCCAAGCACTTGGGCCATCCTCCACTGCACTCCCGGGCCACAGCACAGAGCTGGCCTGGAAGAGGGGCAACCGGGACAGAATCCGGCGCCCCGACCGGGACTAGAACCCGGTGTGGCGGAGGGTTAGCCTGCTGAGCCGCGGCGCCGGCCGCTTTCCGAGTCCCACGTCTGCCCTCTTCTGCTCGCAAACAAGCTTACCCTTGCTGTCCTTTCCGATTCCGAGGTCCCGGAGACCCCGCCCCACCCTCGGGAACACACAGCCGCATCGGACAGGCAGTAGCGCGGAGCCAGGGCACTCTGGATAACGCTGGGCATCGCTGCACTCGCCCAGCCTCCAGCGCCAAGATTCTCCTGAGCGTCAGGAGCAGGAGGTGGTGACCGGCACCAGTCCCTGCCCCCAGGGGAGTGCCCTGCTGACGTCTGGGTGTCCAGTGCTCCGTAAGTCCACACCGACTGAACGGCGGAGGCGAGTGGTGGCAGCTCCTCCACCCGCTCGTGCGCTGTTATGCCTTGTTTTTTCTCAGCTTCTTTCCCGCATCACATCACATTTGTCACAGCAGTTGATACTGCACACGGCTCCAGGGCACTAAGCCCCTCCTCCACCTGCCCTGAGGAGGGTCGGAGGCCCAGACCGGACCGTCCCTGTGGCCACAGTGAGTGCTCTGGCTCAGGTCACACCAAGAGTCGCCGCGGAGAACTTTGCTGGGAAAACAGGAACGCAAATCATCCCCTTCTCATTTACCCCGTGTCAGTGCTCCTGGACGTGGCGTCCCTGCCCCTCGCCCTGTGCCCTGCCCTAGCTCAAGTCGCCAGCAAACAGCGTTTCTGTCACTTGCAGCCTCAAATGTCTGCGAGCCACAGATCCAGGGGCGGAGCCGAGGCTTGAACCCCGGTCCATCAGTCCCTGCGCGGTGCTGGCCTGGCAGCCCCATGAGCACTGAAACACAGCTGCACCTGTGCCCTCTTCTGCCGAAATCCCGTTTGGAGGTAACAGAGTCATTCTTCCACCCAGATTCTGCATCAGTAACAGTTCTTAAGATACGTCTTGGGATGGTTCCTCTTCCTCCTCCTCCTCCCCTCCCTCTCCCCTCCCCCTCCCCTCCCCCTCCTTCTCTCCTTCCTCCTCCTCCTCCTCCTTCCTCCTCCTCCTCCTGCTCCTCCTCCTCCTCCCCTCCCCCCCCTCCCCTCCCACTCCTCCTCCCCTTTCCCCTCTCCTTCCTCCTCCTCCTCCTCCTGCTCCTCCTCCTCACCTGTGAAACGTGCCACCTTGTGCTGTCCAACCCCACCCCTGCTTTGTTAATGGAGCATTGATTGTGCACAGGTGTGAGGCCTCCAGTACTGAGGACTGAAACTCATGATGGCCATTCCACCCTCTGTCCACCAATCACTCCAGACGGGTATAGTCAATGCACTGCTGCACTGTGGTTATTTCTCTTAATTTTTATTAATTTATTTGTATTTAAGAGAGGGGGAGAGAGAGTTGTTGACTGGTTAACTCCCTCTCCAATTGCCTGCAACAGCCAGGGCTGGGCCGGGTGGAACCCGGACTTAGCAGTTTGATCTGGGTCACCCACACGGTGGCAGGGACCCAACTCCTTCAGCCAACACTGCTGCCTCCCCGGGGGCACAGGGGCAGGGACCTAGAATCGAGGGTGGGTCTGGAACACGGGCAGACCCCCCAGTATTGGATGCAGACTCCCAAGGGCATCTCACCAGCTGACCTGGTCCCTGACATTTAAGGGAAAGCCAAATGGGAGCTCTAGGAGAGGGATTCGCGCCCCATGAAAAGGAGCCCAGTGAGGAAACCCGGCCCAAGCAGAAGGGAGCAGACTCGCCCCTGCCTGATCCTTCCCATCATCTCCACCACACTTGGTGGAAACAGTACGAGCAGCAGCCAAGGAGCAGTTCTGGATGACGAGAATAAGACCATCTGGTTAGGGACTGGGGAAGCGAAACCACAGCAGGGCACCTTCCAGCCCACCACCCAGCAGAGGGAGGACTTGCGTCTGGGTTTCCTGGCTGCACCTAGTGATCCAAGGAGGCTCAAGCAGGCTCCCTGCTCCCCGGGTTCACAGAATCCCACCACCAACTCAGGCAAGGCTGCAGGCTCCAGTAGGTGGACGTCACTCAAAGTCCTTAGTGACAGTAAGTGAGCGAAGCAGCATTTCCCGGAGGACCCGAACCTCCCAGCTTCCACCTGGGGGCACGGGCAGCCAGGCGCACAGGCAGGGAGGATCTGCTACAGCAAACATCTTGTCCAGGAAACCTCCTTGTCCCCCAGTGGCTGGAGACTCCTTCCCCCAGCCACTGGGACGAGGGGCCCAGCATGTGGGCATTGCTTCTGCCTCCTCACAGCATCAACAGGAACCACAGAGAGCCCATCAGTACAAGGACAACCAACAGGGAGAAATAATTCCCCAAAAACTCTGGGAATTAAATTGTCACTGGAGCCACAGCCTACAGCAAAGGTCAGGATCTATGTGCTTACACCTAGGGTAAAATAGTTTAGGTGTTCAGAGCACAACTGAGACCACCTGTCATTCCAAGAACCAAGTTGTGAAAAATCACAGCTTGAATGAGAAACAGCAATCAAAAACAAAATTATAAAGAAAAATAAAATGGAAATAATAAAACTGTAAAATATAATAGTAATTTAAAAACTCAGTGGTGAACTCAGTATCAGAGTGAAGGTGACAGAGAATGAAATAGAGTGAACTTGAGAATGGGGCAAGAAAATTAACCTAAAGTGGACATGAGGGAAAGCAGGTCGAGAAAAATGAGCAGAGCCATAGGGACCAGTGGGACAATAGCAAAAATGTAATATTTGTGTTTCAGGATTTCCAGAAGGGATGGAGAAAGATGGGGCTGAAATGATGTTCAAGGAAGTAATGACTGAAAACTTCCAAATTTTGATGAAAGACATAAACCAACAAATTAAAAAGGCTAAGAGATAAACTTAGAGAAATCTATGCCAGGGCACAGTAACTCAAACTTGTAAAAATGAGTGTTACAGGCGCCGGCGCTGTGGTGTAGTGGGTAAAGCCGCTGCCTGCAGTGCTGGCATCCTATATGGACGCCAGTCCCGGCTGCTCCACTTCCAATCCAGCTCTCTGCTGTGACCTGGGAAAGCAGTGGAAGATGCCCAAGTCCTGGGGCCCCTGCACCCACGTAGGAGACCCAGAGGAAGCTCCTGGCTCCTGGCTTCAGATTGGCACACCACCAGCTGTTGTGGCCATCTGGGGAGTGAACCAGCGGATGGAAGACCTCTCTCTCTCTCTCTCTCTCTCTCTCTCTCTCTAATTCTGCCTCTAAATTGAATAAATGAATGGCACAGAAATAAATCCTGAAAGCTACCAGAAAGAAGCAACACATTCAGAATCGTGGAAGCTAATTTGAATGACAGCGTACTTTTCACTGGAGACCATGGATACACAAAGGAAGTGGCACTACAGTTTTCAAGCACAAATTTAGCATCACTAATGCAAAGTGAAGTACGAAATGCACCCAAATCCAAAAGTTTTTGAGTTACCAATATTATACCACAAATGGAAAATGCCAAGAGACTTTACATGATGGATCACAGTCAAAGTGCAGGCTTACTAAAAACGTTTGTAAAACACCTTTAAGGTGTATGATGTATATATAAAATGTAAAGAAAGACTGGTTTCAGATTTGGGTTCTATAAAGATGTAATGCATATGCAGATAGGAAAAATGTGAAACAGTTGAAAATCTGAAATACTTTACATCCCAAGCATTAGTCAAGCCGGTTCCTAGGGGGTGTGCATTTGATTTGATTGACACAACACTTTGGAAGTCGTGAAAGTAGAGCACTGGCGAGCAGGTTAGTGCACTCCAGGGGCTGGGGATAGAGATGGGGCATGGGAAGCCGGTGGAGTGGTTACAACGGGGGTCCCAGTGGTTCTCTAGGCCGGTGGAGTGGTTACAACGGGGGTCCCAGTGGTTCTCTAGGCCGGTGGAGTGGTTACAACGGGGGTCCCAGTGGTTCTCTAGGCCGGTGGAGTGGTTACAACGGGGGTCCCAGTGGTTCCTGAGGGAGTGACGCTGCATGACCTCACTTAGAACTGGACCCGCAGAAGCAGAGTGGAGCTGTGGTGGCAAGGGCCAGGGGGAGGGAGAGGGAGATGATGGACAGAGGACACATCCTTTGGTCGTCTGGCCTGGGTGATCTGGTGTGCAGTAGTCTCAGTGTGTGTGCTTGACCACTGCTGGGAGAGCAGATCTCTAATATCCTCCCTGTGAAATCCACAGAATGCGAGGTGATGGGTCAGTCAGTCATCACACACTTTATCAAATATCAAAGCGTCATGTGCATTCCATAAATACATACAATTTTTATTTGTCTATCACACTTAACAGAGCAGGGGGGACAGGATCTTCTCATTCCAGTTTTCAGCCACTGCCACCTGCCATGCAAGGTCCCTTATGCAAGGGAATTTTATTTTTTAAAGATTGATTTATTTATTTGACAGGCAGAGTGGACAGTGAGAGAGAGAGACAGAGAGAAAGGTCTTCCTTTTGCTGTTGGTTCACCCTCCAATGGCTGCCGCAGCTGGCGCGCTGCGGCTGGCGCACCACGCTGATCTGATGGCAGGAGCCAGGCGCTTCTCCTGGTCTCCCACGGGGTGCAGGGCCCAAGCACTTGGGCCATCCTCCACTGCACTCCCTGGCCACAGCAGAGAGCTGGACTGGAAGAGGGGCAACCGGGACAGAATCCGGCGCCCCAACCGGGACTAGAACCCGATGTGCCAGCGCCGCAAGGCAGAGGATTAGCCTAGTGAGCTGCGGCACTGGCCAGATTTATTTATTTATTTGAAAGTCAGAGTTATAGAGAGAGACAGGGAGAGACACTGAGAGATCTTCCATCTGCTGGGCCCCTCCCTGGATGACCACAAGGGCTGGGGCTGGGCCAGGAGCCAGGAGCTTCTTCCAGGTCTCCCACATGAGTTCAAGGGCCCACACACTTGGACCGTCTTTCACTGCTTTCCCAGGTCATCAGCAGGGAGCTGGGTTGGAAATGGAGCAGCCGGGACCTGAACCGGCACCTGTATGGGATGCTGGTGCACCACAACGCCAGCCCGAAGGGAACTTTTAAAGTGGGTGATAAAAAGTCAGTTCACAATTTCTGTCCCTCATCGACCTCACAAATTCACTCTGGAGCCAGCAAAAACTGGAGGAAGCAGACGATGTAATTCTACATGAAGTTCACTGCCCTGCTGTACGGACCTGGGACCTGTAATTTCTGCAATAGACTGATGCTGCTGTGAAAAGTGACCGGCAGCCTTGGCATGATCCGAGAGCGACTGGACAGGTTCCAAGCAGTGGCACGAGATTCCAACCAAGGTGACAGCAGAGAATCGGCTCACGTGGTGCACTCGGAGGCAGGTGAGGGATGAGAAGGAGACGCTGCGTGGAGTGCAGTGCGTTCCTGGATCACAGGCACTGGCTCGCTTAACTCTGTATAAATATCAGAACCCAGTGAAGGGTACACTATTATCACCTAGACTGTCCTGCTGGGAAAATCTGCCCCATGTGGCCAACTCTGAACTGGTCCCACGGGTTCCACCTGTCATCAGGCGCCATGCGGATCTGAACTCACCCCCTGCGGCTCTAGGACTGCCACACGCACCATGCAGCCGCTCTCGTGAAGTAGAGCGCACACGAGCAAAGCTCTGCCCATTTAGCAGCAGTACAGCCACGAGCACCCTAAGGCACCAGCCCTGAACAGCAACACACGTCTTTCTGTTCCCTAGCACGGGACTGGATGGCTTGGGGAGCCATGGTGCCCAGACCTGTGTGATGCATGCCGTGACCCTGGTGCCGGTCAGTGCTCCCAGAGAGCCAGGAGGGTTGCTTCTTTCTCAGACTAGAGCACCGCAGTTTGGAGAGAACACGTGGCGAGTGAGAGACTTAGCACACTCCTCCCCGTGCTGTGGAACCTCCCAGCAGCGTCTCTCTCCCCCTAGGGGACAGCGGGCTGATGGCCGTAGCCTGGGCACCCACACTCCGGGGCAGTGAGGCGATGGCCAGCCCTCTCCTGCCTTCCATCCTCGTGCCTTGGTATTTCCACGTTCGGGGCATTGTGCTTCAGCATCTGTCATATTCCACAGTGCAGATGTCCCTTACCTGGCTGCCTACAAAACCTGCAATCCAAACGAACCCTGGCAGCCTGTGCGCGGAGCAGCTCACCCGGCTTTCCAATATTCGCCCGGGCGGCACGGGGGTGTGCAAGCTTGGAGAAGGCTACTGCCGTTACCAGGCAGCGGGGGTGCCCTCCAGATGCATTGTGGGCTGGCAGAGCCTGGGTGTTTTGTAGCCATGGAAACAAAGTGAGTTTGAGAAGGCAGAGAGCAGCCCTCTAGCATCCAGACGACTCTTGAAAAGACGCAGAGAAAATGGATGGCTCACTGCGTGGGAGCCGGCTCGAGCACACCCAGGCCTCCTCAAGACGAGCGCTCACGCCTTCCTGGGTGTCTGGCTGGGGCAGCCAGGCTCTGGATGGAAGTGGGGAGAGCCTGCGCCCACATAAGGGCCTAAGGACCCTGGCCCCAGGGAAGCTGGGCAGGGAGCGACTTCTCCCCCTCCCCACGCCTGCCCTCATTCCCTGAAGGACCGTGGAGAGCCCTCTGTCCTCACAGCTGCACAGCATCGCCCTCCATGCGGGCGTGGCACGGAGCTGGCACGGCTGAGGCTCCTCTCCCTCCGTGCCACGCCGACGGCGGCCCAGGAGCTCCCGGGGCCCCAGGAATCCAACAGATCCTGTCACCACGTCTAGCCTCTACGTGCGACCACTTCCAAAAATCACAGGAGACGCCGGTGTTCATCTAAACAGACTCCCAGGCAGGGCTTTGGCCGCCACAGTCTGGACTGGGGCTCAGGGTTAGCCTCTCGCA
Source organism: Sylvilagus bachmani (assembly GCA_015711505.1). Taxonomy (NCBI): domain Eukaryota; kingdom Metazoa; phylum Chordata; class Mammalia; order Lagomorpha; family Leporidae; genus Sylvilagus; species Sylvilagus bachmani. The sequence continues at coordinate 109,219,631 of CM027389.1, read as the reverse complement.
GCCTCAGCCCGGCGTCCACTCGGGTAGGGACTGGGGTGCAGCTGGGAGCGCCCCAGAGCCAAAGGCCATTGGGCGGCTTGGATGACACAGACCGGGAGCCGCAGGGCTCTGGTGCCCGCCGGGCAGTCCGTGCAGACGCAGGAGGGAGGCCAAGCAGACACTGCACCCACATTCCCCCGGGAACCCAGTGGCTCTGCACCGCCACCCACGCGGGGTGGGGGGCCCGATCTGACCTGGGTTCCTTCTGAGGCTGCAGAGGGAGCTTCGATTGCCGGAGAGCAGCTGGGGACGGAGCCCGCGATGCGGCAATTACTGTTCATTAGTTGCTATGGTGTTTCTGCGGCCTGTTTGGAGCCATGAATGTCTTGATTATTTTCAATACCCATTTATAGAACACTCTGCTCGTCACAAAGTGCTTTGAAACCGGCTTCTTAGGACCCTGCTCGCAGCAGACAAGATGGTAGGGGCCCTGCCGTTCCACAGCGGAGCGCCCCGCAGCGGCTGCTGTGGCAAGGGTGAGAACCGGGGCGGGGGGCCAAGCAGCTGACGAATGATGTCCCCAGCCCGACAGGGAAACGTGGCCTCAGCTCAAAGCACAGTTCACGTAAATTGATGCTTTGACGTCAAGGGATGTCACTGGGGATCCACGTGGAGACCTGGGCATCTCGGTTCTCAGTTGGAAGAAACATTTGAGGAGCAGGTTCTGGTTAAAGGAAAATCTCAGACGGCTGGAAGAGGGGACTGGTAATAACCCCGGCTCTCCAATCTTCGGTTTCCAAAGAAACTATGCAAAAGATTAACCAACTCGCAGGTCAGTCTTCCGTGTATTAGCGTCTACAGAGAGTGCGTACGTTGAAGAATGCGTGGTTGTCGTGTCGTCTATATGCAAATGATGGTAAGATGACATCGTGGTGTGTGCGATACAGAAGCAGAGAAAAGCTTTCTCCTAGGGGCAAGTACATCACAGCGCTTTTAGGCATTAGAATTCTATGCCACTATAAAAGTGAGTGACACGGAGACACATACATCGACACACATGACATTCCGAACACGAACTTCAACAAAACAGCAACTACCTAAATACGATACCACTTACAGAAATTTTAAAAATGTGCCAGATTTAGCAATAAGGGAGAGGTCCTCAAAAAGTTCGTGCAAAGTGCGTATTATGAAAAAAACATGTGTGACTTTAAAAAAATTGTGCACCAAAATAAACATGTATTTGTGTTTCCATTTTTCCACAGTTCGTGAAGCGCCCTCGTAAAGTTTACAGCTCATCATGATGCACGGAAACTGCAAAGGAAATGAAGTCGGTCATGATCACACCGGGAGAAAGGAGGGGACGCGCTGGGGAGACTGTCCCAGGGCTTCAGCAGTCGCGCGCGCACGTGTGTGTATGGGTGTGTGTGTGTGTGTGTGTGTGTGTGTGTCCCAACGCCTCAGCCAGCTGGTCGACCCGGCGCCGCTCCTAGCAGTAGTCCTCCCATATACTTCTCAGAACTTCCGTGTGCTCACGCCCACACGCTCAGCACCTGCTCACAGGGACCCTCTACCTGGGAACCCGGATGTTTTCACTACCCAGGAAGGGCTGCCCCTCGCTCGTGGGGGTCGGCAGGCTGTCTGGCCTTGTCCGTAGAAAATAACTTCAGGGGTCAGAGGACATGTCTCCCACAGTTCTGTATGTGGGATAATCAGTGATTTCCAACTCCAGTGATTATGGTCCGGTAACCATGAGTAGAAGCCCAGTGGCTGGGCTCTCAAACCAGTGAGTCCCTGCAAGCGACCACAACAAACAGGAAGTGCGAGCCAGGAGGAGAGGGCGTTGGTAGATCAGACGGCTTTCCCTAGAACACAAGCTCATGTGGGAGACTTTCCCGAATTCTGCCCCCTCCCCTCCTTTATCAGACAGGAATGGGGTGGGGGCAGTGGGAGGTGAGAGCCTCTATCCTCCTGCCCCAGGGTGAGGGCACAGCTCGCAGGGACACCGCCCGCCCAGCCCGCCACCCCGCCCGCCCCACTCCTCTGCCCCCCCCCCCCCGCTCTTGAGAGGGTGTTAGGGCGAGCCTGCGGGTGATTCGGGAGGCGCAAGGGATCTGTTCTTTGGCTCCAAGCCTGTCCTGAACAGTCTAGTCCACGTGCTGCGTCAGAGCCTCTGTGGGACAGTGCGTCTGAGCCGTCGTGGCACGCAGGAAGAGTTCCTCCACTAGATTCAGCGACAGCATGAGAGGTGTGTTCAGAACGGGATTTGCCGGGTCCTGGCGTGGCGGGAGTGGCAGATGCTGCTTCTCACTGCCGCGCACTGTCAGTGCTGCTCCTGTCACCGGGCCGTCTAGTAAGAGCTGATTCTTCCCGGCCCACCTCCCAGCTCTGACTCTCCGGGTGGGTGGGCGGTGGGCGGGCTTTGATAGAACCTGAGGCTTTGCACAGAACATCCTAGAAGCTCCCCCGTAACACGGGCCAGCACCACACCTCTGCATGCTGTGTCCTGGGAGACAACCAGGAAGGCCCGTGTGCCTTTTCTGAGCCACACTGGTGCTTCCTGTGGGCGCAAAACCGTCAGGCCGGCCAGGACTCACTGCGGCCAGAGCTACCTCTATCCCGAGGGAAGACATTCACCGGCAGGACACAGAATGGGAGAAAGATCGAGAACCCCCTGAGAACCCACAGGGCTGCCTGGGGCTCCAGAAATTCTAGGACAAGGGACAAAGCGCAGGGCAGCCCGTTTGCGTGGGCCAAGCCTGGCCAGGCCTCCTGCCCCGGGCGACGCTGAGCGACCCGAGCGTTCACCGACTGTGAACACACTCCTTTGCTGTCGATGGCTGCAGGGCTCACGTGGGGGAAATCCAGGTCTGGTGCCCAGGCTCAGGGCGCCAAGAGCCCGGGAGAGGGAGGGCATGCTCGCATCTCAGCCTTGGCTGAGGACGACTGGGCACAGCGTGAGGAACCAGCCACCGCGAGCAGGGATGGACTCGCGTGGACGGCCGCCCCTTCCCCAGCTGCGGCTGCAGACACACTCGCTTTCTTCCCTATGTCGCTGCCACCGTGAACGACAGACTGTGCCGTTTCACACAGCGCCACAGCTCGCATTCTGTCCCTCCACGGGCCCCGGCTGCATCTCCCTGCATCCCGGGGGTTCATGTGCTCTGCGGCTACCTGCTGACCTGCATCGACCTCAGTGCCAAGACCGCGCTGTCTCGGTTCTGGTCGCTCTGCAGTAAGCTTTGAAATGGGAACGTTCCAGTCTTCCAGCATTGCCTGAGCGCCCGGGCTGTTCCGGCTGCTGGCGGGCGGCGTCTAACCCTTCCCTGCAGCTGTCAAGACCAGCCCTGGAGGATTTCCGTCTCAGAGGAGAAGACCCGGCTAAAGTGCTGTAGCCTCAGTGAGACTGCTCGTCCCTCAGCCTGGCGTCTGCTCTGATTTCTTTCATTACTTTGCCATTTACGTGCAGGAGTTTTGTACTTTTTTGATAAATTTACTCTTAAATACTTGATTGTTTTGGTGTTAATATAAATAGAATTCACTTCCGTTTTTGTAAAGATTTATTTATGTGAAAGTCGGGGTTAGAGAGGGGCGGGGAAGAAACACTCCCCAGATGGCTGCAACGCCTGGGCTGGTCCAGGACAAAGCCAGAAGCCAGGAGCTTCCACCGGGTCTCCCTTGTGGGTGCAGGGTCCCAAGGACCTGGGCCATCTTCCACTGCTTTTCCCAGGCCATCAGCAGGGAGCTGGATTGGAAGCAGAGTAGCCAGGACTCAAACGGGTGTCCATACAGGACCCATAGCTTTACCCACTAAGCCACAGCACCAGCCACAGAATTATTTTCTTAATTCTATTTTTGATTCTCTTTCAATTTTATTTACTTATTTTCACTTTATTTGAAAGGCAAAAATCCCAGCTAAAAGAGACAGAGAGGGAGAAGACATCTTCCATTGCTAGCGCACTCCCCAAATGCCTGTAGCATCCAGGGCTGGACCAGGCCGAAGCCACGCGTGTGGGTGGCAGGGACTCACAGGCTTGAGCCATCACCCGCTGCCTCCCAGGAGCACGTGAGCAAGAAGCTGGATCAGGAGCAGTGCTGGGACTCAAACCCACATTCGATGTGGACGCGGGCACCCACGTGGCACCCAAACCCTCCCTTCATTTCGTTTTGGATTGTCCATTCTTTGGTACAGAAATACAGCAAGTCTGAAAATGGGCTGGATTTGCTTATTAGCGCCAATAGTTTTTAAGAGTTTAAAATAATTTCTTAGCGTTTTCCACATATAAGATCGCTTCACCTGCAAATAGAGTTTTCATTCCTCTCTTCCAATCTGAGGTCTTGTTTCTTCTTCTTGCGTAACTGTCCTGGCTAAATCCCGCAGCATGATATGGATCGACTTGGCAAGAGCTAACCTTCCCGATCCTCACTGTAGGGCAAAGCTTTCTGTCTTGCACCTTGAAACACGACGCCGTGAACATCTGGGAGACGCACTTCACAGGCCCGAGGAAGTTGCCATCCGTCGTCATTTGTGGCCGCATCAGAGTGCTGGTTTTATTCGATGGGCAGTTTCCATTTGCTGAGATGATCATGTGTTTCCCCTTAACCCCATCAGTATTACCTTGTCGGCTTTTCATGTATCGGTGCGTAATCCTAGTTGGCCATGGTTTCTAATTCTTTAATATGCTTTTGAATTCAATTCGCTAGTTTTGTGTTGAGGATTTCTGCATCTACATTCACAAGGGACCCTGGTCTGCAGTTTTCCTGTGATACCTTTGACTGGCTTTGGTCTCAGGGTAATGCCCGCCTTATAGCATTTTGGAGGGATCTGAGAAGGACTGGCTTTAGGTCTTCTCCAAGGGTTTGGCTGATACAGCATGTGGTCCCGGGGTCTTCTCTCCTGAGACTGTTCTAACCGCCGATTCACTGTCTTTCCTTGTTAGAGACCTGTCAGTCTTGAGAAGTGATTTTTCTTCAGTCTGTTAAAGCTAAGTTTGTGTGTTTCTAAGAATTTGTCCATGTCTAGGTTATCGAACATTCTTGGCACAATTACTAATAATATGCTCAGAACATTTTCCCTGTGAGTTTAGAGTAATGTCTCCACTTCCAATCTTTTTACTAGTTTTGTGACATTTCTCTGTCACTAGCTAAGGGTTTGTCAATTTTTTGGATTTTTCAAAGAACAACTATTGGTTTCATTGATTTCTCTGTTTTCTGTTTTGTTCATCACCACACTGATCTACTATCTACTCCCTTCTGCTTGCTTCGGGTTTTAGCTTGTTCTTCTTCTCTAGTGTGTAGGAGAGGTAGGGCAGCTGCAGGTGGAAGCTTCCTTAAAGGATAAAATTGGGTTACCGAGCTGAGCTATTATTGTTTCTGTTTTCATTCCTCTCAAAGTACTTACAGACTTTCTTTGTGATTTTTTTCAGTTTTCAAGATTTATTTTATTTATTTGAAAGAGCTACTGAAAGAAGCGGGGGAGGGGGGAGAGGTCTTCCACCCACGGGTTCACTCCCCAAATGGCTGCAATGGCCAGGGCTGGGCCAGGCTGAAGCCAGGAGCCAGGAGCTCCATCCGGTCTCCCACATAGGTAGGAGGGGTCCAAGCGCTGGGCTGTCTGCTGCTGCTTTCCTAGGCACATTGCAGGGAGCTGGGTTGGAAGTGGGGCAGCCAGGACTTGAACCGGCACCCATAACGGATGCCAGAGTTGCAGGCAGCAGCTTTACCAGCCAGACCACAACACCAGCCCATGATTTTTTTGACTCTTTATTTAGGTAATTTCCATGCGTTACTGACTTTTCCCATTTTTCTTCTGCTGCTGCTTTCTAGTTTTATTGCACGGGGCTGGAAAAGCACCTTGTGTGATGCCGGTTTATTGAGGCTTGTTTTCTATCTTAGCTATGGTCTGTCCTAGGGAATACTCTGTAACTAATCTGCTGTTGCTGAGTGGGATCTTCTATGCATGTCTATTGGTCTGGCTGTTTGATCGTGTTCTTCAAGTCTCTTCCTTGCTGGCCTTCTGACTAGTAGTTCTGTCACTGAAATGCATGCATTGCTTCTTCAACTATCACTGAACAGATACCGAGGAGTGGAAGTCTTCAGCTATCTACTTTCCCCATCCAGTAATTCAGTTACAGTTTTGTGTATTTGGGGATGAAGTTTTTAGGTCCTCATACATTACAACTATTATATCTTGTTAACAGATTGGTAATTTTATCATAACCAAATGCACTTCTTTATCTCTTGTAAGAACTTGTGCCTCCAAGTCTTCTTCCCCAGGGTTAGTTTTTTGCCCTGTAGTGCTCTTCTGGTTACTGTTCACAAGGAACATTTTTTCCATTTTTACATTCAACCTATTAGCGCCTTTGAATTGAAAGTGAGTCTTTTGTAGACAGCATATACTTGGATAATGTGTTTTACTTTCACCCTACTCTGAAAAGCTCTGTCTTTTCACCGTGGAGTTTAATTCATTTATATCTAATGCGATTGTCAAGAAGGAAGGGCTCCCATCTGCCATTTGCCTGTGTGTTTCCTGTCCTGCTCGTCGCTCAGCTCCCGCACGATTGCCTCCTTTTTGTTGAATAGATATTCTCTGGTGCACCATTTTAATTTCCTTGTGTATTTCTTTTGTTGTGTTTTTGTTCTCATTATTTTCTTAGTGATTGCCCTGGGAATTGAAACTAACATCTTAATTTATAAAAGTCTAGTTTGGAGAGTGGGCATCTGGCCTAGTGGTCAAGACTGGTAAGGATGTGCCTGTCCCCTATCAGAGTAACTGCGTCTGATTCCCGTCTCCAGCTCCTGACCCCAGTTCCTGCCAGCGCACACCCTGGGCAGCCGCAGGTGATGGCTCAGGTAGCTGAGTTCCTGCACCCACCTGGGAGACCTGGGCTGTGCTCCTGGCCCTTGGCTTCTACCTGGCATTGCGGGCATCTGGAGGAATGAGCCAGCAATGGGACACCTTCTCGTCTCTCTCTCTCTTAGTCCTTCTCTGTCCCTCAAATAATAAAATAATTTTTAAAAATCTGGTTAGAATTTACACTGACAATTTCAGTTGAATATAAATATAGCTCTGCCCTCTGCTGTGGTATTTTGTCACCTGTCACATCTTCACATTGCGTGCCCACCATACTGATTTGTAAATATAAGAGTCTTCCGAAGTCCATGGGAAGTGAGAATTATGGAAAAACTACACATGGACTCAAAAAAAATTTGCACCAAAATACACTTACTTGTAATTTCATTGTCTATGAACTTAAACATCATTTATTTATTTTCTTTTTTTATTTGAAAGGCAAAAACAGAGAAAAAGCAGTGAGGGAGAGAGAGAGAGAGAGAGAGAGAGAGAGAATCTTCCATCATCTGGTTTACTCCCCAAACGCCTACAACAGCCAGAGCTGGGTCAAGCAGAAGCCAGAACTTAAAAGTCAATCAAGATGTCCCCGGGTGAGTGGCAGAGGTCCAAGTACTCGAACAATTACTTGTACCTCTGCAAGAAGCTGGAATTAGGGGTGGAGGAGCCGGGAGTTGAACCCAGGTACTTGGATACGTGATGCAGGAGCCCCACACAGCTATTTAACCACTGCCCCACGTGCCGGCCCCATTCCATGAACTTTTAGAGTACCCTCATATTGTTCTGTACAACTGTCTTTTAAATCAGAGAAAAGCGGAGTTACAAGCAAAAACCCCAACAATGCTCTCTCAGCTGTCTACCTGTGCCCTGTTCTTCACGTGAGTTCAAGTCTAGAGTCCCCTTATTTCATCCTGACCCAGTCCCTTCTGGTGGGAAATGAGCTGTGTTTTGGTTCGGAAGTGTCCCTGTGTTGGAAACCCGGTGTCCAGGCAGCAGTGCTGGGAGGTGGGGCTTCACCTCCAAGAGTGAATTAATACAATTCTCATGGACGTAGGCTAGTCACCAGGAGAGCCAGTGTGGCCCTCTCTTGCCTCTCGGTGGCATCTAATCACCTGGCAGGGTCGTGCAGCACGAGGACCCTCGCAGACGCCAGCACCATGCACTTGGAATTGAGAACTCTGTGCCCTCAGAATAAACATTTGTTGTCTAGAAATGACCCCGCCTCAGCAGCAGAAAGCAGACTAAGGCAGGCTGCGCGTCACATCCATGGTGAGTAGTCTCCCCTGGCTGATGACGGGGTTCTCCCGGTATCTTTGGCCTTTGTGAGTTTCATTCTAATGTGTCAATCTTTTTGTCCTTCAGGGAGCTTGTTGAATTTCTTGAATGTGTAGATTTGTCTTTCAACAAGTTTGGGAAGACTTGGGGCGTGAATTATTCTAACACTGTTTCTCCCTCAGACTCCTATCATGCATATCTTGATATGCTAAAGGGGTCACACAGGTCTCTGAGGCTCCGTGCCACCTTGTTCATCCTTTTTACATCTGTTCTTCGGACATTGACCAATGCTCGTTGGCTTCTTCAGCTTATTGAAATCAGTAATTGAGCCCTTCTTTTTTATGAACTTGTCTTCTCCACGCTGTACTTTTTTTTGAAATCATTTCTATCTCATCTTTAATATTCTCCATTTCTTGAGACATTGCCATCACACCTTTTCCAATTTTTAGATGTGCTTTCTTTAGCTTTTTTAAAAACACATTTAAAATAGCTGATGTAAAGTCCTTTGAAAGGGATTTATTCATTTATTTGAAAGGCAGAGTTATAGAGAGGCAGAGGCAGAGAGAGAGAGAGAGAGAGAGAGAGAGAGAGAGAGAGAGAGTCTTCCATCCCCTGGTTCACTCCCTAAATGGCCACAACTGCCAGAGCTGGGCTGATCTGAAGCCAGGAGCCAGGAGCTTCTTCTGGGTTCCCTATGCAGGTGCAGGGGCCCAAGGACCCGGGCCGTCTTCTGTTGATTTCCTAGAACCATAACCGAGAGCCAGACCAGAAGTGGAGCAGCTGGGACTCAAACCCATGCCCATATGGGATGCTGGCACTGCAGGCAGCGACTTCACCTGCTACACCACAGTGCCGGTCTCCAATATTTCATTTTATTTTCTCTCTCCTTCCTTCCTTCCTTCCTTCCTTCCTTCCTTCCTTCCTTCCTTCCTTCCTTCCTTCTTTGTCTCAAGATTTATTTATTTGAAAGTCAAAGTTAGGGGGGCGGTGTGTGTGTGTGGAGGGGGAGTCAGAGAGAGAGAGAGAGAGAGCGAGAGAGAGAGAGAGACATCTTCTATCCCCTGGTTTCCTCCCGAGATGGCCACAACAGCCTGGACTGGGCCATGCAGAAGCCAGGAGCCGGAAGCTTCTTCCAGGTCCCACACATGGGTTGCAGGGGTCCAGGCACTTGGGCCATCTTACGCTACTTTCCCCAGGCCACTGGCAGGGGGCTGGATGGGAAGTGGAGCAGCCAGGGCTCAAACCAGTGTCCATATAGGATGCTGATATTGTAGATGGCAGCTTTACCCCCTACGCCACAACACCAGCCCCTGATGCAAAGTCTTTATTGAGTAAATACGGTGTCTGAACTTCTCCAGCATAGATTCCATCCAATGCATGGGCCATACTTTCTTGTTTCTTTGTACATCTCATAGATTTTTGTCTAAAACTAGGTTCTAAAAATAACACCATAGGGCCACTCTGGAAAGAGCAGGTCCCTTGCTCCTGCAGGTTCGTCATTGCTGTGTGGTGCAGCTGTCGTCCGTGGGGGTCCCTGGACCAATTCTGTAGCTCCTTCTGTGCACACAGCCCTGCACGTGTGCACGGCCTGCCAGAGGCCCAGCCTACGCCCTAGCTTTCCAAACCCCCAAATCTGCTTGTCCGGGTTTCCCCCTGAGCTCCTTGTGTAGGCTGTGGCTTGCCCAATGGTTACCCAACACCCCAGGCAGCAGAATTGCCTGTAGTTGTTTCTACAAATGCCCACAGGGCAGAAGGCTTTTTGCTCTGAGCAAGTTCTGAGTCGGGGCAAATACAGACAGCCTTGACGGTGGGGTCTCCCAGGGAGCCACCGGCGGAGCCAAATGGCGACAACTCGCTGGGGCTTGAAGTGCCAGTCCCATTCTGCTCCCTGTGCTCGAGCAGCTTCCAGGCTGCCGGCTTTCACCAGGTTTCAGTCTGCAGTGGAGTTGGAGAGGGAGACTGGACGGAGCAGGTTACGTGCCCGGGCGGCGTCCTCTCCAGCGTGGGGAGGCTCTTCCTAAGTTAGCACTCTCCGCTTGGTCCTCCAGGCCTTCGGTTCCCCTCCAGATTTCTGGAGAAGCTGACTCGGATGGTTTTGCCTATGGTTCCATCGAGTCTATGGAGAGAGGATTCTGGGAGTGCCTTTAAGAAATGAAGGAAAACTAATTGTTCATTTATCCGAGATGTTGATTTTACGAAACTGAATCCTACTGGCTATTTTTAGGTAAAACAACCTTAGCATTCTTAGAATCTAGTTCTGTAGCCATATTGGAAAACAAGCCGGCAGCCAGCAGCAACAAGAGCGGTTCCAGGAAGCTGCAGGGAACCGTACTGAAACAGGGCGCAGCGCAGGCAGCCCCCGACACCCGGGCTTGCAGACATGTTCCCCAGGGACCTTGCTTCACAGTCACAGACGCCGAGAACCCGGGGCCGAGAGGTGACCCAGCACCGCCTTCCAGGGTCAGCCCCAGCGGCCCCTCCGGGGACCCAGTTCACGGACTCAGTTCACAGACTCAGTTCACGGGATCCCACCGTGTTTAACAGGTGGCTGCTCTCTTCTCCCCACCGCCTTCAGATGGGCTGCGCTCCCAAGAGCAGCCAGCAGGAGAGAAGGTCCGGAACCATGTGTACCCCCCAAGCTCTGGGCAGGCTCTAGCCAGTCCTCCGACTTGGCGAGGACCCGGCCCCTGGATAATGAGGCTTTCACCGGAGTGCCCAGGTTTTGCTGAACAAAGCAAGGGGGTCCACTCCCGAGTGGGGAGGGGGCGGCTTTCCGGGTGTCAGCTTCCCTGGAGCGCCAGCTTTTCCGACAGGGAGTCAGAGAGAGGAAGAGACGTCTGAAGTCCAGGGACGCGCTTGTGTGAGGCGCCTCGGCTCCGTTGCTTTCCAAAGGTTACACCCGAGCTCCCCTCGCCAGCAACCTTACACTGTGGCTTCCTGCCTCTCAGGGGACGCCCATGTTCTTCATTATACAGGCCACCGTGTGCCTGCACAAAGAGGCACAGAGCTGTTGGCTGTTGGCACTGCAGGAATGAGGGCAGCGCGGGGGTGGGCACCGCCCGCGGGACTCAGGTGCCCCTGGCGCGCAGTGAAAACCCAGATTAAACAAGTGCGCTGGGGTCTGTCTAAACGCACACCCAAACCCGGCCCCTGGGCCCCGGCGCGCACTAGTCCACAGTAACCGGACAGGGCTGTCAGGTGTCCTCACGCACACACCCCGCATCGGGGAAGGAAGGAATGCCACGCGGGGCCACGGGAGCCACGCGTGCGGGCGCCCGGGCCCTGCCGGAGGCTGTGAACCTCCAGGCCGAGGGTCGCCAGCTGGGCAGCGCCAGCGTGCGCACTTGCGCCGGGCGCCCTCCCACCACCCTCCAAGCTCTCCGCAGCGGAGCCAGTGCGGGTTTGGAACCCGAGAGCCCGGGAACCCATGCCGGGGCCAGGCTTTCTTCGCCGCCCTCCTAACAGATGGGGACACACAGAAGGCGGGCCTCGCGGGCAGATCACCGGCTGTGCCACCGCTCCCGGGCCGGCGCGCAGGGACGAAGTGTGCGGTGCTCCGGCCTGCGGGCCCAGCCGGCGGTCCAGGGTGCGTGGACCGGGTGTGCGGCGCGGTCCGGAAAGGCGTGGGCAGCTCTCTCTGGAGGGTGCCGTCCCGGCCCCCACAGCTGCCCAGGGAAGGCTGGTTTTGTCTGAGCAGGTAGGTGTGGCTTCAGTGGGAAGTGGGGGGTGCAGACGGGAGAGTCCTGACACCAGTTAAAACCCCGGGGGAGGTTTCTGGGCACAAGCCTGGAGAGGAGGAGGAGGGAGCCGTGGCCGCGGGTCCTCCGCTCGGCCCGGAGAGCAGCCGGCGGCGGGGCCCACCGCGTGCGCGGGGAGACGCGGGCGGGGCCCGGAAGGGAGGCTGCGCCACGGGCACCCGGGCTGCCGGCAGGGGGCGCCCCCGCTCCCACGTCGCACAAAGCCCGGGCCGAGGCCGGAGCCGCCCCTGGAGGCCGGGGGCGGAAAGCCAGGGTCTAACAGCCGAGAAAGGAGACAAGGAGATCCCCGGACCCCCGGCGCCAGTGCCCAGCGCAAAGGGGGCATCCTGGGAGGGGAGGGCGGCCTGGATTCGGGCGTGTTCCTGGGCGGACGTCCCCTGTCCAAGCCTCGGCGGCCGCAGCTGCCCCTGGCCTCCCTCGTGGGCCTGGCACAGCCCCGCGCTTTCATCCACTTCCTGCCGCCCGCGACCCCTGCCCCAGCGGGGAGCCAGGAGCGCGGGCATCTAAGATCTGGGCAGTGCCCTGGGGTGTGTGCGGGGCCACCCTGGCTTCAGGGCCCTGGTTGGAGGTGCGTGGCTCAGCCCCGCCCTCGGCAGGGGTTCCACCCCCACCCCACCCCCACCCCCAGGGACTGCGATGTGATGTGGCCCCAGGCTTGTGGGGGTTGGATCCACTCGGGTCCAGGGCACGAAACTTGGACCTGTCTTCCCGACGACCACCTGTGGCAGCCACGAGCCCACGTTCATCCCTCAGAACTAACCCTCTTCCCAGTCCCAAGACAGAAGTGATTCCGATTTTTCGGATTTGCAATTCTGGGCTGCTGCGGCTGTGACCGCTGTGACATTACCTGGCTCAGCATTTGATGGCCCGCAAATTCGGAACACAGCAAGGCAAACAGCCCAGGGCAAGCGAAGCCCCATTAGGACCAGGGGAAGCTGGAGGCCCCAGGCGACAGAGGGGAGAGAGGTAGGCGGGGGAGGGGCAGTCCTGAGGCCCGTGGACTGGGGCTAGAGCGCCCTCGGCTGTGGACGGGGCCTCGAGCTCTGGGTGCGCTTTGAGCTGTGGCTCGGTCACTTGGTTCAAAAGCCCGAGACTTTCATGTTCATTCTAAACGGAGCCCCCGGAACACCTGCTGACAGCTTGCTTCTCCTTCTTTTATCTGCTTAATTAAGTCTAAGGCTGCATACGGGGCCTGGATTTGCCCTTTAAAAATTATGTGTTTAATTTGAAAGTCAGAGAGAGAGAGAGAGAGACTGGTTCACTCCCCAGATGGCTGCAATGGACAGCACTGCATCAGGCTGAAGCCAGGAGCCAGGAACTACAAAGTAGTTTGGCTCCTACCGCCACATGGGAGACGGATGGCATTCCTGGTGCCCATTTAAACTCCCGTCCTGCCCTGCTGGGTGTGGGTCTTTGGAGAGTGAACCAGTGGATGAGAAATCTCCTCTCTCTCTGCCTCCCAGATAAATGCTTATTTTTAAGATGGTGGAGTGGGGCTGGCATTGTGGCATAGCAGGTAAAAGCCACCGCCTGTGACACCAGCATCCCATGTAGGCATCAGTTTGTGTCCCAGCTGCTCCACTTCCGATCCAGCTCCCTGCTACTGTGCCTGGGAGAGCAGCAGATTTTGGCCCATGGACTTGGGCCCCTGCACCCAAGTGGGAGACCCAGATGAACCTCCTGGCTCCTGGCTTTGGCCTGGCCCAGCCCTGGCCATTGTAGCCACTTGGGGAGTAAACCAGGAGGTGGAAGATCTCTCTCTCTCCCTCTCTCCCTCTCTCTCTCTGTATCTGCCTTTCCCTCTGTGTAACTCCAGCTTTCAAATAAATAAATAAATCTTTTAAAAAACAAATTGGTGAAGCGACACATTTTGAGTTACATGCACTTTACCACAGTCAGAACATCCAGAGGCAGTGGTGGTGGTGGTGCGGTGGGTTGAGCCACCGCTCGAGACACCTGCGTCCCCACTGGAGTGGCTGGGACCAAGTCCCACCTCTGCGCCTAGCACAGCTCCCTACTGACGCACCTAGGAGGCGGCAGATGACCACTCAGGAACTTGAGTCTCTGCCCCGACGTGGGCTCCTGACCTCGGCCTGGCCCAGCCCCGGCTGTGCAGACATTTGGGTAGTGAGCCAGCTGACGAAAACTCCCTCTCTCTCCCTCTCTCCCTCTCTCAAGTCAGATAAAATTGACTTTCAAATAAAAATTGAGTACATAAACATTAAAATTATAATATAGTCACCCAAAATTATAAGAAAAAATGCTTTTATTTATGCAGAAATAGAAACACAAAAGGAAACCAAAATTGTATTATTTGTTACCATATTTTTTTGCCAAATATATATCTCAGAAAATCATCTTTTTTGTGTGAATTTCATGCAAGAATGAAAACGCTGGCTCTCCTTGAGGACCTGGAGGGCAGCACACAGCAGCAGGAGCATCGGTCTGGTGGACGTGGCACTGCCCGGTACCAGCCAAGGCCTGGGCGCCTGGGCAGGACACCACCGGGACACCGCGCGGCCCCGCACAGGGGCAGCGTGGGCAGCTCTCTCTGGAGGGTGCCGTCCCGGCCCCCACAGCTGCCCAGGGAAGGCTGGTTTTGTCTGAGCAGGTTGGTGTGGCTTCAGTGGGAAGTGGGGGGTGCAGACGGGAGAGTCCTGACACCAGTTAAAACCCCGGGGGAGCGAGCTGTGGCTCAGGCACCCGCCGGACAGGTGGGTAGAATGTAACTCTGTCCACCACGGCTCATCCGGGAGATGTGGTGGGAAGTTTAGACTTACACAGCCGAAAGAGTTCAATATCCGCATTGAACCCACAGGAGTCTGGATTGCTCCCGGAAGAGAGTGATGACGGTGCAGAAGGGCGTGTCCCCTCACACCTGGGCGCGCCGCCCCGCCTCCCTGTGCCCTGCACCCCACGCTGGCGCCACCTGCCCATGAAATGAGCACCTGATGCAGACAAATGAATCCACAGGTTCAAGACCAGTTAAAGAAACTGCCTGGGTGATGCCCATAGCCTTGGTACTATGGGTGCCGAGTGTCTGGAGGGACAGAGCCAAAGGTACTACTTGTAGTTTCCAACATCGGCCGCCTCCTCGTCAAGAACACAGTCACTGTTGATGAATTACAGTGGAAAAATGCGGCCCCACCACAGCACCATCGGGAAACGCATTTCCTGTCGTGCTTGGAATTTGGGAGAATTCGCTAAAGGAAATGTTTAAAAAGTAGATGTCTTTTCCAAAATTACAATTAAAACTTGCTTTTTAGGTCAAACTCTTACAAATTCCTGATGGTGGGGAAAATAAGTACATTTTTAGTTCTTCTTAGAAATGACATCTACATCTGAGTAAAAAAAGATTTATTTGAAAGTTAGAGTTACAGAGACAGAGGGAAAGACACAAAACACACACACGGAGAGAGAGACAGAGAGAGAGACAGAGAGAGAGACAGAGAGAGAGCGCGAGTGCATCCATCAGCTTGTTCACTTCCCCCATGGCCACAGCGGCCAGGGCTGGACCAGGCCAAAGCCAGGTGTTTCCTCCAGATCTCCCAAGTGGGTGGCAGATTTGCAAACACCTGGATCATCTTCCACTGCATTCCAAGGCCATTAGCTGATTAGCTGGGAGCTGCATTGGAAGTGGAGCAGCCAGGATTTGAACTGGCGCCCATATGGAATGCGGGTGTTGCATGTAACCCGCTGCTCCACAGCACCGGCCACTCTGGGAAGCAGTGGTGATGCTCAGTGTAATTGGGTTCCTGCCACCACTTGAGAGGCCTGAATTAAATTCCTGGTGACCAGCTGGCATTTTGGAGGGAACCAAAATGGATGGAAGTGGTCTCATGAGGGAGGGAGGGAGGGAGGGAGAGAGAGAGAGAGAGAGAGAGAGAGAGAGAGAGAGAGAGAGATTGATTCAGAGCATGACTTAGAGTTTCAGTAATAGACAAGAATAGGAAAAAATGTGTAATCACAAAGTATTAAATTTTTCAATCTCTTAAGACAAGGATTACCAAATCCCAAGATACATAACGACCCTTCAAAACTGGTAAGAATACAGATGGATGGATGGATGGATGGATGGATGGATGGAAGGATGGATGGATGGATGGATGGGAGGAAGAATGGATAAATGGGGAGGTGAGTGAATGGATGGAAGGATGGATATGTAAGTGGATGGTGGGTGGGTGGATGGAAGGAAGGGTGGATGCGTGGAGACAGGGTGATGAATGGATAGGTTGATGGATGGATGGGTGATGGTGAGTGGGTGAATGGAAGGAGGGATGGATGGGTGGGAGGTTATTGTATGGGTGGAAACTAGGATGGATAGGTGGAAGGATGGAAGGATGGCTGGGAATCTGGATGGATGGAAGGCAGGATGGATGGGGGGGGTGGATGGAAGAAAGGATGGGAAGGAAGGATGCATGGATGGATGAGTAGGTGGATGGACGGAAAGAAGGAATGAAGAAGGGACAGGGAGATGATAGAGGAATGGATGGTGGGCGAGTGGACAGAAGGAAGGATGGGTAGATGGGAAGATGGATGAGTGGATAGGTGGAAGGAAGGAAGGATGAGTGGGAAGTTGGATAGATGGATAAAGGGAGGCTGGGTGGATGGGTGGGTGGATAGGTGGGTGGGTGGATGAATAGATGGATGGAACAATGGACAGGGAGATGGATGGATGCCAGGCTAACCAGTGATAAACTGGACAAGGGGTGAAACCCATAGGACTTGATTAACTCAATGGCATTTTTAAAAAGATATTATTTTATTTACTTAAAAGGCAAAGTGACAGAGACAAACAGAGAGAAATAGAAAGAGATCTTCCATCCACTGGTTTACCCCCAAAATGTCCACAATGTCCAGAGCTGGGCCAGACTGAAGCCAGGAGCCTAGAACTTCATCCAGGTCTCCCACGTCCAACGTGGGGTGCCAGGCTCCAAGCAGGAGCTTAACCCACTGTGCCACAATGCCGGCCCTCAGTGCATTCTAAAGATGGAATGGACGCCGAGTAGCCAAAGCAGTCTTGAACAGAACAAAGCCGGGGTGGCTGTCTGACCGAGTCTCTAAGACACCGCTTGAGACTTCCATATCCCCCATGGGATGCCTGGGTCTGAGTCCCACTGTGTTCCCAGTTCCAGCTTCCTGCCAATGAGCACCCTGGGAGACAGCAGGTGATTGGAGAATGAAGCAGTGTGGGGGAGCTCTGTAGTCTACCTACCTTTCTGTCTGTCAATTAAATAAAACAAATTTCTAAAAAGGAAAAAGTAACATGCTAGCAAGGATGTAGAGGAAAGGGAAGGTTTACAGGCTGTCGTCCATCATCCAAGTTAGTACAGCCATTATGAGGAACAATATGTAGGCTCCCCCAGAAAACCAAAAATAGACCTAGCAAATGACCCCGCTGTCCCAGTCTGGGTGTGTATCTGCAGGAAGTGAC
Organism: Sylvilagus bachmani; assembly: GCA_015711505.1. NCBI lineage: Eukaryota > Metazoa > Chordata > Mammalia > Lagomorpha > Leporidae > Sylvilagus > Sylvilagus bachmani. The sequence goes on along the minus strand of CM027389.1, from coordinate 109,202,335 downwards.
GTCAGCGTATGAGAGTGATACCTGCACTCCCGAGTTCATCGCGCAGTATCACAACAGCCAAGATAGGGAATCAACGTGGGGTCCACTGATGGATGGATGGGGGAAGAAGTATGGTGCATATACACAGCAGACCTTAATCAGTCATCAAAAGGAATGAAATCCTGGCATTTGCAGTAAAAAGGATGGGATTGGAGGTTATTATGTTCAGTGAAATAAGCCAGACACAGAAAGACAAATACCACATGTTGTCTCTCAGATGTAGACGCTAAAAGAAGTCAACCTGAACTTAGGACAGTGACTTCTCGGGGCTGGGAATGGTGGGAATGGAAGGAGGTTGGATAATGGTTCCCAAAACGCAGACAGACCTGATGTGTGCTAGTGCGCTATAGCACAGGGTGACTACAACTCGCAGCAGTGTCGGACAGGCCGTGTGAAACATACAGTGTGTATGGACTGTGTGCCAGGCACAGTCTATTACAGATTAAGTGTTGTGTGGTGTCTTGTAGGCTGCATGACATATGGTATGCTGTAGACTGTGGGTTTTATATACACATATATATACACACACGTGTGTGTGTGTGTGTAGTGTACTGCAGAATGTGAATGTGATACATACAGTGTATTGTAGATTGTGTGGTATATATAATGTATTACACACTGTGTCACAAGTACATAGTATGGTAGACTATGCGATATATGTAGGCGTTATAGACTGTGTAATATGTGTAGTGTGTTTTTTAAAGATTTATTTATTTGATAGACCAAGAGAGAGAAGAGAGGAGGAAAGAGAGAAGAGAGAGATCTTCAGTCAGCTGGTTCATTCCCCAAATGGCTCCAATGGCTGGGGCTGGGCCAGGCAGAATCCAGGAGCCTAGAGTTTCTTCCAGGCAGTGGATGCAGTGGTCCAAGCACTTGAGCCATCTTCCACTGCTTTTCCCAGGCCATTAGCAGGGAGTTGGATGGAAAGTGGAGCAGCCAGAACTAGAACCAGCACCCATATGGGATGCTGGCACTGCAGGCAGAGGTTTAACCTTCTACACCAAAGCAGCAGCCCTGTGTGTAATGTATTGTACACTGTGTGATGTGTGTAGTATATTATAGGCTGTATGACGTGTGTAGTGTATGGCAAACTGTGTGCTGTGTGTAGTGTATCATAGACTGTGTGTTGTGTGTAGTGTATGGTAGACTGTGTGTTGTGTGTAGTGTATGGTAGATTGTGTGATGTGTATAGTGTATGGTAGACTGTGTGTTGTGTGTAGTGTATCATAGACTGTATACCGTGTGTAGTGTATGGTAGACTGTGAGTTGTGTGTAGTGTGTGGTAGACTGTGTGTTGTGTGTAGTTTAACATAGACTGTGTGTTGTGTGTAGTGTGTGGTAGACTGTGTGATGTGTGTGGTATATGGTAGACTGTGTGATGTATGTAGTGTATGGTAGACTGTGTGTTGTGTGTAGTGTATCATAGACTGTATATCGTGTGTAGTGTATGGTAGACTGTGTGTTGTGTGTAGTGTATCTTAGACTGTGTGATGCATGTAGTGTATGGTAGGCTGTGTGTTGTGTGTAGTGTGTGATACACTGCATGGGAGGCTGTATATACAGAGGAAAGACGAGGAGATGGGAATGCTAATTGGCTGATTTGATCAGCTGTATGCCTTTTGCTGTCTGCCTGTATTGAAAGATTGCATGGTACTCCATACAATGTACGAGTATTATGTGTTAATCAAAATGAAAATTTAATGGCTTGCAAATGTCCATCATACACAGAGTTGTGAAAGTGGTATTGATGCCTTTAGCAGTGTCTCTCCATGCGTGACCTGCACACCACAGACGTCCATAAAGAAACTGGAGCATTCGTCAAGAACGTAGAGTAAGGAGCTGCGGCATGGGACCCAATGTCAGAATTATTGTGGCTCAGTTCTGGGAACCTGCATGCTTGTGACCTCTCTGCACACCGCAGTCCAAAACCACTTGCAAAAATTGTCCCAAAATTGGGGCAATAAGACATCTTTTGTTTTTTGTTATGTCTTTCAATCGCTGTGCCTGGGCAGTGACTCAGGGAAGGAGAGAGAAGTTTGTCTGCAGGAGAGATCGGAGCAAGAGGAGATGCCCAAGCCACGCTGGGAGCGTGTCGGCCTCAGGGCCCTCGAGGGCAGCGTCTGCAACTTCTCTCGGTCATGCCTGACACCTCCCTAGGGACAGAGTGGGTGATTTTACTAAATGATCCTGCTTTTGCAGAAAATGCATCGTGAACGTTTTAGTACAGAATGCATGGAAATCACCCAGAAATGTCACAGGCTGTTGCCACCAGGGGCGTCGTGAGGTAGCGGGGGTCAGCTCCTACCGTGGGGACTGGAGCTTGGCACACGTGGACGTTCAAGTACAGAAGGCTCGGCTGAGTGTCCGGCTTGAGTCACTGGGTGTTGTGCACTTCCGAGAGAGCTTCCCCGAAGCTAAGGACCTGCGGCGCACGCTGGCTGCGTCTTGGATGTCTGTGCTGGACACACTCATGGGCGCGCAGCACGTTTCTGGTGTCAACTCCGGGCCATGCTCCAGAGCAGCCCGGCAACACGAATGCGTCGTCCTGGCTTCCTCCCCGGCCGGCCCCAGCAGCAGCCAGGTGGCCCAGTGGAGACAGCGGGTCGGCGGCGATGAGACACGGGCAGAGTGATTTCCTTGTGTAACCTTGCCCGCCACAGGCGCAGGCTCACTTCGCAAACGAGGCGGACTTCCTGCCTTGTCTTTTAAGAGGTGAAATCGGAGGTGCGTCGGCAGTGGAAACTGCTCCCCACGCTGCTGCAGCCCCGTGCCCAGTGCACGGGACTGAGGAGGGACTTCCGCTCCCGATTCTCAAGCCAGCCTCGTGTTCCAGACCGTAGGGATTTATTTAGGAAATTAGCTAATTAACTGTTTCGCGGTTTGTAAAAACGGCGGCCACACCTAGCTCCACGCCAATTAGCATTCGCCTGCTGTGCTGGGTGCCGCAGCCAGCTCCTCCGTCCATTCCGGGGGTTGACACACACGTGATTGTTAAATGTTTTTGCGATCACCCTTGCTTATCTCACACAATTTCTTAAATCAAATGAGATCATCGTAGCCACCACTTATTGAGCGGCATTACCACGGCTCCGTGACTCGCCCACAGAGGTGAGGCGGGCAGCAGATTCAAGCCCGTCTGCCCCTCTGCCGCCACAGCTGCCACGTCCAGTGCCGACGTCGTCAGCCATTTCACAGGAGCGCTCCTGAGCTGCTTTTCTTGGACTGTCTGGGTCAGTCGTTCCCGTATTGGGGTCCTCTTTCAAATTTTCTCTGACTTTCAGTGGTTTGGGCAAGAAGCGCTCGGGAGCCAGCCCGTATCCCTCCCCGTGAAAAGCTCTTGAAATGAGTGGCGGGCACCAGGAATCGTGAACAGGAGGTAAAACCCCAGAAAGCCAGTGTCCTCCCCGGGCTGGAAACACGCAGCTGGACCACTCACCGCCAGGCGCGCCGTGCCACCCGCGAGCTGCATCCCCGACATGGGAGACGGACATGGGCCAAGATCTGGACACGTGACCGCGTGGCACCCGGCGAGGGAGGATGGTGTCTGCTGAGGCCGTGTTGGGCCGTGTTGGGCCGTGTTGGGCCGTGTTGGCAAACTCACGTCCCTCCTGCCACCGGGGGAAATTGGATTCATTTTATAAGGTTTTGGGCTTGCGGTACAGATGTGAATTCAGACATAAATGGAGTCCCAGGGAGGTAGGCTTTGGATTAAGGAAAGTTCCAATTTTCAGAAACACAAAAGAAAAAGACTTTTCAGTTGAAACCTCCGTTTTATGGCCTGGAGTTCTCTGTTCCTGCACTTGATTAAGTGCGGGCCAGGCGAGTCCTTAGCGGGTGCTGGAGAGCAGAGCGGAGCCTTTGATCTGTGTTTAGGTTACGGGGCCCCCGGGCCTGAGGCCGAGGCTCCAAACTGTGAGCAGAGGGATGCTAATCTGCCCAACTCCACGTCTTATCCTCAGGACCTGCCATCCGTTACAAACTCCCCATTAACTCCTGACTGATGCTTGGTCATCTGGGAAGACGGCCAGGCACCAGTCATTCTTCTCCCCAGGGGGGAAGGGGCAAGAGACCCTTGCCCGAGCACCCACCACGTGCCCTGCTGCTTGGCTATCGGGGTGAGATCCGCGGGCAAGACAGCGGACGGCTCTGCTCCTCGGGGCTGGGCTCCGACAGGAGGCTGCGGACGATGACGGGTGTGCTGGCAGAGGGTGGGGAGGGGCAGGGCCCAGGGCCGCAGCCAGCAGAAACCCACAGTGCTTCCAGACTGCCCCGAGCCAAGAGGCCGGGCGGGAGGCCCACTGAGGCTGCTGCTGGGTTTTCTTCCCGGGCATATCTCTAGGTCAGAGGTTAACAGCTGCATTCAAGACAGCAGTTTCGGTGGAAGTCGGGGAGGCGGCGGCGGCGTTCCAGATGCATCACCCAGCCCGGACCCTCTCTGCCGCTCCCTCGTGTTCCGTCCGCAGAGATCAGCTTTCACGAGGGGCCAGGAGAAACGGCAGACGCAGAGCGCAGGCCCAGCGGACTGAGCAACACGTTTGGAAGCAATTTGGCACCAGGCATCCAGTGCTATAAAAAAAAAAAAAAGTTCGGGTTCTTTGAACTTTTCATCTTCATTTTTAACTGTTTGCGCTGTTCCATATTTTTATCGTTAGAAGAGGAATATCTACTTGTAAATAACTCAGACAACGTGAGAGAGTGCAGACGCGTATTTGCCAGTGTTTCATCCGTCCTGGACTGCCCGCCACGCGTGTGGGAACGGGTGTGCGTCCATGCTTGCGTGAACTTGTATCTGCCTGGTAGAGATGGACCTTGTTTGGACAAAGTGTTTGTGCACGAGGACTCCAGAGAAGTTCACGAGAAATGAGTTAAAAAGCAAGTTTGTTTTGGTGCAAGAACATTTTGAAACACTTGCACAGTTTTTTGTAACACGCATTCCCGTGAACTTTTTTTTGGACAGATAGAGTTAGACAGTGAGAGAGAGAGACAGAGAGACAGGTCTTCCTTCTGTTGGTTCACCTCCCAAATGGCTGCTACGGCCGGCGCCAGTCCGAAGCCAAGAGCCAGGGGCCTCTTTCTGGTTTCCCATGCAGGTGCAGGGACCCAAGCACTTGGGCCATCCTCCACTGCCCTCCCGGGCCACAGCAGAGAGCTGGACTGGAAGAGGAGCAGCCAGGACTAGAACCCGGCACCCATATGGGATGCCAGTGCCATAGGCAGAAGATTAACCAAGTGAGCCATGGCGCTGGCCCTCCATGAACTTTTCAAAGACCCCTGTGCAGACATGGTCTGTTTTGTGGCTTGGACATTGGTGCACAGACGTGTATGTCATTGTACCACAGATGCACCTCATTTCATTTTTTATTTTTTTATTTTTTTTTGATAGGCAGAGTGGAGCACCTCATTTTATTAACAGTGGCATAAACCCCAGTACATGGAAACAGCATAATTCCTCCAGTCAACCTCTTTCTGGTGAACACCTGGATTATTAAAAATTCTCGCTGGTAGAGCTCTGCACTATATATCATTCTATATGCGTGTGTGTTGAAAAGAAGATTGTGCACACGTGGAGTGTCTTCCAAGATGATTCTTAGAAGAATCGTCACACCAAAGGGCACGCGCGTTCTGGAGTGTGACAGGTTTGTTCATTTTCTGTTACAAAAAGTGGTGCCACACAACAGGGTGTGCCCGTTGATTCACACCGTCACCAAAAACTAACACTAAGATCTTGGTGTTTGCCGAGTTGAGAGGTGAAAGCTGGTGTCCCGTTCTTCCCTGCTGTAGTCCCCTCACGGCTGCTGGACCTCAGCAGTCTTCCTAGGGTCGCTGGTCATCTGCTCGGCCCTCCCTGGGCACTGACCGCCCGTGTGCTCTGCCTGCTGCTCCCTGGTCGCCATCCTCTTGTGGACTTGCTCCCCTTCGGGTCAGAGTTCATGCCTCACCTACGGGATGTGGTACGCCCGTTTCTCCATTTGTCATTTACGAATCCGTGGCCAAATGTATTCTGTTTCCCTTTTATTTGGTTTTCATTTCAGGCTGAAATGAAGACATTGAACTCTTCTCCTGTCTCCAGGTTACGGCCTCCTCTCTGGTTTGCATTTTACACACGTGACTCCTTCAGTGGGCAGCCAACCTTGTTCTTTCACACTGAAGATTATCAACGTCTCTTTATTACTTTTCGGAGTCAGGCGCACCCCCAGGATTGGAAAGGTAGCCTCTGCCTTACATTTGTACTGAGGAAACCCCAGCTGGGCCCGGATCTCATTCTGCGCTCTTTGTTTTGTTTCACAAACCGCTGTTTCCTGGCCTCTTAGAACCACATCACAGTGAAAAGCAGGGCCTCGTTCGTCTTCTTCCCTTGGCTGCCCAGGACACCTGCACGTCAAATGAGCGGCACATTTTAGCGAGATTCTGGGTGAACTTGCATTCCGGAGCCAGTGTGGGGAGAATGGATTTTTCTGCAGCAGTGAATTTACATCGCGATGTAAACACGAGGTACAACGCTTGCATTTTTTTGAGGTTTTCATTTTTATTTTTCAATACAGTCACTTAGATTAATGAATGTGTGTTTCTTACTACCTCAAAGGTTAGGTGTGATGCAGCCAAACTGCTATTCAGAATAATCACAAAAAGAAAATGCAAGGGCCCAGTGCTGTGCTATGGCAGGTCAGCGCCTGTGGCGCAAGCATCCCATATGGGCAGTGGTTCAAGTCCCAGCTGCTCCACTTCCCATCCAGCTTCCTGCTAATGCACCTGAGAAAGTAGTGGAACATGACCCAAGTGCTTGGGCCCCTGCCACCCGTGTGGGAGACCCGGAAGAAGCACCTGGCTCCTGGCTTCAGTCTGGCCCAGCCCTAGCCATTGCAAACATTTGGGGAGTGAACCAGTGGATGGAAGATCTCTCTCCCTCTCTCCTCACTTATCTCTCTCTCTCTCTCTCTCTCTCCCCCTCTATCCTCACTTCTCTCTCTCCCTCTCTCTCTCTCTGTAACTCTTTCAAAAAATACAACAGAAATTATTTATCCATATGTATGCAAAAAGATAATACTTTTAATGGACTTAATTTAGCAATTTTTTGAATATTTAATAATTTTTGGTTAAGTTTCTGGTCTTTTATAAATTTGTAATCATAGCATCTATTCACAAAGATAACATTAGCCTTTAATTTCCAGGATTTTCACATCATTTTTTTCTTGTAGTGAAAATTGAACCTCAAAATTGAAATCATCTCAATAGGCCATGTTTTCTCTCTCTCTCTCTCTCTCTCTCTCTCTCTCTCTCTCTCTCAAAGGATTTATTTATTTATTTGAAACACACAGAGAGGGAGAGAGATAGGTAGATAAAGATATAGAGAGACAGAGAGAGAAAGAGAGTCTTCCATCTGCTGCTTCACTCCCCAGATGGCCACCAAGGCCAGGTCTGGGCCAGGCTGAAGCCAGGAGCCCAGACCTCCATCCGGGTCTCCCACTAGGGTGGCAGGAACCCAGGCTCATGGGTCATGGTCGTCTGCTCTCCCAGGCGCATTAGCCGGGAGCTGGATCGCTATGGGAGGAGCTGGGACCTGACCCAGCGCTCTGACGTGGGACGCACACGTCACAGGCAGCAGCACAACCTGATGCGCCACAACGCCGGCCCCCACTTCTCTCTTGGGTCTTTGATTAAACAACAACCATAGAAAGGACCCAGGGCCCAGGCACTTGCAGGGGCGGAAGGGAATGGGTGGCATCAGTTTACTGCCTCTGTGTGGCATACACGTGACAAAGAATGGCATCTTTCTGTGATGTGGTGTGGGGGCTGATGGCAGGGGTTGGGGGTCAGCTGCCCGGCCCTCATCCCAGCCCCACGTCCTGCAAAAGCTGTGACTGTAAGCAAATCCCATAACCTCCCAGCGCCTCAGCGTCCACGCTGAAGAGCCACGAAGACGGCACCCCAGGGAATCTGTAAACACACAGGAGAGCTTTGTTACGTCTCTGCAAGTTTTACCAAAAGCGCAGGGAGATGCACGATGCTAATTCTTTTTGGTCAGGTGCACGCATGAGAACACTGGCTTCCACAACTGTGTCTCGCTCTTCTTTCCCTAAAAGGAGAAGATGTCTAGAAAGAAGCCCAAGGCGGGAATGTGAACTGGTGCGAGTCCACCTGTGAAGCCGGACGCCCCTGTCTCACAGAGGTGACCCCTCCCTCTAGCGGACGAGCCCTGTGGCCCAAGCAGCGCTGAGCATTGAAAGTGAGCTCCAATTTCCTTACAAGACGCTCTCGGTGGCAGCGGGCCGGCGGGGCTCTCCCAGTCTCGCTCCTGTTTATTCCAGCTTCTCAATGGGAAAAAATGTGTCCGTTCCTGGGGCAGAGAGCAAGTTCTGAAGGTGAGTGGGAGTGGTTTCGTTGCATGCTTCCAGCGGGAGCCCCTGAGCCTGTGACCTGGTAACCAACGCCGGGCAGGCCAGACCCGGAGGCGGGGCGGCTTCTCGCTCGGGTGTCCCGGGCGCGTCCCGGGCCTGGAGCTCGGCATTCGTGGCAGAGGGGAAGCGGCATCTCCCTGTGATGGCGGGAAGGCAGGCCTGCGATCTCGGGGCGCCTCGTGGGGGTGCTGGGCCCTTGTCCTGGTGGAATTTTAATGCCAGGGCCGGGGGCGCCATTCCTGCGCTTCCAGGGCTGCCCTGTGAGAAGCCTGGGGCCGCCTTCGCTGGCCGGGAAATGCACAGGGAGAAGGCCCCTGCATGGCGCCCTGGCAGCAGCGCCGTCCTCACCACCTGTGCCGGCTCCTGGTGGCTTCACGCACTTCGAGGAAAACAAGCAGCCACTTCCACTTTATCACCAGAGCAATGGAGGGCGCTCAGCAGAGCCAGGTGCTCCGTGGACGCAGTCAGTGCCAAGGACGACCCTGACGAGGCATGCAGCTGCTCTCTGACTTCACCCACGGCACGCAGGAGGAGCCTCAGACAGAAACCAGGGATGCGTGCAAGACCCCTGTCCATCCTGCAAAGGACCCCGTGGAACTTGGGGGCTGGAAGGGGCGGGGGTCCTCGAGGGTAGCTGGGACCCCATCGTGGTCTGCAGGGATAAAGGAATGGTCTGAGGGTGCACAAGGCGTGGACTGTGCGCCTGCATTTGCATCAGCCTGGGAGAGCAGGAGGCTCCCCTTCCCCGCAGGCCAGGCCCAGGGCTCAGCTCTGCCCTGAGTCTGGGACTGTTACATTGTTCCATTGATTTAAAGATTGGAGAGTCAGACAGAGGATGGCTCCTACCCATTGGTTTACTTCCCAAATGCCCCCAACAGCCAGGCTTGGGCCAGTTGGAAGCCAGAAGCCTAGAACTCCATCTGGATTTCCCAGGGGGCACCAGGGGCCCAAGTACTTGACCTATGACCTACTGCCTCCCAGGGTGTGCAGTAGCAGGATGCTGGGTTGGGAGCGAAGCTGGGGTGCAAATGCAGGCGCTCCAAGAGGGGGTGCGGGGGAACGCCCGCCCTTGTGATCAATGCAGAAACGGGGCTACAGGAGGTCAGTCTTTGCTGAGCAAGTCACACACACACACACACACACACACAGACCCCCTCATGGCAGTGAAATGCCAGCAGTGACCTGTGGTGGTCGGAAGGAGGTCCCGGAGGCTGGCCCAGTACCGGACGAGGCAGCGAGGCAGGGACGGGGGCGGGTTTGGGAGCTCATTCCAACCTGGGGTGGCATCAGCACAGCCCAGGGGAGTGACACGGGACAGCACAGGATGCCGGCCACCCTGTGCGGTTTCGGTCCTCGTGCAGAGGGGCCTCTGCACCCCACTCTCTGTAACGCCCCTCCCCGCCCCAGGCTCTGCCCAATCAGTGATTTCTCCATCATCGCCACTCAGGTTTCTTGTGTCCACCCCCCGCCAGGGCTGAGTGAGCACCTGCTGTGCCACAGCTGCTCAGCGCTGTGGGAGCCCAGGCTGGGGGCCTCCACCCACGGCCATCCGGCCGCCCACGGCTGATGCTGAGAGTGAAGGTCTTCAGCCTCCCACCAAGGAGCGCACTCACCCACAGGGACCCTGGGCAGGCAAGGCCCTCACCCGCTCTCAGCTGCTGCAATGCCAAGGGCGCCCCTGACGTGCTCAGACCCTGGGAAGAGCCTCTGCTACCTGGGCAGACCCCCGGGCTGCTCGGCCTCTGAAAGACCCTCACTGCCCCCGCGGGGACTCCTCGCTGCAGCCCGAGGCACCGTGGGGGCAGGGCACCACCAGGGACTGCAGGCCACAGCTTGCTGGTGACGTCAGTGCTGGCCCCTTTCGTCGGCTGGGTCCCCTCAGGTGGCGTTTCTTGGGGGACCGTGGGTCTCCGGGAAGTCTCTACTGGCAGGCCCTGGTCCAACCTGTTGCAAATGCAACGTAGAGGCGAATGTGGAAAGAACGAGGGGGAGAATCCAGGATGTGCTATGGGGACCGTGCTGATCTGGGGACCAACAGAGATGGCCACCCCTGTGCCCTCCACACCGCCCCGGCAGAGCTGAGAACCTGGAGGGCTTCAGGCTCCGAGCGCCCGGCTCAGGAGCACAGCACCCTTGGTTGAGGGGTTACGGCTCTGTCTGTCCTCCCCGCAGCCACAGAGTTGCGACCGGCGCCCCAGGAGCCTGGCCTCTGCGCGGTGGTGAAGGGATGGCGGCATCCATGTAACCGAGCTGACCAGCACCGTGGCTATTTTTAAGCCTGGCCGTTGAGTCTTCCTAAGAGGCTCAACAGATGTCTTTTAATAGCTTGAGAAAGGCACTAATGTGCCTGGACAGCAAATGAAAGTCAGCAACGGGGACAGGGACACTGGGGAAGCCGCGTGTGGGCGCTGATCCTCCGCGCAGTCGCTGTGCTGCAAGGCGCAAACCAACGTGCCCACTAAAGGAAGTCTTGTGTTTTCCCGGAGACTGAACTTGACCTTGCCATGACCAAACTCAGAGGTGACTCTGCGAGTCACCGTTCACCTTTGTTTTTCCTCCCCCAAAGAACTGCGTGTGAAATGAGCATTGCTGACCAAGTCGCGATTTGTCTTTAAAAAGACATCTCTGACACTCCCAGGGGCCCCTCTCAGAGGGAACCCTCTCAGCTCTCTCTGAACTCTTCAAAGCCCAGTTAATTGTGCTCACAATTTACAATGTGGCTCACGGTCCTGTTCTCCCACTTTGTTCTCTAATTGCCTCTGCCCGTGTGTGTGTGTGTGTGTGTGTGTGTGTGTGTGTGTGTGGCTTCCTTCCCCTCGCCCGCCCTGAACTGTGACCTTATTTACTTTCTGGGAGATTGTAACTGCGGCTGGAGTTTCCCACACTTTCCCATTCTCTGCACGGAGCACAGGGTGGCCACGCGTTAAGAAGCACACGTTCATTGTTAAGTGGTTGGACACAAGTTCAGCGTCAGGACTTGAGAAGAGGGTGGCGTGGGGACTTCAAGGAGGAGCCACAGAGGAGTCTTTGTTTCCCGCAGGCGCGAGGGAGGGAAGTGTTGCAGAGAGCAGGCACTGCACAAAATGGGTGACTTTAGGGAAGAGCGCGCTCGGCTGCTGGCCTCCGGAGACTGGAGTTGGTGAAGTTCACCGGAACAAATGGAGCTGCAGAAAACGTGGGGGGTGGGGTCCGTTTTCAAGAAGAGTATGGGAACCCTTGCAGGTTCTCCCTGCTCTGCCCACACGCCCTCGCGCTTCCTGGTCTGCTGGTCCGGGTCCTGGGGAGCTGGCGTCAGATCTGGCACGGGGTGGGGGAGGGCTGGCCTCATTACGGCTCCTGAAGAAAGATGTGGATCCTGCAGGAGGAAGCCCGGGCCGCGTTGCCGGGGCCTCGCTCTCGTTCTCCCCGGCACCCTGGTTCGGGGCCAGGGCGGCAGCGGGGGCCCCGGAGGCGGCCGCCCGTCCGTCCTGTGGCTGCTCCACTGCCTCCAGACGACTCTGTGTTCAAGCCCTAGCCTCCTCTGTCCGCGGACCCATCCATGCCTGCCCTTTCTAATCGCACCGCTGCTTATCTAGATGGGCAGGGATTTGTGTAAAAGCCGCCGAGGGAGGAGTGGGGGCCCTTTCAGGGATCCGGAGTGCGCCCATCTCAGGTTATATTTTGATCCCTATCTGTGCAACCCGAGCTTAATGGCAGAGGGATTTATCCACACAGCTGCCATTAGCGCCGCAGGCACCAGCTAGACAGAAACCCCCTCGCACGGCCAGGCCAGAACCCTCCTGAAACTTTCAAGTCCCGCAGAACTGGGTTGAAAGCTCGGGTGGCTTCAGAGCTGCCCAGGTTAACAGTTGGGCACACTTGCACAGGTAAGCCACTTTGGGTAGCTCTGGAAAGTTCTGTGGTTTGCTCTCTGGGGATTTGTTTTTGTTCTGATTTAATAAGCCCCTTAAAGCAGCCTGACCGTTTGGGGACAATGGACTGGTCCTGATTTTTTTTTTTTTTTGAGTCTTTCTTGGACAGGGAGGTGTGTTAGCAATGGCACTATTCATTATTCATTAAGTCCCTACATGCACACAGCGCTTGTAGTGCACACAAAGTTGAAACAAACACAAGCATCTATCTGGCCTCTGAGACGACCGTGTGACCTGGGTACCCCGCTTCCATGTGCACCCCAGCTGGGGTCATCATGGGCCGGTTTCCACTGCCAACGGCCGGGGGACCACAGTGCGCTCCTTCCTCTGGGGGAAGTGGATGTAGGCCCTGCCTCTGGTGACCCCACCACGCGTCAGACTCAAGGAACCCGGCCGTGTGACCGGGTTCTCCAAAGGCTGTCAGAACTGTGCTGGGCAGGTGCTCGCGCACTCGGAAGGGGTTGTGCTGAGTAGGTTAGACGCCAGCTTCAATGTGACTGGGGAGGTGGTGTTTTGTTTTGTTTTTTTGAAAGATGCAATTCATATTTAAGTCGGTGAACTTTGAGAAAAGCAGATGGCTGGCAGCATGGAGCGAGGACATGCAGAGAAGGACTTCTCAAGGATGCCACAGGGAAGCCTGGCCGGCATTTCCGCCGGCTGTCCCGGGTGGCAGGTGGCTCAGACCCAGCATGGCTACGTCAGCTCTTCCCAGCTGTGGCCACCTGCGTATTTCAGACCTGCAGCTCCCCAAATGTGTGAGCCAATTCTCTCTCTATAGACATCTACATCTATAAACACACACAAAGAGAGGGGTGGAGGAAGAGGGAGGGAGGGAGAGGGAGAGGGAGAGAGGGAGGGAGAGGCAGAGGGAGAGGGAGGGAGGGAGAGAGGGAGAGGGAGGGAGGGAGAGAGGGAGA
>CM027389.1:109174181-109188972 GCA_015711505.1 Sylvilagus bachmani | reverse complement strand
AATAAATAAGCCTTTTTCTTCCAGAGCAGCATGAGTTATTAGGATAAAATATATAAAATACATCTCGAGGGCCAGATATTCACATAGCCCCATATTTGTAAGATTGATATCCACGTACAATTTTCAGAAAAATGGTTTGTGAAACGGGCACATAGCCTGGATGGACACATCTCAAAAGACGCCCGACGGCCAGCAAGTATAGGAACCCCTTAGCACCACTGATCACAGGACGAGGCAAATGCAAACCACAGTGAGACAGCAACCGTCCAGGCAGAGCGGCCATTGCCAAAGACGCAAACGGCAAGTGCCTGGCGGGTGCGGAGAAGAGGGGCCTCCCGGGGCATCAGGGCAGCCGCTGCGGAAGCAGTACGGAGAGTCCTCGAAGCTAGGAATGGGACCGCCATCGACCCAGCTGTCCACTGCGGGCACTCAGCCTCTCCAAGCCCCGCCTGCGCTCCCACAGTCACCACACACCGGAGACCAAGAGCTAGCCCAGGCATTCCTCAAACACTGGGCGGACAAGGGGACTGTGGTGTGGAGGAGGGAAAACTAACTCGGGCACAAAATAACAAGATTCTCCCCTTTGTAGCAACGTGAATGAAAGCGGAGGACATCAGACGAGTCAGGCACGGAAAGACAAAGAGCACACGTCCTCCCTTCCGTGTGGAGGCCGAGGAGCCATGGCGCGAGCCTGGGGAAGGGGGGCATAGAGGTAGGACGGTGAGCAGGTGCAGCGGTGCCGTCAGCGAGCAGGAGCAGCTTCTGGGGTCTTCGGCACCACAAGGCAACTGGCTGACAACAGTGAGAGAACACTCCAAAACACTCTAGGGAGGTCTTTGAATGTTCCCAACAACAAGGAGATGATGGAACTACAAGAACTGCTCACTGCACAGTGTATGCGTGTATAGAGACGTCACGCTGCACCCCGTAACATCACAACTCCTGTGTGGCAGCTAAAAACTAGAGACAGATTCTTAAAGGAAACCGTCTGTAGGGGCAGACATTGTGCTGCAGCGGGTTAGCCACTGCCATCTGGGAGGCCAGCATCGCACGCCAGGGTGGAGTGCTGCCTCTACTTCCTCTCCACTTCCTGCAAATGCTCCCGGGAGGCAGCAGGGGAGGGCACAAGAACCCACATGGGAGACCCGGATGGGGCTCCTGGCTCCTGGCTTCAGCCTGGCCCAGCCCTGGCTATCGCCGGCATCCGGGGAGTGAACCAGCAGGTGGAAGATCAGTCTCTGTCGTTTGGCTTTTCAAGTAAGTTAAATGGATAAACTTTAAGAAATAAATTGTTTCAAGCAACTAGAGATAAAGTTTTTAAACAATAATGAAGAATTACATTTAAACCTATAAATGGATGTAGACAGTATGAGGGGCTTCAAAAACTCTGTATACGAATGGAATTAAAACTAAGCTTATTCAGGTGTAAAAAACGCTGGAGTTCACCCATACACTTCTTACAATACAGTGTTGCATGACTGTGTTTAAATATTAACAGTTACCTTGCATGAACACAGCGTCTTCCTTGGAAAGCCAGAGCTGTGTGGTTATAAAGAAACGAAACATCACTTTTGTTTGCTAAAATTGAAAGGAGGGGCTGACGCTGTGGCTTAGCGGGTAAAGCTGCTGCCTGCAGTGCCGGCGTCACATTTGGGTGCCAGTTCGAGTCCCGGCTGCTCCACTTCCAATCCAGCTCTCTGCTATGGCCTGGTAAGGCAGTGGAGGATGGCCCAAGTCCTTGGGCCCCTGTACCCATGTGGGAGACCCAGAAGAAGCTCCTGGTTCCTGGCTTCGGATCTGCTCAGCTCCAAGGCCATCTGGGGAGTGAACCAACGGATGGAGGACCTCTCTCTCTCTCTGCATCTGCTTCTCTGTAACTCTTTCAAACAAATAAATAAATAAATCTTTTTAAAAAAAGTGAGAAGAAAACTTACAATTTCCCTGAGAAAAGTTGTGCATGAAGGCATTTTACAGGAGCCACAGTTCCCTGTTTGCTAGCAAGTGTCCAGAAAGGGGGTCTGGACTCAGAGCCCAGGCAGAAGCAGAAAGAACGCAGATCCGCCTTCTCAGGCCTCTGCCTCAGAGGGCGGCCATCTGGGACGTCCAGGGCTGTGTGTGAAACCAGAGCAGGTGCAACTGCCCCTCCCCCGGACAGCCGCTCCTGGGTGCCCGGCGGCAGTACCATGCCTCCCGGGGTAGCAGTGGGCAGACGGTGAGGGCACCTCTGGGCATCTCAGGGCCGTGCCTTCCCCTGAGTCGGATCTCCCCCAAGCCACTCCCAAGCACACACCCTGCTCCCCTCCTCCTCCTCCTCCTCTGTCCACACTGATGCATCGGTGAGTGTCGCCCGCCGGGCTGGTCACTCGGATTTGGGTCAGAAGGTCTCTGTCCACTCTCAGAAGTTCCCTCAGTGGTTTCAGAAACCCAGCCACGCGAAGAGCAGAAGGGAGGAGACACAAGGGGCACCCTCACTGTCCGCCCCCCTGCCCCTCCCTCCAAGCGCTGGGCTCTCCTCCCTCCTGAAGACCCGCCTCCTCCCTGCACTGCCTCCATGCCAGTCAAATTTCAACACAAGTTCAGGACAGAGGCATTCAAACCAGAGCAGGGAGTCGGATCCGTTGTGGCCATCTGGGGAGTGAACCAGCAGATGGAAGATCTCTCTCATGGTCACAGCCTCTCTCTCTGTAACTCTGCCTTTCAAATAAATGAATCTGAGGGGGGGCATTGTTGAGGCCGTCCAGCAGGGCTGGGGTCTGCGGGCCCCTCAGACGCAGGTAGCATGTCCTGCGCAGGGCTGGAACGCCCGTCTCCAGACTGGCTGGCGTTTCCCCCACAACAGCTCCTTGTGCGGCATGTGTGACCTTGCATTTTAAGTCACACCTTCTGGGTGGGCGCAATCTTCCACCCAGAGCTGGCAGACGGGGGGGCTGAGCTCCCGAGGAGAGGGGCTGCCTCCAAGAGACCCCTGCTATCTCCATGAGCCCCAAGCCAGTCAACATCCAGTATGTGATCCCCCCCATCCAATGGGCACCCCCACAGATGCCTTAAAAACCCCAGGTACCTTCTGAAGGCCACTGTCCCACTTGGGCACTCCGCCCGGTCTCCTCTCGGACCAGACATTTTTCTGTCCAATAAATTTCTGCTTCTTTGCAAATTGCTTCTCCGTTTTTTATTTCTAGACTAAGCTGAAGAAGCCACGAGACTCGTTCCTGCAACCACCCCCACCAACGCGACTAGTTACAACTCTCACCCTCGAGGGTGGACAGGCATCGGGCACCCCAGGGTGACTGCAGACTTCTCGGAAGGGGCTCCCGGGATGTCCCTCGGGTCCCCAGCACCATCCCATTAGAAGCTCTGACAGCTGGGATGTGGCCATGAGCAGACGGCAGGAGTGGCGGTGCCCCGGGGGCTCCGGCCACCCACATGGCAGATCGTGTCCCGTGCTCTCATTCACCCTCTCCCCAGCACCTGTGATGTCGGCACTCTCGTCTCCACCAGGTAGAGGAGAGGCCAAGATTCTTGAGAAATTAAGAAATTCGCTGGAGGCAGGACTTAACCCAAATTCATTCGTGTGTTCTGCAAGCACTTAGGATGTGCCATGGTTCTAAACGCAATGTCTATATCATCACACCACAGTATTTCTGCCCCAATTCTGTTCTTTGAAAATGAGAACATTGATGGCAGAAGAGAACTTTCCTGGGACTGGTGTTGTGTGTGGCATGTCAGCATCCCATGTCGGAGTGCTGGTTTGAGTCCCAGCTCCCTGCTAGTGCCCAGTGGGAAGCAGCGGGTGATGGTTCAGGGGCTGGGTCCCTGCCACCCACGTGGGAGACCTGAACGGAGTTCCCAGCTCCCGGCTTCAGCTTAGCCCAGCCCTGGATGTTGTGAGTATCTGGAATGTGTACCTGTTAGACAGAAGTTCTCTCTCTCTGTGTGTCACTGTGTCGCTTTCCAGTAAAATAATAATGTAGTCATACAATAATATAAAAGGTGAGGTTAAAAAAAGAGAGAAACAGACTTTCCCGGTCCCAGAAGTCAGTTCCTTGCAGGCGAGATTAGGTTCCAGGTAACGGACTCCTGTCCACGTGCCTGCCCGCACTTCACAATGCATGGCTTTTCATGACAAACTCCACATGCTGCTGCAGAGCCTGCCGGGAAGGGGTGCGTGTGGTGGGCCCAGGGGCGCAGCTGTAGCCTCACCCTCTCCGCACGCCGGGTGGGCCGGTGGGTCTGTTACTGCAGAATAAAAGGTGTACGGGGAGCACCTGAGCCCTGCCCCCTCCCATTCTGGCCCTCCCCTCTCCTGTGCTGCAGAATCGGCCCCTGCAGGAGCAGGCTGGGCCGGGACCCCTGGGCAGGACCTGCTGCACCCACCCCTGTACTAGAAGGGAGACCGTGCAGGGGGCATTAGGCTGGGGGCAGCAGGTGAGGGGGACATACAGTCTGCACCTCCTCCAGGCCCCTCTGGGCTCTAAACTGGCCATGGGGCACGGACATGGGGCACTTCCCCGGGAAGTCAGCTTGGGAAGCCTCTAAGTGGGCTCCGCCAGTCAGGGGGTCGGTGGCGCAGGGTGAGGAGTCGGCGGTGCAGGTGTCCTCGTGGGCAACAGCAGTGGGGTCCACGCTTCGGACACAGCCTGGGGGCGCTGTCAGCCCAGCCCACTCTTCCCAGCTGCGAGCAAGCAGTCGCGAGGGGAGCCAAGCGCTGGCCTCATTTTTGCCTCCAGATCCTTCAACCTTATGGCGTCCGGCCTGCAGCCCGTCTACTCCTGCAGGCTGGGAGTGCAGTGAGGGAGGACAGTAGAGGGCTGCATGTCACTCTTCCTGGCCGTTTATGGTCGTTCAACAAGGAGATAGTGGGCGTCAGGGCTCAGTTCTCAGGTGGCCCAGGGGTGCCCACGTCCCACATTGAGTGCTCGGTTTGCAGTCCCAGTCCCGCTTCTGATCCCGTGTCCTGCTAACGTGCACCCTGGGCAGAGCAGGAAATGGCTGAAGGATGTGGGTTCCTGCCGCCCAGCCTCATCCTGGCCCAGCCCCAGCCACTGTGGGCATTTGGAAAGTGAACCGGTGGGTGCAAGATCTCTGTCTCTTTCTGTTGCACACACACACTCTCTCTCAAATGTTGATTTATTTGAAAGAGTTACAGAGAGAGAGGGAGAGAGACAGAGAGAGATCTTCCACCCACTGGTTCACTCCCCAAATGGCCGTAATGGCTGGAGCTCGGCTGTTCTGAAGCCAGGAGCCAGGAGCTTCCTCCAGGTCTCCCATGTGGGTGCAGGGGCCCAAGCACCTGGGCCATCTTCTGCTGCTTTCCCAGGCCATAGCAGAGAGCTGGATGGGAAGTGGAGAAGTCAGGACTAGGACCTGCGCCCCTGTGGGATGCCAGCGCTGCAGGCCGGGGCTCTAACCCACTGGGCCACAGCACCAGTCCCAATGAAACCCTTTAAAAGACAGCATGACTACGGTGCGCCTCTGTTGATGTGATGCGGGGAAAGCCACGTGGTGGTCACTGCCATGGCGAGCCCCTGGCACTCAGGGCCAGACCAGCGCTAGTTGCACCTTGGCCACTCCAACCCATGTGCACGGACTAAGCCCAAGCCTGAAATGCAGCCACGGCCACACTGCTCAGAGCCAACGTGGAAGTTCCGCTCGGTGAAGAGAGGGGACGAGAGTGTCCCGTGGTCCTCCTCCCACACGCCAGCTTCCTGACCTTTAGAAGGACAACGGAATCCCATCACCCAGGAGCGTGCTCAAGGCCGCAGGCTGTGCCCCTCCTTTACCCTGGGCTGCGTGCCGCTGGCAGCCGGACTGCCCCTGAGAATACTGAAAGTGCCCGCACCACCGGGATTCCTTGAGCCGCCACCGTGCTGTAAAGACACAGGCGCTCCCGCCTCCGTATCTCCTCCTTTTCTGCTGGAATTATTTAGTGTATCTGCTGTATCACAGCTCGTAAGAGCTACAGTGAAATCACAGGGTCTTCTGTGTTTTCTCTTGGTTCTCGTGGCTCTGAATCCCGGTAAAACATGGAAGTTACACATTCATTTTGTCTTTAAAAAAAAAAGCATTAGAGACAAAGTCCCTGGGCTGCAGCCAGAGCTGGCCGCCTCCGACCTATCCCCGAGGGGCTGCCCTCGCTGTCCTGAGAGGCACCTTCAACTTCTCCACACACTTCTGTCCACGTGGCTTCTTCACACGCTTGCCCAGTGTAATCATCCGACCTGACTTCCCTGGCTCTCCACTTTGTACAAATTAATGAAGTTTCTCTTATAGAGCAGTTCCAGGTTCGCAGCCAAGCTGAGCAGACGGGACAGGGATTCCCCCACCCTCTCCCCGCCCCGCACAGTGAGCCCACTTCCAGCACAGCCCCAGAGAGGCGCAGGTGCACAGTCCATGGCTCCAGCCTACACATCGTCCTCGTGGCCCGAGATCCACAGTGACCAGGGCGGCATGGGGTTGCACAGCCTAAGGGTTTGTGCAAAAGTATAATGACACAGAGCCATCGTGTTAGTGCCACACAGAGCAGATCTCGCGCCTGAAAATCCTACCCTTAGCCCTTGGCAGCCACTGACCCCTTTCTGTCCCTGGAGCTTTCCCTTCTCCGGAAGGCGGTGAAGTCGGAACCACACGGTGGGTAGGCTTTTGGGTTGGCTTCTTTCACTCGTGTTAGGCATTAAGGTTCTTACGCACCTTTGCATGGCTCCATAGCGCCTGTCTCCTTAGCATGAACAATATTGCACTGTGTGGCCAGAGTGCGGTTTATTTATCCTTTCACTGCCGAGGGCTGCCCAGTTTTGGTGACTGTGAGCAAAGCTGCCATCCACACCACGTGCAGGGTCTTGTGGGGCAGTGAGTTTTCAGCTTCTGGTGAATACCAAGAGCATTCTTGGCGGGTCTCATGGTTAGGGTTTGCACAAGCTGCTGGAGTGTCTTGCAGAGTGGACGGGGATCCTGGTAGTGCATCTGCATGCTCGTCAGCGCTAGTGTCCCGTGCGTGTCCGGGCTGTGGCTGGTGTGAGAGGTGCACACTTGTGTCCGCTGTGATCTGCTGTCCGGGGCGGCACCGGCTGTGAGCTTCTTCCTGTGCACTTACAAGCTGTCATATACCAACTTTGGTGGATGCCCATTCATACCCTTTGCCCATTTTTAATTGTATATTTTGTCTTATTGTTGAGTCTTAAGAGCTCTCTGTATATTTTTGATGACAATCCCTTAGCAGATGTGTCTTTTACAAATATTTTCCCAGGGTCGGCGCTGTGGTATAGCAGGTAAAGCCGCCGCCTGCAATGCCGGCATCCCATATGGGCGCTGGTTCGAGTCCTGGCTGCTCCACTTCTGATCCAGCTCTCTGTATGGCCTGGGAAAGCAGTAGAAGATGCCCAAGTCCTTGGGCCCCTGCACCCGTGTGGGAGACCTGGAAGAAGCTCTTGGCTCCTGGCTTCGGATCAGCTTAGCTTCGGCTGTTGTGGCCATCTAGGGAGTGAACCAGCAAATGGAACACTTTTCTCACTCTCTCTGCCTCTGCCTCTCTGTAACTCTGCTTTTCAAATAAATAAATAATTTTTAAAAAACACATTTCCGCAGTCTCTGGGCTTCATCGTCTTTCAGAGCACACATTTCAGAGTCCATCTCGCTGATTGTTTTTCACAGATTCTGCTTTTGGTGTCGTACCTTAAACGACACTGCCGTATTCCAAGGCATGTAGGATTTCTTCTGTGCTGTTTCCTAGGAACTGCATTTTACGTCTAGGCCTGTGATCCATTTTTGGTGAATACTGGAGGATGTGAGGTGTGTGTCTAGCTTCACTTCTCTGCCCACTTGTGCCAGCGCCATTTGTTGAGAACGCATCTGCGCTCCCCTGTGTCAGCCAGCGGTGCACCCCCTCAGAGCCCAGCCGAGCCCCCTGTGTCGGCGGTGCACCCCGTCAGAGCCCGGCCGAGCTCCCTGTGTCGGCGGTGCATCCCATCAGGCCAGCTGAGCCCCACTGTGTTGGCCGGCGGTGCACCCTGTCAGGCCAGCTGATGACAGGTGTATAGGTCGCCTCTGCGCTCTGATTCTCCTCACTGGTCTATCTTCTTCCATCACTACCACTGCCTTGATTAGCATGGTGTCTCTTCCCCACTGATACTGTGGCAGTTACCACAGGTCTCTTGCCTCATTATAAACATGTTAGGATCCACAAGACAACCTGCTAGGGTTTTGATTGGGATTACGTTGACTCTATGTATCTGGCTGGGAGGAACTGACACCTTGACAATATTGAGTCTTCCTGTACACGAACATGGGATATCTCTCTATTTAATTCTTCAGTAGTTCATCAGAGTTTCAGTTTTGTTCATGTAGGTCTTGCTCTATTTGTAACTAAGCATTTCATTTTGGGAGGGCTAATGTAGACATCAACGTGTTGTAATTTCAGATCACCTTGTCCATTGCTGGTCTTGGGGAGCGCTTGACTTTTGTGTACTGACCTTGTATCCTGCAGCCTTGCTAGAGCCACTCAATGGCTTCAGAAAGCATTTTTGGTTGATTTTGTTGGATTTTCTACACAAATGATTATGTCATCTGTGAGCAAAGAGTTTTACTTTTTCTTTCCCACTCTGCAAATGTTCTGTTTCCTCTTCTGGCCTCACGGCGTTAGCTGGGAGGTCCAGTACGATACCGAAGAGCAGGGCTGAGAGGACAGCTCTCCGCTGAGTTCCTGGTCTTAGCAAGAAAGCTGCAAAGCCCTCCCGGTCGACTACGACGTCGACGTAGGCTTCTGCTGAGGATGTCAGCTTCTATTCCTGCAACACTCACAGTTTTGTTTATCACGAACGGGTCATTTTGACAATGTTCTTGCATCATCTGTGGATGTGACCCTCTGATCTTTCTCCTTCAGCCTGTTGCTCTGGTGGATTGTGGGAACTAACTTGCTGATGCCGCTCCAGCCTGCAGACGTGGGATAAGGCCACGTGGTCCTGATGCCGAACTCTTCTCATACACTGTGGGGCTTATTAACATTGCGCTCAGGTTTTTGCAGCTACATATTCTGAAGAAATATCAGTCTCGGCCGGCGCCGTGGCTCAACAGGCTAATCCTCCGCCTTGCGGCGCCAGCACACCGGGGTCTAGTCCCGGTCGGGGCGC
Organism: Sylvilagus bachmani; assembly: GCA_015711505.1. Taxonomy (NCBI): domain Eukaryota; kingdom Metazoa; phylum Chordata; class Mammalia; order Lagomorpha; family Leporidae; genus Sylvilagus; species Sylvilagus bachmani. The sequence goes on along the minus strand of CM027389.1, from coordinate 109,179,850 downwards.
CGGATTCTATCCCGGTTGCCCCTCTTCCAGGCCAGCCCTCTGCTGTGGCCCGGTTGTGCAGTGGAGGATGGCCCAGGTGCTTGGGCCCTGCACCCCATGGGAGACCAGGAGAAGCACCTGGCTCCTGCCATTGGATGAGCGCGGTGCGCCGGCCGCAGCGCGCCGGCCGCGGCAGCCATTGGAGGGTGAACCAACGGCAAAGGAAGACCTTTCTCTCTGTCTCTCTCTCTCACTGTCCACTCTGCCTGTCAAAAATTAAAAAAAAAAAAAAGAAAGAAAGAAATATCAGTCTCCAGCTTCCTTTCCTGTAACACACTCGTCGGGTGCCACTCGTCTGTGTTTTTATGACACGGCCGCCGCCCTCCACAAAGCCCCACGAAGAAGACGCGCCACTCCCTTCTGTTGCTGCTTCTCGGGAGGGTGTGCAGAAGACACAGCGAAGCTTAGAAAACAAAATAGCGCCTCCCACCCCCCAAAACAACCTTAGCTTATCATCCAGTCCCAGCTGCTCACCGCGCGTGTTCACATCCCCAGCAACAGTCTCTGAAGCACTGCACGCGGTCACACCTGTGGACAGGGACGTCTTGTCTCTTCCAGCTCTCACGCCTGCTGTCTGTTTTCACTCTCACAAGTGGGCTGGCCAGGGACAGCATCTCACGGACCGGTGCTCTGCCGAACACAGCCGTCCTGACCCCTCACCTGGTTCCTCCTCCAGGAATCCACGTCCTCCTGTGGCCTTTCTCCTGCCATGCCGGCTTTTCACCCCACTCCCTGGAGGCCCCTGGGGGAGCTCAGGCCTGGTCCAGCCCCACAGGGCAGCAGCCATCATCAGCCATCATCGGCCTCCCTCCCCCTTCGCTTCCCTGCCTTGTCAACCCCAGTCCTCTGGCTCAGGAGTCGTCATGTGCCCCGCGCCAGCTGTGCTCAGGACACCCCCTGTCCAGACAGGACCTCAGAGCCCTGTGCAGCCAGGAGCGACAGCATCCCTGTGCACACCTGGGGCAGAATACTCAAAAATGGGGCCCCAACTCCTGTGCTGCCTGCCATCTCGCGAGACGGAGGGCATCCAAGACCTGAACACAAGTCCCGGTCCCACCACGCTCCTGCGGATAAGGTCCCCAGGCCAAACCATGCCCCTGCTCATGAGGGCCGGGCACTGCTCCCACAGAACAACGCAGGAGGCCGGCCCCATCCTCCCTCAGGAACCAGGCTCCCCGTCCTCTGTTCTGCCAGGCCCGACTCCCACCGCCCTGCCCGTTCCCGCTGCCCCACCCCAGGGAACCTGCGAGGCACGCGCTGTCCCCTCCCCTGACTGTGAGTGCATGTCACTCCTCCACTGCCGTCCATCTCAGCTGTCCAGGGCCAGCCATGCCATAACCCCAGGGTGGGATCCTTTCTCAGCAGTGAGGGGCAGAGGTAGAGACCAAGGCCCGCCCTCAGCACCAGCCCCGGGGGCTCTTGGCTCCCACATCCGTCCTGGCTGTGGCTCCGTGTGCAGCCTGTCCCTGCAAGGCACCCTCGACAATCTCTGCTGGAACACACTGCTCCAAGCCCCACGCCCATGAGCGGGGTGCAGCCGCCTGCCTGGGCTCGGGGCCACACCTGCAGCTCTGGCCTCCTGGGATACACGACCCCTCCGTGGCCACCCCGTGGCCACCTGGCTGCAGGGTCGGGCCCCCTGAAGCGCACTCTCCTGGCCTCCATCTGCGTCTCCTGCGGCCCTGCCCCTCCCACACGAGCTCCCTCTCATTCATGTCACTGCCGCCTCCACACCAAGCCCAGAGCAGCTTCCTGTCCTCGTGTGTCCCTCCTTATGATGCGTCCCTGAGAGACCCCACCTAACCCTGGAAAAGTAAGTATTTGAGTTTGTGTTTAAGAAAGGTAATTTTTAGAAAATTCTGAATTCATCTATGCCCACTCATCCCAATCCTATTTAAAAAATGGCAGTTTCCTCCTGTTTCTGGTTTAACGCGCGTCCCAGGCACCTGCCTTTCACGGAGTGCCTGGAGGACTCCCAAGGTCAAGGCTACCTCAGCTCCACCTGCTCCTTCCATCCCGTCCACCGCACACACACGCGCACAGGCCAGTGCCTGGAGAAGCGCAGGTGCGGGGACCGAGGTCGAGTCCCGCCGTGGCCCCGTGTGGGTCTCAGCCTCCCCCCGCCCCAGGCGCCATGTGACAGCCGAGGTACCCTTCCAGCCTCACTGGCAACCCCCGCCCCCATCGGCCTCAATGCCCTAGGCGGTTATGTCGCATTCTTCACGTTATTTCAAATGCATGCGTGACTTGTGCCGAGAGACATGGGGATGCTGTCGTCCTGCCCATTTCTTCGATGGGGTCACTGAGGGGATGTCCACATGGAAGCCAGAGCTGAAATCCACAAGCTTCAGATCTCAAGATCCTGCCTGCTCCTTTGACCTTCCAACCCCAGGAACCCCATCAAGGACCCCAGCCTCTGAGAGAGGAAACCAGGGCGGAGCTCCAGGACGGCGTCCGCGCCCGAACTTCATACCCTTCTACCCACAGCTGCCCCAGCCAGGAGCAGCTCCACCGCTCCACCTGCCTGTGAGCGAATGGCAGGTGCCGTCTCAGAGCCCCTGCGCGATGGGTCAGGCTCAGAACACACCCTGGCGATTGTTACAGGCTGAGTTGAACTGTACCCCGAAAAGACGCTGCAGCCCCAGCCTCCTGTGGCAATGGGGGTCTTTGCTGCTGATCGAGTTGAAATGAGGTTATTAGAAAGGGGAAAGACTTAGACCCGGCGGCGCACGGGCGAGAAGGCTGCAGGAGCGGAGGGGCAGAGACGGCCGAAGCCTCCAGCGTTCCCGAAGCCTCCACTGGCCACGGAACGCTGGAGGCAGCAGCAACCCCCAGAAGCCGGGAGCGAGCCCAGAACAGATTCCCCTGGGGGCCCCGGGAAGGAAGCCCCCGCAGATGCCCTGCTCTGCCTCTCAGCCTCTAGACCAGTGAGGGAAGCCCCTGCTTCGGCACGGCAGCCACAGGAGGCAGGCGCAGAAGCGGAGGCCAATGTCGCAGCTGTCCCGGTGCACAGCATCCCAGCCTCCCTCACTGAGACGGGGTCCCCAGGGGCACAGACAGAGTCACCCACAGGGGAGGCGGGGTCAGGGGAGAGTGCACTTCCGTCTGTCTCCTCCACAGAGAGACAGACGGGAAGTGGCCGCAGGGTTCTGGGCCTTCCCATGGGAAGCTGTGTACTGGGTACCAGCCTACACCCGAGTGTCTCAGCCAGAGGGCCCCTGGTGGCTCCTGGGGCGTCCCTTGCCTGTGCTGGGCTCCACCAACCATGCACACCTGGCCACCCAGCCCTGAGCTGGGGAGGGACCCCCGGGGCCTCTCCCGCACATCCTCACATTGACACAGCTTGGTCCTGGCACACAGAGGAAGTGCCCAGCGGCCATGCCTGATGGGTGGAGTATTCCCCATGCAGCTCCATTCACACAAACACTAACACGGCGCTCAAAGTGCGCGTCCCAGCACCACCCAGCTAGGCTGGCTCCCTTCAGGGCCAAGGCCGGGCCGCGTCCCTACAGTGTTCTTGTGGCAACTCGAGGTCCCTGTCCTGGTCTGGGCATCCAATCAGCGCTTTGCGATGGATCCTCATACAAGGTCCACTCAGAAGACAAAGCTTGCTAACTTTCTTATGTTAAAATTTTTTAAATAATGGGACCTTCTATTAGCATGTCAAGAAAACCTTTACTGCGCAGAAAAGCCAGGAAGAAAGCGTTGTTCCTCTAATTTTTATTTAAATCTTTGTTTCTGCCTGAGTTGCACTTTTTCCAATTTTAGAACATCATTACCTTTGCAAAACAGGATTTTGCTTATTCTGCCTGTCGTGGGTACTAATGTCACCTTGCAGCAAGGAAGACAAGGAGCCACAAATCAGTCTATTAAGGAGCGCACAGCACAGCCATGCCGAGGCCTCGTTCAATTCCTGTCTTCCTCAGGTGTGATCACAAGATGGGGGCACTGAGTCTCCTGACAGCTCTACCCATGTGAGTGTCGCCCGCACAGGGGCCGCCCCGCGATCGTCCAAATGGCACCAGCAGCCGGCGTGGAAGGACATCTTCCCCAAAACTGTGACATCCCCTAGAGCATCTATGATCCTGGGCTGCAAGATGCAAATGACCCGAGCAAGTCTGCCGTCTGATTGGCCAAACCTGCTCTCCTCCCACAGTCTGAAACCTGAGTCCCCATCCATAAATATCCTCAAGTCAAAGTCTAAGTAGAAAAACATGTGAGAAATGCTGCCTGGCGAGCGCCCCTCCCCCACGCTGCAGGGACCTCTTGCAACAACACAATGATCCTCCTTCCCTTAATTAAGCGGCAACATGTTAAATAAATCTCCTTCAGCCCAGAGCTGGAAGTCTGTGTGCCCAGCGAACAATGAATCAGCAGATGGCTTTATCAAGTGCTCAAGGTTAGTGGAATTGACCCACAGTTCCAGCCAAGGTATCTTTTTGGCTTCCGCCGGGTTGAAAAGCTTTGGAAAATCTGGAAGGCTATGATCTGAGGTCTCCCCGCCACCTGACCCGGAGCCCTGAGAGGCGAGGAGAAGCCCAAAGGCCAGCTCCTAACGGAAGAAACCTGCAGATCTGTTAGAAGGAGGCACACAAATCACCCCGTTTTCTCCCCAGACGAGTCTTGCCAAACAATTATGTCCATTTCAGGGGTGCAGAAGTGGAGGCTCCCAGACTAAGGAATCTATCCGAGCCCCTGGAGCTGGGAAGCAGCTGAGACGGATTCTCCCCCAAGTGGCTCTAACGCCAGGCTCTTCTCTACAATGCCGGGGTGGGGGGTGTTGGATGCTGTGCGGAGGACGCCGCTTGCCGTCCCTTGTCAGAATCAGTCTCGGCTCCACTTCTCATCGGCTTCCTCATAACGGGACTCCAAGAGGCTGCAGCTGCTGGCTCAACACTTGGGTCCCTGCCACCCGTGGGGAGTCTCAGAGAGTTCTGGGTCCCTGGCTTGAGTTGCCCCAGCTGTTTTAGGTATTTGGAGAGTGAACCAGAGGATGGAAGATCTCAATCTCTCTCTGCCTCTGTCTCTGTCTCTCTCTTTCAGATTTTTAGATGAAAAACAAAGGAACTGGAGAGTGGAGGGAGATGAGGAGTGAGTGCTACCGGCAGGGCTTCTGGGGGCAATGCCCACGGTTGGGAACTCTGCATGTAGTTGCTGTCCGAGTGGGCACTTTAAACCAGGATCTAGAGGGGAGGGAAGCATCTCTCAACAGAGCGGTTCTGTACAATGGTCAGACGTCCACCTGCCGCCCCACCGGGCCTGCTGTGCGTGTCAGCCGAAGGCGCATCTCAGAGTAAGGTTTTTAAGCCTTATGCATGTATTTAAAAGACAGAGAGAGACGGAGAGGCACAGGAGAGAGATCTTCCGTCCACTGGTTCATTTTGCAAATGGTTGCGACAGCCAGGGCTGGGCCAGGCTGAAGCCAGGAGCCAGGGACTCCTCTCTGGTCTCCCACGTGGGTGCAGGGAACCAGGTGTCCTCCCAGGCGCAGTAGCAGGGACTCCTCTCTGGTCTCCCACGTGGGTGCAGGGAACCAGGTGTCCTCCCAGGCGCAGTAGCAGGGACTCCTCTCTGGTCTCCCACGTGGGTGCAGGGAACCAGGTGTCCTCCCAGGCGCAGTAGCAGGGAGC
>CM027389.1:109161771-109173681 GCA_015711505.1 Sylvilagus bachmani | reverse complement strand
GACAGTGAAGGGGGCAGGGGGACAGTGGGGGGCAGGGGCTGAGGGGGCAGTGAGTGAGGGGGCAGTGAGGGCCAGTGAGGGAGGGGCGGGGGCAGTGAGGGGGCAGGGGGACAGTGAGGGGGAGCAGGAGGACAGTGAGGGGGCAGGGGTGAGGGGGCAGTGAGGGGGCAGTGAGGAGGGCAGGGGTGAGTGGGGGCAGTGAGGGGGCAGTGAGGGGGCAGGGGACAGTGAGGGGCAGGGGGACAGTGAGGGGGCAGGGGGACAATGGAGGGGCAGGGGCTGAGGGGGCAGTGAGTGAGGGGGCAGTGAGGGGCAGTGAGGGAGGGGCGGGGGCAGTGAGGGGGCAGGGGGACAGTGAGGGGGAGCAGGGGGACAGTGAGGGGGCAGGGGTGAGGGGGCAGTGAGTGAGGGGCAGGGGGCAGTGAGGGGCAGTGAGGGGGCAGTGAGGTAAAGTTGCCCTGTGAGGAGACACAGTACTGGGACGTCTGAAGCCAGCTGACGAGGAGATGGGAGAGAGGGTGTGGCATTGGGCCGACAACCACCAGAAAAGCTCCACTCGCAATGCGACCTGTGTGATAGGAAGTTGCCACCAGAACCCAGAGAGGGGCCATGCGGCCGACGGAGAACAGGGCCCAGGCCCAGGAGAGAGAGCAGGGCCCAGGAGAGAGACAGAGAACGGGGCCCAGGCTCAGGACAAAGAACAGGGCCCAGGCTCAGGACAGAGAACAGGGCCCAGGCTCAGGACAGAGAATAGGGCCCGGGCTCAGGAGCGGGTCTCCATCTGAACTGTCAGGACAAGCACACAGAGGATGGACCCAGCGACTGGAGGACAGCGACTTTTTTTTTTTTTTTTTAATTTATTTGACAGAGTTAGACAGTGAACGAGAGAGACAGAGAGGAGTGTCTTACTTCTGTTGGTTCACTCCCCAAATGGCTGCCATGGCCCGCGCTGCACTGATCCAAAGCCTGGAGCCAGGAGCCTCCTCCCGGTCTCCCATGCGGGTACAGAGCCCAAGCACTTGGGCCATCCTCCATGCCTTCCTGGGCCACAGCAGAGAGCTGGACTGGAAGAGGAGCAGCCGGGACTAGAACCCAGCGCCACAGATGGAGGATTAACCAATGAGCCACAGCGCCGGCCCCAAGGGCAGCAGCTTTCTACGTGGGGTTAGGGCCAAGCACAGAGGACGCAAACAGAAACAAATACTGATAATAAGAGGATTGAAAACTCTTTTTTTTGGATTTATTCTTCTGTTCTTGGCTTATTCTTTCTTTTTTTTCTTTTCCAATTTTTTTTAATTTAATAAATGTGAATTTACAAAGTGCAACTTTTGTATTGTACTCAGCAGCCACACCTGGAGAAACTTGACATCAGAATCTCAACACTTGACAGAAGGCAGCAGGAGGCGGGGAGCTCTGGGTGAGGAACGCCTGCGCGGGCACACGCAGAGCCCAGCCCGACAGTCGCTGCGGCTGGGGACGGTGGCGAATGCCTCAGAAGCGGGCGGAGCAGGAAGACACACAGCCAGCACCGGCGTGCACTGTCCCAACACCACGATCCGAGGGAGCTCACGGTGTTTGGAACACACATGAAGCGTGTACAAAAATGGGCAGAAGAATCGATATTCAAATCAGATTCTCCAGCAACATTGCAGCCAAAGCAGAAATTGCTAACTGTATTTTCAAAGCTCTGTTTGCTTGGCTATGCTTATATACAGAGACCGCAAACTAACTGTTGAATCGTAAAGCAAATTCAGGTAAAAGCGATGTGCCAGTACAGCAGTACCCGTGGAGAATCACGGCCATGGTCCCAGCAGCACTTGGGGGGAAGTGTAGAATTTCCAGTCTTGAGCGCACACAGGAGGAAGTGAAATTAGACCTGAGTCAATCACTCAGCGGAAGAAGTTGAAAAAGGAGCAACCCGACAACTAAAGGAAAACGACAACGAGGTACGGGTCAATGACACGGGGAAGGGAAGAACCGGGGAGGTTGATGGAGCAAACAGAAGCTGGCTGGCAGAACAAGTGCATGCAGCCGGGGGAGAGGAGACCCCCAGGCCCCCAGGCGAGATGCCAGGGGTGCCAGGGCAGCCAGGACGCCGGGGCGCCGCCTACTGGGAAGGCTGTCGCAAGTGCAGCTGACAGGTGTTGCAGGTGTTGCAGAAGAAAAACGCATTGCTCACAGGGGGGCTCGCGGGGGAGGAATTGCCGACAGGTGTGAAAGACGCTGAGCGTCAATCGGCTCCCCTTCCAGAACAGCCCAGACTCAGCTCCACCTGGGGGGCCACCAAACATCCCCAGAGCTTGGTACAGCCTCTCCCGGAGTCCCGAGGCGTCCCCGTCACCCATGCCCTTCAACAGTTGTAGTGCAGAGTTGGGCGACAATCGCCGTATTCTCATTTCAGAACATTTTCACCCCAAAGGAACCATTAGCAGCCACTTCCCACTTCCTCCCCGACCTCATGTGCACCCACGCACACGCGGGTGGGTGTCTGGGGTAAAGTATGCCCGTGGGGTCCTGTGACTGGCCGCCTCCCCTGAGCGGGATGCTGGTACAGCTCAGAGACCCCCCTCCACCGCCTGCCACTCCAAGTAACGCCCCTCGTCAGTAGCTGACACACATTTGGGCGGCCTTCGCTCCTTGGCCGCCCTCACTGTGTCGGTGTGGACGCGTCTTCGCTTCCCTCGAGTGCGCACCCAGGGCTGCGATGGCCAAGTCAGCCCACAGCCCTGTTTCCCACCCCGTTGGAGACTGCCCGGTTGGCCTCAAAGTGGCCGCGCCACCTTTGACCACCCCCGCCACATGCAGGCGCCCCCTCACCGGCAGGGGCCTCTCTCCAGGACAGCCCGCGAGCTCTGTGCGATTCGTGCTCTGCCTCTCCCACACTTACACCAGGATGCAGTCTAACAACACAGTAGCACACCTGTGGTGATGCAGCGTCCTGTAGCTGTAGACCGGCGCTCGCTCGCTCGCTCGCTCAAAATGTTTGTAAGTTTGAGGTCCAGCAGCAAACACTAGCATGGATTTCCTGGTTCTTTATCAGTTTCACAGGTGGGTTTGTTCTCCCCACGGATCTCAGCACCCACAGCATGCGGGGTTGTTTCTTCTTTCCTTACATCGACGACTTTCCACTCTTCCCCTCAGGGGACGTCTTTTGGCTTCCTGGTGGCGTTTCTGAATCGCCAGCATCACAGCTGTGGTGCCTCGGTGACTTGGACGCCAGCACCGCCACCCCGGACAGTCCATCAGACGAGCGAGCCGGCCAAGATGGTGGTGGGCCGTGAAGCGTGGACACGCGGGACAAGGCGGGGGGGCCAAGAACACGTCGTGAAACTCAGAAAAGTGTGCAACTTGGCATGCATGGGCTGGTTATTTCTAGAATTTCCCTGGTAGCGTTTGCAGACTGAAGTTGACCTCGGGTCACTGAACCCACAAAGACGAGTCTGGGGGACAGGGCGGCGCGGTCACGTCTGTTCCACCTTCTCCACAGCCTTGCCAGCTCCATCCTGGCCGCCCTTTGGATCAGAGGCCATTCGGGGTGGCGTCACGTGGCATCTCGTTATGGCTCCTGCTTGCATTCCCGAGCTGACCAACGGCAGCCAGCTGCTTCCCGAGGCTGTGGGCTACTTCCACATCCTCCTCGAAGTATCTGCTCTGATCCTCTGCCGCTTGCCTCGAAGTATCTGCTCTGATCCTCTGGGTTGCTTGTCTTTTCATTACGGAGTTGCAAGAGTTTCTGGGTTTTGGATGCCATCCCTGCATCAGATGTGCAGTTCGCCAGCGTGTGCTCGCGACGTGCGCTCTTCATCCTCACGCAGCGTTCTTTAACACAGAGCTTTACATTGTTATGAAGCTCAGCTGATCAGTCTCTTCGATCACTTGTGATTTGGGGTTTGTAGCTAAGAAATCCCTCAAGCTCAGTGTCACAAGGTTCATTGCTGTGTTTTCCTAGAAGACTTTTATAGTCTTAGTGCTCATACTCGGGCCCACTGCGAGTTAATTTTTATGGCTCACATAAGATGGGCCTTAATTTCATTATTTTAACGTGCGGCTTCCCACTTGCCTCGGCACCTTTTGCTGAACAGAACGTTCTTTCCCCGTGGAATGGGTCAGCTGCTCTGTAAAAGCTCAGTTGAGCACAGGGTAGGGTCTATCTGGGGGCTGTCACTTCTGTTCTGCTGACCCACGAGTCTGTCTTATGCCAGTACCACACTGTCGATTATCATAGCTTCGTCACGAGTTTCAAAACCAGGAATTGTCAGTCTTCTCATTCTGTTCTTGTTCAAGATTGTTTTGGCTGTTCTGAGTGCCCTCTGTTTGCACACAAACTTTAAGACCAGCTTGGCAGCTTCTGCAAAAATCCAACGAGAGCCTTGGCAGGGGTTGGGTTGAACTTGCAGGTGGACTTGGGGCTCCCCCGTTTTAGCACCCACTCTTCCTATCCCTGAACACAGGGCGTCTGTCCACTGACCCGGGTCAGCAGGGACCACCCACAAGGCTGACCCTGGGGTAGGAGGACAGTTGTTTGAGAGGGATTCTGGTGGCAGTGAGGTTCCCGGGTGTCCACGCAGGAAGCGTCAGAGGTCATCGTGGAAAGCCTTCGAATCACGGGAAACTCCCAGCAGCTGCAAACCCTGGGTGGTTTGAGGCAGTTCTCAGGCCGGGGGACCCCCAGTGTAAGTGAACTGAGTGAACAAAGTAAGAAGCAGAACCAGACGTGCGGCGTGATGCCACATCTATGCGTTCGAGCCACTCCGACACCAGATGATGCACCATTCAAGGATGCATACGGGCCAGAAAGGCACAGGGTGAGGACGTGAGCGTGGCTTGTGGCGGGGGGGGGGGGGAACGTGTGTCCAGGAGAGGAGAGGCCCTGCACAGCTGGACGACAGTGCTGCCACGGGAGCAGGAGGGAGACGGAGTTCCCCAGTGCTAGGGGCAGGCGGGGCAGAGGAAACGCACGTGGCCCCGAGCGATCTGCGCAGGACACTGAGCACATGAAGAACCCGGCCTGCTTGGCGTGCACACAAAGTTCCCATGTGCATTAAGAAAAGGTGCCTCTCGATGTCTGAGGAATTCCCGGGTGAGGTGCCGCGGGCCCTTAACCCTCGTGGGATTTGCTCTCCTGGTTACAGCGCTGTCCCTCACCCGAGAGACTGTGGCACTCACCTCGTGTGCACCGAGCTCCACATAAATTTACAATATACATGGCTCTGTCTCACTGTGCCTGATTACAGTGTATTAGTGAAATTTTCATTCACCAGCTATTGGAATCTCGAGTGCATAATTAATAGGGGTTGTGAAGGTTTGAATCAGTTTCTATCAGTAGCTATTAAAGGGTGATGTGTATTTAGACAATGACTGCAGATTTCCCGGGCTCACGGTGGGGACCTCGCCCCCGGAGAGATGGCGGTCTGAAGAGAGGTAGGGACAGAGCCGGATCAACAGCTCGGAGGTTTTACGTGGCTGCCAGGGTGCGTCTCTGAGCAGGGAGCCCGGCTGAGCCTTGGCGTGCATTACCCCAGGAGCCGGGGATCTATTCTTGGACGAGCCCAAGAGGCAGGGTGGTGGCGGGGAAAGCAATAAATCAAAGCGGCCCTGTGGCTGTCGCCTCACCTGTGTGTCTGCCTCTTGCTGCAGCGTCCCGCGATGGAGTGCTCGGCCCAACATGAAAAACCAATAAAACGCTCAGAATGACTTTTAATCACGCAAGTCCCTCCGTGTGTGTGCGCTTCCAGCGAAATCCCTGCAGAACCGGGCCGAGCTGTTCTCAGGTTCAGCGTTCCGGCCAGTCTTCCCGGCCCTGGGTGAATTGCGTCGTTACAGGAGGAGACGCCAGTGCGGACGGGCAGAGCAGGCAGATCCCACCACCTCCCACCCCGTGTCCCAGTGTCTGCAGCGGCTCTCGATTCCCGGGGACCCCGCTGTCCCGCCTCGTGTCAGTGACAGTGACAGTGGACAGAGCCTGGAGCACAAGGCCCACTGGAAAGGGGGGGGCACAGAGAAGCAAGGTCACAGTCAAAGCCTTCCCGGAAGAAAGAGGACGGAGCTCCTGGTCTCTCGGAGCTCAGGCTCCTGCCTCTGCTTCTGTCCATCCCTCTGTTACCCTCACATCCACCCATGGTGATCAGAGAGGTGTCCACGTGTGGCTCCTGCTGGTTCTCGGCCTCCTGAAGGGGGGTGGTGTCTGGGTCAGGTGGCAGGTACCTAGGGGCTTGATTTTCCTTCTGCTTCTGGCGTTGCCACAGCTGGCCACCCCTGGAGTCGTGTACACACTAAAGCCAGCCCGCGGCATCCGTCACTTAAACCTGTGCGACTGACTCCCCCCGCGTTCACCAGCGTGACAGTTGCATCCCAGGCTAGGGCCAGACAAGTCCAGCAGAGCTCAGCCGCAGTAGATTCCTCTTGCTCTTCTAGAGGACGTCTGTCCCCTACAGCCAGACAGTCCTGGGCTGAGCTCAGAGCAGCCGGAAGTCTGCTCCTGGCCTGGGCTGAGCAGGAGCCCACCGCCTGGGCTGTCCCCCGACCCCAGCTCACACGCAGGCAGGCAGGGATGAGCTGGACGCGTTCCGATTTCAGCTCTCAGAACAGCACTTCCTGACTTAAGTATCAGCTGTGATGAGCCCGCTTGGGCGGTCCCACCTGAGAGGCAGAGCTGGGATCCTACCGAGCTGGGGGCTGCGCCGGAGACAGAGAACCCACTTGGTGGAGGGGTGGGTGGGGCCAGGGGCGGGGAAGGCGGATTCCAGGGTGGGACACTTAGGGACCACACAGGGTCCAGACCCTGCCTGAAACGCCTGTCCCAGAGTGTGAAGAGGTCAGAAGAAGCGTTAGCTACATGTCTAACGTCTGAACAGATGGTTGTTCATTTTGTCTCCTTTGTGCTTCAGTGGAACTATGATTTCTTTCTTTCTTAAAGATTTATTTATTTGAAAGGCAGATTACAGAGAGAGAGAGATAGAGGGAGACGCAAAGGGAGATCTTCCACCCGTTGGTTCACTCCCCAGATGGCTGCAACTGCCAAGGCTGGGCCAAGCTGAAGCCGGGAGCCGGGAGCTTCACTTGGATGCAGGGGTCCAAGCACTCGGGCCACCCTCTGCTGATTTCCCAGGTGCGTTAGCACGGGCTGAATCGGAAGTGGGGCAGCCAGGACTGGAGCCAGTACCCATGTGGGAAGCCGGGACGCAGGCAGCGGCTTAACCCACTATGCTTCAGTGCTGGTCCCTGGATTTCCTGTAATCTTTCTACATGCAAATTTGACAGGATGCTGAGCTGTTCATGCATATTGTATACGGGACGCGGTAAAGGACCGGAGTGGAAATCTGGAAGTAGCAGCTCTGGTCCTGGGTGTGTGATTAACGTCTTGGAGGCTTAATTTCCATATCTTAGAAACAATGTTGGATTGATGATCTCTTCGGCACCTCTCAGCTCTGAAATGCAACGATGTGGAGTGCAATTTCAGCATTGCAAATGAGCGCCGCATCCCTAACCAGCATTTGCGGCGCCATGTTAATCATGGACATAGTCATTTGCTGCCAGTTTCTCTTAAAGGAATAGAACCTCCAAGTAAAATAAAAAATATTCCGCTAAACCACGTGAAATTGCTTATGTCGACCATTGTTCACTCAAGGGGTGATTCGTGCGATTCAACCTAATACCGTCACTTGAAGCAACCCACTTTGAGGCAAGAGGACCAGATGTATGAGGATTTCTAAAAATTACATGAAAATCTACAATGAAAATGGGGAAGAGAAAAAGAACATCAAAATATATTCAGTATAGTTTCCCTACTTTCTTAAAGAGATGGAGTGAGGTTTGTTTACTTTCGTGCTGTCTTCCTATTGAACAGTCATGCAGTCGTCTGCAGACTGCTCCGCCGGCCAGAGCAGCTCTTCCAGGCTCTGTCCCCAGCACCCTGGAGAAGGGAGCAGGGTGCCATTCCAGCACCACAGACAGGGGACATTAAATTGGGTGCCCGAGACCTGGATGCACAGCTGGGATTCGAACCCAGACCACAGAACTCCAGAGGACTTGCTCTTTCCCCTTCTGCCAGACGTCCAGCGAATGAGCACTCGCGATTCGGAAGTCGAATGCACGGTTCAGTGCTCACTGAACCTGGATCGAGGGTCCCAGGACACAACTGTGATGAACGCACATTCAAACGGGAGCGGCTGCATGGCAGACTGAGTGTCTTCCCTGGGTCTTGGTGTCACCCCGGAGCCAACCATGCGGTGCCAGTGCAGCTCGTGGGGCTCAGGGTGCCCCCCTGGGGAGGTGAGACGGCACCACACAACTGAGCTGCTGCACCACGCGGGCCCCGTGCCGCGAGGCAGGCCCCAGGCAGGGAAGTGCCCACACCCACAGGGCTGTTGTCAGCCAAAGGCCACAGTGTGGCCAGAGCCTGGCTTGCGGAAGGCAGGGAGGGTCATGTCCGTTCACAGGGAAGGCCGGGGACAGCACTGCTCCTCACGGTCGCCAAGGCAGTGAGCTCCGACCGAGGCCACCAGTGCTGAGCGAAGGCAGTGCTCGCCCCTGGGGGCTCAGTGACATCAGGCGATGGCCCGGGGACGAAGGGTCGGGGCGATGGCCCGGGGACGAAGGGTCGGGGCGTGCTGGGCTGGAGCAGACACGTGGGCCCAGCAGTGGAGCAGCCCTGCTCGCCACAGCCAGGTCGGCCACTCCCCAGCTGGTACCCACATGTGCGGCTGTGCCTGGGCCTTGGAAACGCTGTCACAGGGCAGGAAGTGGCCACCCAAGAGAAACAGGTGCAGCTCCACCTTGTATCATCAGCCAGAGGGCCAACAGAGTGGGCGTGTGTGAGTGTGCATGTGAGTGTGTGTGTGAGTGCATGTGTGTGAGTGTGCTTGAGTACGAGTGTGTATGTGTGTGTATGTGCATGTGAGTGCATGACTCTGTATGTGTGTGTACATGAGTGTCCATGTGAGTGTGTGTGAGTATATGTGAGTTTGAATATGTATGTATGTGCATGTGAGACTGTGTACGTGTGTGCAAGTGTGCATATGTGAGTATGTGTATGTGTGTATGGGTGAGTGCGCAAGTGTGTGACTTGAGTGTGCGTATATGTGAGTGTGAGAGTATGTGTATGTGTATGCGTGTATAAGTGTGTATGAGTCCATGAGAGTGTGTGTGTTAGAGTGAGTGTGTGAGTGCAAGTGTGTGTGAATGTGTGTATGTATAAATGAGTGTGAGTATACGTATGTTTGTGTGTGAATGTGAGTGTGAATGAATGTGTTCGACTGTGTATGTATGTGCATGAGAGTGTGTGTATGAGTGTATATGAGTGTGAGTATATGTATGTATATGTGAGTGTGTGTATGTGAAATTATGTGTACGTGAGTGTGTATATGTGTAGGAGTGGAAGTTTGTGTGTATGAGTATGAGTGTGTGTGAGTGTCTGTGTGTGAGTGTGAGAGTATGTGTGTATGTGAGTGTATATGAGTGTGAGAGTATATATGTATGTATGTGAGTGTATGTATGTGTATGTGAGTGTGTGTATGTCAGTGTGTGTATGTGTATGAGTGTGTGTCTGAGTGTGAGTATATATGAGTGTGAGAGTATATGTGTGTATGTGAGTGTGTGTGAGTGTATATGAGTTTGAGAGTATGTGTGCATGTATGTGTGTGTATATGTATGTGAGTGTATATGAGTGTGAGAGTATGTGTGTATGTATGTGAGTGTATGTATGTGTATGTCAGTGTGTGTATGTGTATGAGTGTGTCTGAGTGTGAGTATTTATGAGTGTGAGAGTGTATGTATGTGTATGTGAGTGTGTGTAGGTGTATGAGTGTGTGGATCTGAGTGTGTGTGTGTGTATGAATGTCAGAGTATATGTGTGTATATATGTGTATGTGAGTGTGTGTGAGTGTATATGAGTTTGAAAGTATGTGTGCGTGTATATGTATGTGAGTGTGTGTGTGAGTGTGTCTGAGTGTGTGTGACTTTGCTACAGTGTCCATACCACAGCCGTGGCTCTTCCATGAGGTTTTCTTCTTTCCTCTGTGGAACGAGCAAGGCGACTAGAGCCCGCAGAGGGGGCCGAGCCTCCCCTTCCCTGGAGTGGGACTGGGCATTACATCTGGCTGGGAGTTTGCCATGGAAAGATGCGTGTCCACAAATGCGTGCACACACACGCACACACACACATGACCCTCAGTGTCCTGTCTGCTCACGAGAGCACCACTGACAGCCGGAGGCACCTGCTGCAGACAGCCGTGGGACTGAGTAGCGACCCTCAGAACCGAGCAGCTGCAAGTGGGGGCTCTCAAAAGTCAACAGAAATCAGGGGGCTTGAAAAGCCCCAGGCCGTGGTTCCCAGCAGGACTGTGGACTTCACCCTACCAGGAAGTAGCATTTCCCGCGGAAGAGGGAGGGTGTGTAGCACTGTCTGACCAGTACCACCATTGGGAGGCGCAGTGCAACTTTTGGGGACCCTGGAGGCTGAGCCTGGGGGTTGGAGGGTTGCACTGCCCGTCTGCCCAGCTGGCACCGTCCCCTCGCCCCTTTGGCTGGAAAAGCCCAGCACAGCAGAGCCTTGAGCGCTGTGTTGGGAGAGTGAGGGCACTGAGCGTGCAGGCAGGTCCCACCGTGTCCTGTGGGGGGGCAGCCATGGGGATCCAACATGGCGTCAGGGGACGTGGTGCCCACTGTGATGAATGCTGCAGACCCACGGGAGCAGAGAGAGAGTGGAACTACGGGACAAGCGGCTGAGCGGGGCAGAAGCAAAGCGCAGCTCCCCAGCTGGTTTGCCTGAACCTCAAACAGCACGCCTATCGCCAGGAGGGGGCCTGTGGGCTCCGTGTCGTCTGATGGCCGGGAGCTGAAGCTGTTTATGCAGGGCCATCTCAGATACGGCTCTGGACCCGTGCCACAGAGCCCAGGGGGTCACCCATCTCCCTAGCAAAGGAACCGTCTGTGATTTGCTGAAAAAATATAATTTAAAATATTCTTTCCCAAGCAATACATTCTCATCATAAAAACTCAAGTCCAGAAGAAACGGGTGAAGTCCTAAGTCTGTTAGGCCTGCAAAAGCCTTCAAGTGCAGGGGTGAAGTCCCAAGGTCAGGTCTGCACCCTGTGCTCCACCTGCCCCACGTGCACCCCTGCCCAGGGTGACTCGGGCCAGGGCCCAGGGGTCCATGGATGTCTCCCTCCACAGCCTCTCACCTCCAGGTGGACCGCAGGCCAGTCCCTGCTCTGAATCAGAAGCCCTGGAGGGGGTGGGCTCAGGGGCCTGTGTGTCCCCAGACCAGCCCTCCCCCCCCCCCCAGATTCTGAAATGCACTCCCCTGGGGCTGGCACTGGGTGCAGCAGATGACCCGTCTCCAAGCACTGGGTGGAGTCCCGGCAGCTCCACTTCCAGCCCAGCTCCCTCTGTTGACGGTGGCTGACCTGGATGGAGTTCCTGGTTCCTGGCTTCAGCTGGGCCCAGCCCCGGTGGTTGCAGGCATCTGGGGGAGAGAGGCAGCAGATGGAAGATCTCCCCACCTCTGCCCACTGCCCTTCAGATACATAAATATATATATTTTAAAATTTATTTGACAGGTAGAGTTATAGACAGTGAGAGAGAGAGACAGAAAGGTCCTCCTTCCATTGGTTCACTCCCCAGTTGGCCACTACGGCCAGTGCTGCGCCGATCCAAAGCCAGGAGCCAGGTGCTTCCTCCAGCTCTCCATGCAGGTGCAGGGCCCAAGCACCTGGGCCATTCTCCACTGCCCCCATAAATAGATATTTTTAAAAGTCAAACTTTTTATTCTAAAGATGCAGAAAATGCCAGGTCCATCTATTACTTGTAGAATTATCTTCTTCACTCACTGCCATTTCTTTGACACTCCTAAATCGTGCAATATGTAATCTTCTAGTTCCTAAACATGGGGTGAGATGAAAGTGGGAACTT
>CM027389.1:109127107-109161671 GCA_015711505.1 Sylvilagus bachmani | reverse complement strand
CCGGTTGCCCCTCTTCCAGGCCAGCCCTCTGCTGTGGCCCAGGAGTGCAGTGGAGGATGGCCCAGGTGCTTGGGCCCTGCACCCCATGGGGAGACCAGGAAAAGCACCTGGCTCCTGGCTCCTGCCATCGGATGAGCGCGGTGCGCCGGCCGCAGCGCGCCGACTGCGGCGGCCATTGGAGGGTGAACCAACGGCAAAAAGGAAGACCTTTCTTTCTGTCTCTCTCTCTCACTGTCCACTCTGCCTGTCAAAAAATAAAAAAAAAATAAAAAATAAGTAAAAAAAAAAAAAAGAAAGTGGGAACTTGTGGGTGACTTGGCCCCTCGTGAGGCTCTTGGGATTGGCACCCGGGAAATCTGCACTCGCCTGTGGGTTCCAGGCGGCCCTGTGTGAGCCGGCTCACGACTGCTCTCGTCTGGATTCTTCACGGGCGTCTCTGGTCCATAGGAAAGCCGCCCCAGAAGTCGCACACAGCCCGGGATGCAGCCGAGGATCCGGGAAAATGACAAAGTTGCATGTTCACGTGCCCAGGGTGTGGCGCAGAGAAACTCGCAGCCGTCAGAGAGCTACTGCTGCAGCCCCACGCGGCCTAGGGCAGCCAGGTGCACAGGAAGGGAGGGGCCGGCGAGGGACCCCGTGGAAGGAGGAGCAGAGAAGCTGAGGCCGGAATGTCCCTGCCCCTCCCCGTCACCGACCTGGCCCGCCCTCCCACTTTTGCTCGGCTTTCACCTCCTCTTCTGGCCCTCCACCACTCAGCCAAGTCGGGAACACCCGTCCCTCTGGCCAGGCCTGGCATGGGGCCACTCTCATGGTGCTCAGGCCACTGGCACCCACAGCCCTCAGCAGCAGTCGGGTTGGGGGCCTGAGTCCCCGCACGAGCCCCGCCCTGCAGAGCTGAGCTGCATCGCTCCGTCCGTCTGCCCGCCTCTGCCTCCACCACGTCTAGAACTCTCAAGATCACCACGCTGGACCCCAGGCAGGTGGCTGTCCCTTCTGCTCGCCAGTCCTCTGACAGGACGCTGCTGCTGCTGACCAGGTGTCCCCACCCTGGAAGGCGCTGGAGTGCACAGGAGAGACCGGGGGAGGCCGTGGCAAGTGGCTGCACTCTGCCAGCTCTGAGCATTGTAGCATCACAACGCACGGTGGCCTGTCCACCCTGGCGTTACGTTTAGGGGCCACTGCTATGATGTAGCAGGTGAAGCTGCCGCCTGCGGCTCCAGCATCCCACATGGGCACCGGTTCGAGACCCAGCTGCTCCACTTCTGCTCCAGCTCTCTGCTATGGCCTGGGAAAGCAATGAAGATGACCTAGGTGCTTGGGCCCCTGCAGTCACATGACAGACCCTGAAGTAGCTCCTGGCTCCTGGCTGCAGCCTGGCCCAGCCCGGGCCAGTGTGGCCGTCTGGGGAGGGAACCAACAAATGGAAGAGTTCTCTCTGTCCCTCTCTCGATATGTATAATTCTGCCTTTCAAATAAGAAATATGTTTAGATGTTTTTATTTATTTGAAAGGCAGAGTTACAGAGAGGCAGAGGCAGAGAGAAGTCTTCCATCCATTGGTTCACTCCCCAGATGGCTGCAACAGCTCGAGAGAGTAAAGCCTGGATCCAGGAGCTTCTTCCAGGTCCCCACGTGGGTGCAGGGGCCCAAGGACTTGGGCCATCGTCTACTGCTTTCCCAGGCCACAGCAGAGAACTGGATTGGAAGTGGAGCCGCTGGTTCTCAAACCTGTGCCCATATGGGATGCCGGTGCTGCAGATGGCAACTTTACTCCACAGCGCCGGCCCCTAAATAAATCTTTAAAGAAGTGCTGAACAAAGCATTGGAATGAATACGCATGGCCTGTGTGATGGCACAGGTGTGGCTCTAAGTCTTCTTTGGGGCGTGCCTGTGAGGCTCCGATGTCACTTTGTGGTGGGTTACAAAGAGGCAGGTGTTCGCTCAGATCCTGGGGTTCTCCTGCGAGAAGCGACGCTTTAGCAGGGAAAGTGAACTCGGCCCAGTGGTGTCCGCGCGTTGACTCGGGCTGGAGCAGCGCTGTGTGTACCAGGGTCGAATCAGCGGCTCAGCTGCAGTGGCTGGCCTGGTGGAGCATGCATTCTGGAACGTTCTCTGTCGGGATGGTAGGGAACAGGCTCCCAGCCGCCCAGAGCCGGGCACACGTGCCGCTTACCAAACAAGCTCGCGGTGAGCAGGGCCTGCAAAGGGTAAGCGTCTGTCCTGGGCGGGGGGCACCTGCGGCCCAGGCGGCCCCTGGCTCCAGCTGGGTGTGAGGGGGTCTGACGCCATCTTCCACCCTCCAGGGCTGAGAACTAACGCCCTCCCCCACTTCCCATCGGGGTCATCAGTGCTTCTGTGACCCGCGCGCCCCCTGGGAGACCCCCTCCCTGCTCCCTAAGGGGCTCCAGGGAGACACTGCACGCACACACCGTGCACAGCGACTGCACATCTGTGCCCCTCACAGGCAACGGGAGCAGCGGCGCCCAGGGTGGCCCCGCATCGCAGACCGAGTTACCACGTCGGCTTTCCTGCCCCTTCCAGCGTGCTTGCTCGCGCCTCTCTAACCCGTTCGTTCCCGTGGAGCCTTTACGGAGCACCGGCTGTGTGTCGAAGGCTGTTCTCTCCTCTCCCAACGACCTAGGGAGTCAGTGCGGCCCTCACCCCCGTTTGCGGGAGGGAGCCTGGAGCATGCGGCGCTGGGCACAGCTGGGAGGCGCAGGGTCAGTATGGAAATGCAGGCGACGTGGCCAGGGCAGGCGCCTAACGTGCTGTTGAAATAAACTGAAGGCGGACAGCACCCTCCCGCCCCAGCCTCCATCGTCTGTCCGTCACATGCAGAAAAGATTCCATTTGCGCAAATCCACACCCATCAGCCCTGACAGCGATGTTCTCTGGAACCAGAAGAGGAGGGATGTGAGACGGCAGCTGTCATCTCTCCTTCCCCTCCACTCGGGCCTGCTAAAACCCTCCCTGTGTCATCGCTCGGCCCAACCCTGCCCCAGACCCGACCAAAGGAGCCTCCTCGGATGTCCTGTGACGCCGCCTGCTTGGTCTGAGCCCGGAGCCTCTCTCTGCACCTGCGGCAGCGCAAACTCACGGCATCAAGATGGCCTGGGACTCACCCATGCTGGGAACACGGACCGCACCTGTCTCCCCGGCCACCTGTCACGCTGCACGGCCACAGAGCAGGCCCTTGCCGTCCACCCGTAGTCAGTTTGAAGGTGAGGATTTCCAGGTGTCTACAAAGGTGAGTACGGACACAGCAGGACGTCCGTCTGGCAGAGGAGCCCTTCAAACCCACAACAGCTGTCGCCACTGAGATGGCTCAGGACAGCCATGGGGGATGTGGGGAGAGGCTGATCGCGGCAAGCCAGGGAGGCTTCCTGGGAGAGGCGAGAGGTGAACGTAGGCAGGCGCCTGGAATGTCCACCCGGAGTCCACCCCGCCCCAGCTGCAGAGGTGCCGACTCCCGATAGCCCCCAGCTGAGGGGCCCCCGGAACGGCCCTCCCTGGAGAGGGGTGCCCCATCCAGCTGTGGCCCCCAGCCAGGGACCACCGATGCGAGGGCAAAGCCTGGCCAGGCAGCCGGGCCCCCAGGAGCACGCGAGGTCCTGAGCTACAGGGGCCAGCGGGCCCTCGGGGCACCTGCCCTCAGCTCGCCTGCTGCTCCTGCCCACTGTGTCCTGGAGGTCCCAGAGTGGCTGCCCGAGCTGCTGTGTGGGCACTCTCTCCACTTCCGGCCTCTGTGTTATCCTTGACCGAGCCACTAGGAACACTCGGCCTGCGCCTCCTCAGCCGTGAAACAGGGTTCACCCCGAACCTTAGCTCGGTGCTCAGTGCCGGGCGCACACAGAAGGAGACAGAAAAGGACATCGAGAGGCGCAAGTTGTCCCTGGGTCCACGGCCCGGGGCACACGAGATCTCCACACTGACAAGATTCCAGGAGCAGGGCTGCATGCGTGCAAACACATGCTCTGGAAGAAGAAACTGGGGGTGTAGAGGTGCATGCTTGGTGGTTCCCACACGGCTGCACTCCTGTGCCCCTTTCCTGGGGACGGGAGTTCCTGTCCTTACGGGGAGGGTCTCTGTGTGCACCATGGTTGCTGCGTGCCTCCCGCACCGCACAGAACATGAGAACCGGAAGCAGCACCCTGTTTGGGGTGATTGCCGGCCTGGGCTGGGTGGGGAGAGGGTGAGCTCCCGGGCACGAGCCCGTCTTGGCTGTGGGTTCCGCAGCTGGAAGAATTTGGATGTCACCGTTGCCCAAGAGAAGATGCGAAAGCACACGGCTGGAGCCGAGTCACGGGAGCCCGTTTGCAGCACGAGAGGACAGAGTGGCCAAGAAGAGGCTGACCTGATGGACAGAGCGGACGAGGAGGGAGAGGAAGAACACCGAGAGGTGAGAGAGGGAAGCACCCTGCAGACAACACTGCTCCTGCGAGCTCCTGGGGTCGGAGAGCAGCTGCAGAGATGCCCCCACGGGAGACTGGGGGCCAGCAGATTCGCTCGGGGATGCCCGGACTGAAGCCATCATGGCCCGGGCCTCTTGGGGGCCCTCCTGTCCCTGGGCAGTGCAGCCCAGTGCCTCCCAGGTGCCCCGCGGGGTGGGGCAACTTCCAACCTCAGAGCCTGGACCTTGGCTAGAGAATATGCCCCTCGTGGGGTGGGCCTGGGGGTGCGGTGGGCTGAGCTGCTGTTAGGACACCATACCCCGTACCAGAGTGCATTGATTTAAGTCCACACTACTCTGCTTCCAATCCAACTTCCCGCTAAGGCTCCTGGGTGGCAGTGGACGATGGCCCAAGTACTTGGGGCCCTGCCACTCATGTGGGAGTTCTAGGTTCCTGGCTTCAGCCTGGCCCAGCCCTGGCTGTCGAAGGTATTTGTAGAGTGAACCAGCAGATGTAAGACCTCTCTCCTCCCCCCCTCTGTGTCTGTCATGCTGCCTCTCAAATAAATAAATACATCTGAAGATCCTGTTGCCTTCGGTCAGGCTGAGCGGCAGCCCCAGGAGCTGGACGCCCTGTCCACTCCACATTCGCCCTTGGATCTGTGCTAATGAGCGTTCCCTGCCTGCTTCCAGAACTCGGGGTGGCTGGTACAGAGGGGCAGTGTCAGGAGGCTGCAGGGGGAGAGCGAGGCCCCATCTCGGCTGGGCCTCGCCTGTGCCCACCTGGTCACACGGACAGGGGAGGCAGAGTGGCCACTAGCAGTGGCCTCCCCACACTGCCACACCCTCTGGGACAGCCGTTCCCGGGGAAGTCTGAGCCACCACACCGGCGAGGGCCTCGCTCGGCTCGGACGCGCCCAGGGAGTAGCTCCTACTTGCCTGCTCTCCTTCGTAGCTTCACTCTGCAGGACAGGGCCCCCACGCACCGTCCTGGCCGCCACAGCCCCTTCTTTAAGGGACCAGACACTGCCCCTACGTAGCTTCAGTTATGGCACACCTGAAAAAAGTGACGAGGTGGCAGAAAAAGCCAAACACAACACGTTGTATATTGTGTGACAAGCACTGGAAGGAAACTCGAACTCGCCCGTTAATGTGTTGGTGCAAGTGGGTTGCGAGCAAATTTATTTTTGAATGTGCAATGAATTTACGGAACAAGTAAGACAACAGGTATAGCCATGCATTGTTGCGTAAGATCATGCTTACCTTCCTACGTGTGATACAGCATCCATGTCACGTACAGGTATGTGTGTGCATGTCAGTGTGTAAGACATGCTCACACACACATAAAACACGTATCCATGTCCAGATGATCAGACCACAGTTGTGGGGTCCTCCTGTTCTACCACAGGGAGCGTGGGCCCTGGGGGTCCCGGAAGGCGCACCCACCTCCACCTTGGCGAGGCTGTGCAGGTGGGAGCCGGCGGGCGACAGCAGGTACAGTTGGCCAGGCCTGTGGATTTTCCGGGCTGAGGGCGCCCAGGCCGGGGAGCAGCATCTCCGTGGAGTTTGGTGTTGCTCTCTCCCGCCCCTGCATCCAGGCTTTCAGAAATGCAGGAAGCCGGCCCGGAAGGTGTCAGTGTCTCCTGGGCAGCCCAGTCCACTCAGCCTGGGGCCCTGCATGGCTCTCCGGCGAGGCCAGTGCGTGTCCACAGTGAGGAGCAGATCAGGAGGACAGGCCACCTTCCCACCAGGGGCTGTGGTTCAGCTGTGGGAAGGAACGTGACACTACATACACTGTACCATGCACGGAGGCCACGTGACAGAAGCCAGGCTCAAAACCCAGGTGGTACACGGTCCTGCATGGGTGGGAAACATCGAGAACAAGCAAATCCCTGGAGACAGGAGGCGGGCTGGTGGTCTCCAGGCTCTGGATGACAGGACGTGTTGGGGGTGGTAAGGCTGTGAATGCATTCAGTGCTACCAAGGGGTGCACTCCAAAGTGGTCTGTTCTTTTTTCTTTAAGATTTTATGTATTTGAGAGGTAGAGTTACAGAGAGAGGGAGAGGCAGAGAGAAAGGCCTTCCGTCTGCTGGTTCACTCCCCCAACAGCCGCAACGGCTGTAGCTGGGCCGATCCGAGGCCAGGAGCCTCTTCCAGGTCACCCATGCGGGTGCAGGGGCCCAAGGACTTGGATCATCTTCCACTGCTTTCCCAGGCTGCAGCAGAGAGCTGGAACAGAAGTGGAGCAGCTGGGACCGGAACCAGCTCCTATATGGGATGTTGGCACTGCGGGCGGAGGCTTAGCCCGCTATGCCACGGCGCCGGCCCCGTAACACGGTCAGTTTTATAAGACATGAGTTTAACTTCAATCAAAAAAATCTAGGATTAAGTCTCGAGAGATGCAGGGGTGGGGGAGGAAGGCTTTGGGATTCACAGGGGTTGACTACGAGCAGTATTTCCACTGCCATTGGCTCCTGGGCATCACAGGGACCGATGTCGTGGCACGAGAAAGACATCCTGAGCTCAAACGACAGATTTGCAAACAAACTCGTGGGAGGACGTCTTTTCCCCTTTAATTGTTGGGGACTACTCTTAATTTAGTCTCTGGCACATAGTTAATCTTTGGCTCTCCTTCCAAAGTAATTGATAAAACATCACAGTAGCAATCTTTGGGGAAGAGAAATTCAATGTAATCCATTTTTTCTGTTTGCTAGCTCTTCTGCTAATTGGGTTGATGGGGGAGAAGTTTGAAGTTATTGGTTAAATAGAGGGTTTTGGATTATCTGTGAATTTCAATTATCCATGCTTCGCCTGGCCCCAATTAGCACTAATAATTGAGTTAACTGAATAGAAGTCATTTCCCATCATATCAGTTTTGCTACAGGCTTATTAATTGTTTCGCTAATGGAGCCCCCTCCCTACACAAAGCCCCTTTCTCTGAGCAGGCGCTCACACCCCTCCCCACACTGAGCCCCATGAATGCCGTGTAGCGCAGAAAGTTAACTGTATAGCTACTAGTACGAAACAAGCGTCATGAACAACCGAGCATTTGTAGTCAGAACAAGGCAGAAGTCTCTCAGCCGGGGTCAGCAAACCCCAGCATTTCCAGCCAGGAGCCTGGAAATCTTCAGTGCTTTCCAGTGAGTTGTATTTTCCATTTTGATCCAGACCGTTGCTGCCTGAATTTACCCAAGCGCCTGTTAATTTCGGCCATGTCCCCATTTTCAGATGTGTTATTAGCTAACCTCTCCCAGTGTCCATTTCTCTGCCCGGACACATTTGTATTTATACGAAACACAATGAAAATCCCCCATTCCCAGCGCCCCCCCGACCCTCTTTGATCTCCCAGTCCCAACATCCCTTAACCTGACATAGAAATTAGCCGGGCCCTCCCGGGGCCTGCGGGGGCGGTGGGGCTCCTGTTCCTGGCCCTCTCTCCCCCTGCCGCATCGTGTTTTCCCATCACCATGGAGATGCAGCCCAGTACACAGAGTGCAACAACCCGGCGAGTGGGAAAAGTGTCTGCCCGGATAGAATTACCCTGCACACAGAGGCTCTTGGTGACGGGTGCGGGGAGGGACACCATCAGATTACAGGTGAAAGCCGACACCCTGGTTCCCTCAAAGCCACAGCAGACCTGTTACCCTGGGCGGCCACAGCCACAGGGGGACGGCTGTGGGCGGGAGGGGGGAGCTCCCTCCCGCTCCAGTGTCAGATACAGGAAACAGCAGAACCAGCGTGCCATGCCGCCTGCGTGTGCGTGCGTGTGCGTGTGCGTGTGTGTAGGGGAGGGATGTCATCCGGTCCTTCTCCAACACTGGGAGGCAGCTCTGCGCCCCGGCGATCGCTCTCAAGAATTAATAAATGAATCGAGGCCCCATAGTTTCCTCCGCTCCTACCCAGCCATCTGCGTGTCAGAGCTTCAGGCTTGCAATCTTTGCTTCCCCAGCACCATTTGTGTCTTTTATTTTCATTTCTTTTTAGTGGTGCGTTTGATTTTGGTTACAGAACCACTGATCCGTAATAAAAACTGGGAGACGTAACTGTTTGATAAAGGCGTAAATGGGCATTTTCACTTACGGCAGCCAGTGATGTTTTTAGATGGGCAGCCAGTGCAGTCTAAATTACCTGGTAACATCTGAAATATCAATTCACCCTTTATTTGGCTACCTTGGCAAACATCAAGTGGCCACGGGCCGAGTTATGAACTGTGACATTAATTGGGCAATCATTGCTACCCTCCTTACCCGGTTTTTGTGACATGCCTCAGTCACTTTTCTTGCAAAACATGATTGGATTCCGTCACGTGTGTGCACTGTCGTGATCTTATCAACTTTCCAATTCTATTCGATTTAAGGTTTGGAAACAAACCTCTCCCACGCCTCACACCAAGAGGACTCCGGTGTAAGTCTCAGGTACCCGACAGCAGCTGTTGCCACGACTTTTAAAAATAAATACTAGTCTGCCAGAGAGTCTTGACGATCTACTGATTATTTTTGGTATTTATTCAACAGAATTACAGACAGAGGAGATTCTTTAAAAAAAAAAAAACAACAACCACACTCTTTCTTCTCATCCTTGAAGGCTGTTTCGTGCCCTCATTTTCCACGAACAACAACTTACGGCTGTGTCCAGGTAACAGAAACACCTTGAAGAAAACCCCACTGCGGCTTTCCTTCCCCGAGATGCATGCGTGGGGTTCACCCTCCCCCCCCACAGCTCTGCCGCTCCAACCCGGCTGCTGTCTGGGAGAACCAACCTGTTGAAAACATGCACCTTGGGGCAGGCGCTGTGATGTAGCGATAAAGCCACCGCCTGCAGTGCCTGCATCCCATATGGTCACTGGTTCTGGTCCTGGCTGCTCCACTTCTGATCCAGCTCTGTGCTATGGCCTGGGAAAGCAGCAGAAGATGGCCCAGGTCCTTGGGCCCCTGCACCCACGTAGGAGACCCGGAAGAAGCTCCTAGCTCCTGTCTTCAGATTGGCACAGCTTCAGCTGTTGCGGCCACTTGGGGAGTGAACCATCGGATGGAAGACCTCTCTCTCCCTCTCTCTCTCTCTGCTTCTCCTCTCTCTGTGTAACTCTGACTTTCAAATAAATAAATACATCTTTAAAAAAAAGTGCCTCCCTGAAATCATCTCAGGGCTCTTGATGGTGCAAACATCGCTGCCCCTGCAGACACCCATTTCTGAATGACAGGAGCGCTCAGAGAAACATACCTCTGAGTGGTCAGGATACAAACCATAATACTAGTGCAGGCAGATGTCAGTTTAGGTGAAAATCAGCAAAATGGCCGTGGAAATCTCTGATAGTTGACAATCCTCACCTACACGACATAAGCACCTGCTTCCTGGTGGCCTGGCCGACCTGGAACATCCCAGCGTGCTGTCCTCCTCTTGTGTAAGTTGTGGATTGCACAGAGCAAGCACACAGTGAGGGGCAGGAAGCCGTCCCCCGCCAGCGTCTGTTGCTGGCTGAGCTGCTTAGGCAATCAGGATTTGTGTCACTGGACCGCTCTCCAGGGTTCGGAGGAGAGCTCCTGGCCGTGGCCTGGCCCAGGAAGGACCGGCCTGGCCCCCCCACGCAGCACCTGAATGCGCCCACTGAGGTCAGAGGCCGCAGCCTGGGAAGGCTGCTGACTCAGCAGGTAGGCGGGGCTGCCCCCAGCCAGGCCCCTCCCCCAGACTCCCTGCCCCACCCAGAGACACGCATCAGGCTTTGGCTGAACATTCATCAAACAAGAGTTCAGTCTTTGTTCAAACATCCCCTCGGTTGAGGGGTTGAGAAGAAGGATGT
This sequence comes from Sylvilagus bachmani, assembly GCA_015711505.1. Classification (NCBI taxonomy): domain Eukaryota; kingdom Metazoa; phylum Chordata; class Mammalia; order Lagomorpha; family Leporidae; genus Sylvilagus; species Sylvilagus bachmani. The sequence goes on along the minus strand of CM027389.1, from coordinate 109,151,486 downwards.
CGGAGGTGCGTGTGCGCCCGCCATGGGGTCATAGTCTGGGCTCTGCAAATGCCATGTTCATTTGCAATCCGCTGCCACAAAACCGGCCTCCCGGGCTCCCTGGCCAAGTGCACAGAGAAGGGGATCTGTAAGGTTAATTTATTTGTGGCTTAAATTCCTCAAAGGCTATTAACAATATATGGCCTGGGATTGTTAGAAAGCAGTGGTATCCCTTCGACTGGCGTTGCTATTGAAACAGCAAGAACAATCCCCCCGGGAGCCACTTAGAGGCCGTTTGTTAGGCCCACAGTTCCCTGAGTACTTTAATTGTACTTTTCCTGTTCGCCTGTACACTGCCACACAAAGATGACGACAGAGCCTTGGCGGGTCAAGTGTGGGGAGCATGCGTGGCACGCTTGTGCCTCCCAGTGCCCCCCTGCAAACGTAAGGTGTGGTCCCACCAGGCCACGTGGTTCTTGAAGCCCCCTCCTCCCCAGTGCCGCTGTTCCTGGGACACCTGTGTCTGAAACTCATGTCTCCGAGACCAAAGGATAAGTTCAAACAATATGAAAATTAAAGTCTTGTACTTACAAGAAATAAAGCCATCAAAGAAATCGAAATCCCACCAAAATGGCAGGAAGGAAGTACTATGAAAATGGCAGATAATTTGTTTTTAAGGACAGGAAGGGATTTTATTTAACAGGAGAACTGTCAACTCAGGAATCTGTCCTTGCAAACCAGACAGCTTCTGCAACACGTCCCCTCCTGTGGCGGAAGCGGCAGAGGCAGACATGCGTGTCTTTTTGACGTGACAACGTGTTTTCTCGGGTTTCAACTACAGAGCGGCTTTCAGCCCGGGCTGTGTGCACGGGAGTGGCCCGCAGGAGTCGCCTTGAGTGTGAGCTGCGTGCCACTTCCAGTGCTGCCGCCCGCCAAGGGCGTCGTGAAGCCCGGGGAGAAGGTGGCACTGAGCCGTGCCTTCAGGGGAGAGCACCCGCCCCACTTTGGCCCAGAACCAGCCCCTGTCCTAGCAGGACACTGCAGGTTGCCCCCCCCCCCCGAAGGAGGGGGTGCCGTCAGTGCTCTCACTTCTTAGGCTGAGCGTGGGGCCTGGCAGTTTTGGGAGTTAACCATTAACCTCTCTCAAGTCTGGACGGACTTCCGCGCAAGCAGAAATACGCCCCCTTCCCCAGTGCTCCTCGTCGGCACTCTTCTCTGTACTCCCACTTCTCTGTACTCCCACTGGACCCCTGTGGGCCTCAACCTGCACTTATTTCAGCAGAGAATTTGGGCTAAATAAGATGGGTAAAAGGCAAGCGGAGTGCTCATACTGGATACTTAATTTGCACATTAAAAGCTGATCACTAATCCTGTATTTTAACTCTACCAAGGACAGGAGCCATTATTTCCTGGGGAGCTGGGGCAGGGATGAACTCCGGTGCCCGCTACAAAGGGACGAACCCAAGAGCAGTCCGAGTCAAACCTACACGCGGCAAAGTCACCCTGGGAGAATCAGTGTGTCAACAGCACATTACGGGGAGCGTAAGATTCCAGAACAGACTGCGGGCACAGTGGGGTGTGCTGGAGGTGAATGCCACTGCAGTCCACGCATAAACACACACACAAAATCCGCACAGCTGTGCGTGTGTAGAAGCGCCCGGGAGGGTGCTGCCGCGGCTGTCTGTAATTTCGCGTTAGTTAGGTGAACCAAGAGAGCCACAGGCTCAAGGGGCCAGCGGACCATGGATTTATTTTCCAGTGTTTCGGAAAATACAGACACTGAGTGAAGATGTCTAAAACAGAACTGGCCCAACGATGCTTCCAGATGACCAGCCACAGGAACGAGCAAATCACGTCCAGTGGCGCTATGGTGGGGCCGGGCTGGCTGCCCAGCCTGAGGCCGCTGCCCCTGCTCCCTGCGTCTTCGAAGCTGGCCTGCTCCCGGACAAGGCACACGGCCCTTAGAAGCTTGGAAGTCTAGGTTTTGCACAAACAGCCACTTAAAACCATCTGTTCAAGAAGTGTGTCACTGCCCCCGGCATCACATCTTCGCCACTAACACGAAAAGGGCGACTGAGGAGTTTGCACCGCGCAGAACTGCGGCTGGGGTGCCTGCGCGCACAGACGGCTGCGCGGGCCGGGCCTCCAGTGCCCGGGGCCAGGGGAACGCCGAGGCTGCGCCCAGCCCCTCGCGTGCGCTGAGGGTATCACTTAGATCTCGCCCACCCAGTTCATCCTACGCCGAACCCCACCACCGCGACTCGGGGGAGGACCGGGCCGCGGTGCGCGCTGAGCCCCCAGCCTTGCGTCCCCGTGGCGCCTCTGCGCGCTCAGCCGCCCGGGGCGTGAACCCCTGAGGCTGCGGGAAGACGCGGGGCTGGGCCCCGACGGAGCGCGCCCCCTGAAACACCAGGCGCGTCTGCACTCTCAGTAACTCGCTTCCTGTCCACACCACTGGACGAAGCAGGGGCGCGGCAGCTCTTCCGGGTCCTGCCTCTCTGGGTTCCCCGCTCTCTGGCGTCCTGAGGCCCTGGGACCGCGGGGTCAGCCTCAAGTCCCAGCAGGGGGGCACCCGGGGCCTGCGCCCTCGCCCCCCGCATCGCACTTGGCGGTGCTGTGATTCATGCGTCCGGGGGTGCGGCATCCTGCCAAGCTCCTGGAGCTGAGAGCCATTTCAGAAGCGCACGTGGAGAGCTCTCTGCTCCAAAGCCGCGCTCGCCGCGCCCCGCAGAGCGGAGAGGAGAGGTCTGAAGGTCTCCACTGCCTTAGGCTGCCTTCACCGGGCGCACAGGGTCACTTCTGTCCCCGTGCAGGGACGGGCCAGGCAGCCGGGAGGTGGGCAGGAGAAACCTAGGGAGCGGCATGTTCGCTTGCAGGGAGGGAGAATGAAGTTCGCACAGGCACGAACACCCGAAGACCAAAAGCCACGCGCCAAGGGCCACATTCAATGTGAAAACAAGAACGGGTTTACACAAAGACTTTCATTCTGTGCGGGAGCATCCCAGCTCGAACACTGCGGGGTTCAAATACTCCACACGTCACCGGAGAGCCACAGGGGCCTGCGTCTGGCCTTATGCACGTAACAGACCCGGGTTTCTGTCCAGTTACTGCGCGGAACGGATGCGACACACCTTTCCCTTCCCACCGGGGTCCTTCCAGAACCTGTGTCTCCCCCTTTCTGGTTTTGCCACGGCCTCACAGGTATACAGTTAACTGTGCTTGCTATGAAGGATTTGGGAAGCATCGAGAGATGAGAGTAAGACGCTAACCACCCATCCTCCCAGCCCGCCGCGGAGGTTGCTATGCGCTTTACACAGGTCTGGTTTCTGAATTACGCCCTCACTTGCCTACGAGCAGCACAGATCCATTTTCAACCTCGGCCGGGGACCCTGTGGGAGGATGTGTGAAGTCCCGGCTTCTCAGTTTTTGGATGAATCTGCTAAAGGCCAGGACCTGACCAAAATCTCACCGCCAGAACGGTGTAGCCGGGCAGTCAGCCGGCCCTCCCGGCCGTCTCTCCTCCTACGGGGGACCGAGGGGGTCGCTATCTTTCAGGCAGTAAATCCCCTTTGTGGGTAATGATAACTCGTGAAGGGCTCCTCACAACCAGTCCAGCTCACCGTGAAGTGCACAAGTCGACAGTGTGTGGCAGGTTCTTCATCGCCTGCACCAGGGACTCCCCCCCCACAGGTACCGGAGCCCCGGGGGGCACGAAGCGCTGACTCGCTGCAGCTCTGAGTCGTGTTTCTCTGATGGCTAACGCTGTTGGGTGCCTGTTATTTATTTATTGGCCATTTGGACATCTTTGGACAAACACCTAGCCTGATCTTTTGCCATTTTAAAATTGTCTTAATTATTCAATGGTAAGTTTTTTTTAAAGATGTATTTGTTTATTTGAAAGACAGTTACAGAGAGAGAGGGGAGAGAGAGAGAGAGAGAGAATCTTCCATCCTCTGGTTCACTCCCCTGATGCCCACAATGCCCAGGGCTGAGCCAGACTGAAGCCAGGAGCCAGCAGCTTCCTCCGGGTCTCCCACGTGGGTGCAGGGGCCCCAGCACCTGGGCCACCTTCTGCTGTCTCCCAGGTGCATCAGCAGGGAGCTGACGGACGCAGAGCAGCATGCACACGGGGTGCTGGCACTGCAGGCAGAGAGGCTCTCCCATCTACTGCCCCCACCCCGCCCCGCCTGCCTTCAACTGCCAGGAGCCAGGTCTCCAGTCCAGGCCTCGCCCATGGGTGGCAGGAACCCAATTACTTCAGCCATCGCTGTCAGCATTGGCGGGAAGGTGGGGTCAGGAGGTAGAGGTGGGAACTGAACCCAGGCCCTCCAGGGAGGCACGTGAGCATCTTAGGGGCCGCCTCCTCACTAGCTTTGCTAGAACCAGGCTACGCTCGTCAGCACCCGTGGATCCGTAGGGACCCCACGTGGCGTTCGGCAGGTGATGTCGGATGCATCCTGACTCTACTTCTCTTTCCCTTCCCACCGGGGGTCCTTCCAGAACCAGTGTCTCCCTCTTTCTGGTTTTGCCACAGCCTCACAGAAGTGGGAACGGCTAGTCTAGAGCTGGCCGGACCCTCGGGGCAAGTGTCTCCACGGCCCTAAGACCAGTGTGGCTGCAACTCTTTGTACGGAGACGAGGCTGTGTTTGGCATTGACCTGGACGCATGTGTTAAACGGGCAGGCCAGCACGGACGCGGGCAGTCTGTCGTCCGGCCCGCTGTCCCCGTGGGTGATCATTCACGCTGGGCTGACCCTCTCCTCCGGGCAGGCCCCTTTGCTGCGCTTTGTTTCCCACTGGAATGGGACCAACTGTCTCGTGGTTAGGACGCTGGGTTTAGATGCTGATTTCCTTGTGAGGAAAAACAGCCTCACCTGCCATGTCAGAGGGCGCTTCACAAAGTCTTGGAAAACGGAGCGTTAGAAGACAAATTTATTTTGTTGCAAACAATTTTTGAAACCCATGCACACAAGGGGGCCTCAAAAAGCTCATGAAAATGCATACTATGACAAAGTTGGGTGTGGCTTCCAGAATTTTCTATGAAGTTACACTTTTCATTCTTTTTCTACCAGGTTTCTGAACTATGCTGGTATAATGGTTCATCCTTAAAATTCAGTACCACACATCTGTCACTTTTTTTAAAAATGTGGTTAAAGTAAAAGACAGTTGCAAAGCAATGTGTTGCAACATCCCTTTTTTGTAAATTTTACATAGATGAGTATATTTTCAGGTTGACGGTGGAAGGTCTGTATTTAACAGGGGTACTAACCAGCTTCGGGATTAGGAGAAAGGAAGGGGGCATTGCCCTATTTTGTGTAAACTCAGGCATATTTGAGTTAATTACAACGAGCATGTGTTATTTCTGTAATTAAGAAAATGATCCCATTGTCTAAAATCCCATTGCTCTTTAAAGTCAGAGATCCAGGGCAGGGACTGGCCTGTGGGTAAGCTCAGGTTGGGATGCCTGGGTTCGAATCCCGGCTCTGCTCGCCGGTCCAGTTCCCCCCTGATGCACATCCTGGAAGGCAGCAGCCGACAGCTCTGGGACTGGGTTCCTGGTCACCCACATGGGAGCCCCGGATGGAGTTCCTGGCTCTGGGACCTGGCCCTGTCCCAGCCATTGTGGGCATTTGGGGGAGTGAACCTGTCTGTCCAGATGTGAGCTCTGTCCGTCTGTCTCTCTGCCTGCCTATCAAATAAAAAAATTAAACTGAAAAAAAGGTCAAAGAACATTTTTCTGAATTATTGGTTTACTTAAGTTCACTATTATTTGTTTATTTTGATAGCGTATATCCCTTAAAAATTGGAAAATCTCTGTCTTTAGGATTTTAAAACTTATTAGTGTAAACTTGTTGTTCATTTATAATTTAGAAAGTGTTTTCATGTCAGCCGTTCCTACCGTTTGCTTGACCATCAACATAGACGGCTTTTGGTTCTATTGTTCACCTGGTTATTGCTTTATCTAGTTCGCTAGATTGTGTCTGACTCCTATTGATTTCTCTCTTGGGCTCTGTTTCACTTCAGTTTTCTGCTGGTAACTTCCTGAGCGACGCCTGCGCTCGGAATTTCACAATAAGCACAGTTCCTCCTGAGAGCCTGCCTGTGGCTGTCGCTTCGCCGCCTTTCCTATCCTTGATGTTCACAGCCTCACTTATTTTTTCTAAATAATTGTAACTCCTGGCTGATTTTTTTTTCTTAAAATCTTTACTTCTGGGGCTGGCGTCGTGGCGTGGCAAGCCAGTGCCTTCGACACCAGCATCCACGTCAGAGCTCCTCTTCAGGAGGGCAAGTGCTGGGGCCTGCACCCACGTGGGAGACTGGAAGAAGCTCCTGGCTCCCGACCTCCTGGCCCAGTCCTGGTGGTGGCCATCCGGGGAGCCAACCAGCAAATGGAAGAGATAACTCTGCCTTTCAAATAAATATTTTTTAAAAAAATCTTTAAATCTGTAGGCAAACAAGGCATTTGCAACCATAGGATATTCAAACATTTTAAATGACTTTCCTTTCCCACGCTGATCCCGAGTTATTGCTTTGTGGTTGAGAACCGCACCTTTCTGCTCTCTGACCTTGGACTCCGTCAGGGGTTCCTCGTGGCCTTGAGCGGCTGTCCCGTATGCTTGCAGGAGGGCCCGGGCCGGGTCTCGCCTCACTCCGGCCATTTTCATATTGTGTGTGCTCAAGTTTATTGATTGTGTTACTCACAGATATGTGTGATTTCTGTTAGAAAATTTCTGTGTAAATCCGTGGGGCTGGCGCTGTGGTGCAGTGGGTTAACGCCCTGGCCTGAAGCGCCTGCATCCCATATGGGTACTAGTTCAAGTCCTGGCTGCTCCACTTCCAATCCAGCTCTCTGCTGTGGCCTGGGAAAGCAGTAGAAGATGGCCCAAGTGCTTGGGCCCCTGCACCCACGGGGGAGACCTGGAAGAAGCCCCTGGCTCCTGGCTTCGGATCGGCGCAGCTTCGGTCATTGCAGCCAATTGGTGAGTGAGCCAGTGGATGGAAGACCTCTCTCTCTCTCTGCCTCTCCTCTCTCTGTGTAACTCTTTCAAATAAATAAATAAATCTTAAAAAAAAAAAAAAAAGACGTGTAAGTCTGTTAATAGGATTGCTGACCTGCCAACTTTTTCCTTAATACTGTTGGAGCGTATCCTACACGTTTTGAAGTTGTGGTGTTGGGCCTAGACATGGCCTCACTTTGGTATTCTCGTAACTTTTCAGGAGGGACTTTTCTCCTTTCATCTCAGATTCTGTGGTCCACTGTTTGCCTGCTGTGGTTAACTTCCTGACTTGTGTTAGGCCATCTCTTCTGAACAGCCACGTCTACATTTCACGCCCAGGCTTGGGGTCTGACTTCTTTATCGTCAGAACTAACAGGTTTTAGTTTTACTTTCTGCATTCTGATTCTGATTACCAGATTTTCTCCAAGTTGCTGTTTAGTTTTTTAACAGCTGTCCGTTATCCTTTCTTCTAAATGGGACTCAGAATTATTAAAATATTTTATTGTTTCATGTCATTGACACTTGAAAGGCACACAGAGACAGAAAGTAAAACAACAGCCCGGCCCGGACCAGGCTGAAGTCAGGAGCCCAGAACTGACCCTGAGTCTCCCACATAGGGCGGCAGGGACCTGAGTACTTGAGCCATCACCTGTGGCCTCAGGCAGCTGGACCTGAAGTGGAGGAGCTGGGACCTGAACCAGGTACTCTGACGGGGACACGGGTGTCCCAGGCAGCCACGCAGCCACTGGGCTGATGCCCGCCCCACACTCGTGGTTCCGAACACGGACTCCCTCAGCGTCCGGTGCTGAACTTCTCCTCTGCCCACCCGGTAAGATCCAAAGTCCTCCCAGGCCTTCCTGTTCTGTCCGTCCTCAGCTCTGGGGGATCGTGGGTCCAGACAGGGGTGAGCAGGCTGCTTCCCCAGCGCCTGCTCGCACGTGGCAGTCTGTCGTCCCGCGCTCTCTGCTCACCCCTGCTCGCCTCCCCCTTTCCTTTCCTCTGGCCCAGGAAGCTCTGCTGCTCTGGGTGACCACACGGAGCTGGGGAGAACAGAGCTGCAGTTCCGGCTGTCCTGGGGTTGCACCCTCCACGTGGCAGAGTTCCCGTGGGCTCTGCCGTGGGGCAGCAGCGTGCAGGACCAGCCTGGCTGGGGAGACGCGGGCAGCCACAGCGGCCCAGAGCTCCTTGGGCTCCCAGGCCTTCCAGGGACCGACCCACAGGCCCTCAGGCCCCGACAGAGCAGACCGGTGCTTGCCCCAGCCGCCCGGCGCCAAGCACCTGGCGCTCCCACCGTCCACGCTACCATGGCTCTTGGAGGGTCATGAGCCGCCTTGGCCACGGGCGCTGCTCTAACACCTGCGGCTGGAGTCCACGTCCAAGGCCCAGCACTCCCCGTCTGGGAGGAGGTTCCTGCTGTTCTTCACGGGGACCCTGACCCACTCAAAGGGGTCCACCCTCACCCCGTAACCACCGGCCCTGGGAAGGGCCCGCCTCTCACCCCTGAGTTCCAGAGACACGTGTGGACGCGGTGTGGCCCAACAGCACCACAGAGAGGTGCACGCGGAGCCCAGGGCGTGCTCCCCCCCGGGCATCCTCTTCCTTCCGGTCACCCGCCCTCGGCCTCCCTCCTGACCCCTGAACCGCAGCCTTCGGCACGAGCCCGCCTCTCCCTTCTGAGACCACCAGCAGCAACAGAGCAACGGCGGCTCTCGTGGGGACCCTGGACAGCCTCATCTGCCTTCGGCTTTGCACAGCGGTGGGCCGGCTGCCTCTGCTCCAGCTTGTCCCCTGCTGATCAGGATGGGGAGGCTGCACCGCAGGGCGACACCGGCCGCCCCCACCCCTCCAGGCCGACTCTCCTGGCCTCCTAGCAGCCTCTCTGCACCCTCAGGGCATCTCAAGACGCCTCTGGGCTTTGACCTTGAGGTCCAGAGACATCTCACCTCTTAGTTCAGTTCTCTGCCACCACCCCCCACCTTCTTGAAGCCAGGGAGCTCCCTAATGACATACCCGATGGCGCTGTTCCGCTCGCTTCCGGGGAGGCCCAGCGTCCTGCCAGGGCCCCACTGGCCCCCTGTGATCTGACCTTGGCCGCCTCGCCCGCTGGGCTCTGCCATCTCTGCCTGCAGGCTCTGGACTCCTGGGCTCTCAGGCTGGGGAGAGAGATCACAAAGCAAACAGATTTCAAAACAGCTGACACTGCTTTCAATGACATGGAAACCCCTGAATCAAACAAGGGACGTGTTAGCGTCCCAGGCAGGGCGTCTGCCCCAGCTCGGTGGCATCCCTGGCTGCAGGCCCACCCTCAGGGTGGACGATGGCCCCGGGGTGCTGCCCTCCAGGATGAGAGCCATTTCCCAGCCTCAACTGCTTCCGTGCAGGAGGAGTCACCTGCAGGAAGACGTCCTGTCCCCACCCCTGCCGACTGCCCCCTGTTCCATCGGCAAAAATACATCGTCTGGCAGTCTCTGGACCAGACAACGACGGGGGCGGTGGGAGCCTGACGGCTTAGCTGGGTCTCTGTTCCCCATCTTGGACCTGAGGCTTCCACCCACTTTCTTGCAGCCCTGAGGCTGCACCCTACTCAGGATAGGGGTTGGGCTCACACCATGCCCAAATGCTTCAGCCAATGTTAAAGGACACAGGGACGAGGACAGGGGCAGGAGGAGTGCATGTGCGAGCTTTGGTCAGGATCGAGAGCCTGGCCAGGCCTCCAGGGGCAGCCCCATCCCTGTGTGAGAACCCCGGGGCTCCCTGCCTATGGAGACTGCGCTCACTGCTGACAGGCCACAGCCCAGCATGGGGCCTCAGCAAACACGAGCTTAGTGCTCGGTTCTTCCAGATGCCTGACCCGTCTCTGCTCACCTGTGCTGTTAGCACAGTGACAGTGCCACCTGCCACCTGGCAACAGGAACACGTGGACGTGGTTTTACCAACTGCCCACACTTACGCTGATGCTCCTTTAGCCTGGTAAGTCATGTGTAATGCCATTTATTAGTTAAAGTCTATGAAAGTTAACACGACACCTACGGCTGATGATGGTTGCTAAACCTGCCTATCCAGAAATTGCCACAGATTTCAAGTTTATCACTACTATATTTTACAAGAACATCTTGCTTCGAGAGTCATGATTTTTATTGAAATTTCTCAGTGTCCGGGACATCAGAGAGTCCAGAAATTACCCAAACAGAAAATCTGCCTTGGTTTTCCAACACAGCATCAGGAAACACGCACCAGAAAGAAACTCCTTATGGTACATGGATAGACACATGGATTTTCTTTTAAGATTTTACTTATTTATTTGACAGGCAGAGTTACAGACAGAGAGACAGAGAGAAAGGTCTTCCTTCTGTTGGTTCACTCCCCAAGTGGCCGCAACGGCCGGAGCTGCGCCAATCCAAAGCCAGGAGCCAGGTGCTTCTCCTGGAGAAGTGAACCAGTGGATGGAAGATCTCTCTTTCTGTCTCTCCCTCTCTCTCTCTGTAACCCTACATTTCAAATAAATAAATACGTCTTTAAAAATATTTTCTTTAAAGACAGGTACACTCACACAGAGAGGGAAACACACTCATACACACACAGACACAGAGAGAGAAGACAGATCCCGTATCCTCTGGTGCACTCTCTGAACGCCTACAACAGTCAGGGCTGGGCCAGGCTGAGGCCGAGAGCTCGGAACTCCCACACGGGTGGCGGGGGTCCAAGTACTTGGGCCATCACCTCTGCCTCCCGGGGTGCACATAAGCCGGAACTGGAAATGGACCTGGAGCCGGGGCTTGAACCCTGAAACAGGATATGGGTGTCCCAAGTGACAGCTTGAATACCCGCCCCTACACAGCACACATTTTAGAAACTCTGGTGCAATATTCTCATCACTCCCCATCACTTACTTGCTTTGTGAGCGTTAGGTAACCACGTATTCACGGGGCGTGCAGCATTTGCTCTGTTTAAGTAACAAGAGTGGACTGGTACTGAAATGCTAGGATATTTGCACCATTAATTTCTCCGTAACTCTGGACAGCAAGGAAGGGTGAAGTGAAATTGCACAATAATGGATAAAGGGGGCAAAGCCATTATTAAATGGAGATAATATTACTATGAATTCTTACAGAGCAGAAATTAATTTTTGAAGTTCTTTTTATGTTTTAGGTAATGGAAAAAAGTCTTGTTAAGATGTTTAGCATTTAATTACTGTATTAAAAGTGGGATGATGGGGCTGGCGCTGTGGCGTGGTGGGTAAAGCTGCCGCCTGCAGTGCCAGCATCCCACATGGGCTCCGGTTCGAGTCCCGGCTGCTCCATTTCCAATCCAGCTCTCTGCTATGGCCTGGGAACACAGTAGAAGATGGCAGCTGGCGCCGTGGCTCAATAGGCTGATCCTCCACCTTGCGGCGCCGGCACACCGGGTTCTAGTCCCAGTCGGGGCGCCGGATTCTGTCCTGGTTGCCCCTCTTCCAGCCAGCTGTCTGCTGTGGCCCGCGAGTGCAGTGGAGGATGGCCTAAGTGCTGGGGCCCTGCACCCCATGGGAGACCAGGAGAAGCACCTGGCTCCTGCCTTTGGATCAGCGTGGTGCTCTGGCCACAGCGCGCTGGCCGCGGCGGCCATTAGAGGGTGAACCAACGGCAAAAGGAAGACCTTTCTCTCTGTCTCTCTCTCTCACTGTCCACTCTGCCTGTTTAAAAAAAAAAAAAAAAAACAGTAGAAGATGGCCCAAGCGCTTCAACCACGTGGGGAACCGGGAAGAAGCTCCTGGCTCCTGGCTTTGGATTGGCGCATCTCCGGCCGTTGGCAGCCAGATGGGGAGTGAACCAGCGGATGCAAGACCTCTCTTTCTGTCTCTCCTCTCTCTGTGTAACTCTGGCATTCAAATAAATAAATACACCTTAAAAAAATGAAAGTGAGATTAAATTTCTCATACATTGAAAGGTAAAGTTATCTGTGTGATATTTCCCACATATGGCTTTTAAAAATTATCCTCGTCTGTACCATTCCAAAGAAATGTTTTCCACAATTGGCAATAGTAGTAAAATCATGGTACGAAATAAGGCTTCCTAAATCATACAAGGTCTAGGCTCGAAGTTTGTTGCCAGGGTGCCTGAAGATTACCTCCGCGCTCTAGCTGGGGGCCCCAACAGCAACCACTGGATACGGCGTCAGCTACAGTCAAAGAGAGAGGCGTTTGGGGCTGTCCGAGGGTGAAACACGGACCTGCCTAAGGACGGGAACTTGACTCTTGGAAAGACGGACATGGAGACAGCCCCTTCAGTTGAAGAATCCCTCCCACTGTGACCCCAACCCGCAGCGTCCCGAGGCACCTGATGCAGAGACAGCTCCAGAGGGGGAGAGTGGCTCCCCATGCTGCCCAGGGCCTGCCCTCCCAGCGGGGAGTCGGTGACCTGCTCTTGGGGTTCCCTCGCTCAGTCTGTCTGTCGGTCCATCCAGGAGCTGACCTGATGACTGCCCTGTGTGTAGCTCTCATTGCAGGCTTAAGCCTTGGGAAACAAGGCCAGTGCACTCTGGGGTCGTGCATGCTGCACATGTACACCTCGAAGCCCACATTCTAGAAGGTTCCACAGACCCAGGGGCTGGTGGCCAGGCCTCCCTTGTCAGAGGCGTCAGCTTTGGAATCCAACAGGAAAAGCAGAGTGGCGGGAAGCGTGGGAGCTGTGGGCTGCCCACTGAGACCAGGGCACGTGCCCCAGGGCCCGCATTCCCACCTCCACAGCAAGTGGACAGGGGCCCTGGGCGGGCGCCTTCGCAGGAGCTGGGACTGGGTCTTGTTGGAAACACGCGGCGTGTGAGCCGCACAGGGGCTGGGCCAGGCCACAGCAAGGCCGGTCTCCGAAAGCATGTACATGTGGACGCCTGCAGGCGCCAGAAAGGGATGACGGCGTTTCCAGGGACTCGAGCATCTGGTTTTCTCTGCCTTCAAGTGCCTTAAAACAAGGTCTGGAATGAACAGAGAATCCTACGCCGTGGAGTACGCCATAACCATATGTGCTGTTAGGGAAAGAACTAAACCGATTAATATAGCAGGGAGACAACTTTAAGTGCTTTTACCATTTTCGTGTTTCCTCATCACAGCGACTCTCAGGGTGGTTCCCACTTTGCAGGGAAGTCGCTGACGTGAATCCCCACTTAACTCTGGGTCCATCGTTTACCTCCAAACCACGCCAAATCCCGGCACAATATTCCGTCGGTGACACCGTGGAAACGCAGTCCGGCACATATTCTGTTTCCAGACGGCACACAGCTCGTAACCAGTCGTGCTGCCTGCTCGGCTTTGGGTCCCAGGGGCTCAGAGGACAACGGAGCACCTCCAGCATTCCCGGGGGGCAGGGCGTGCTTCAGCCACTGCTGTGTTAGGTTTGGTTACACTGAAATCGACTCCGATTTCATCGATTTTCTATTTTTATTTTTCCTGACATAATTCCTCCTGCTTATGCTCCCCTTTTTCCGTTTTAAGATTTATTTTGTTTTATTTGAAAGGCAGAGTGACAAAAGAGAAGGAGGGACCAAGAGAAACAGCTATTTCATCCATTGGTTCATTCCCCAAATGGCCACCACGGTTGGTGCTGGGCCAGTCAGAAGCCAGGAGCCAGGACTCCATCTAGGTCTCCCCCGTGGGTGCTTGGGCCCAAGCACTTGAGCCCATCTTCCTCTGCTTTCCCAGGCCCATCAGCGGGTAGCTGGACCAGACACAGAGTAGCCGGGACTCAGACTGGCACTCTGATAAGGGAAGCGTGCATTGCAGTCTTAACCTGCTGTGCCACATACCAGCCTGGTTTTTTTGTTTTGTTTTTATTTTATTTTTAAAGATTTACTTATGTATTTGAAAGGCAGAGTTACAGAGAGAGAGAAAAAAATCTTCCATCCAATGGTCACTCCTCAAATGTCCACAATGGCAGAAGCTGGGCCGATGGGAAACCAGGAACCAGGAGCCAGGAGCTTCATCCGGGTCTCCCACATGGGTGCGGGGGTCGAAGCACTTAGGCCGTCCTCTGTTGCTCTCCCAGACCATCAGCGGGATCAGAACTGGAGCAGCAGTGCTCATGTGGGATACCGGTGTCAGCCCCGCCTGTTTATACACATTGTAAAAAGCCAGAATCAGCAAAATACAGGTTGATGTAAGGGTTAGTATCTCCCCTTCAACATCTGTGAAATGGGAGAACAGCGGCACCTACTTCAGGAATTACTGACACATATACTGACATATAAGGTAAACTCTTTTTTTTTTTTTTTGACAGGCAAAGTTAGTGTGAAAGAGAGAGAGACAGAGAGAAAGGTCTTCTTTCCGTTGGTTCACCCCACAAATGGCCGCTATGGCTGATGAGCTGCGCCAATCCGAAGCCAGGAGCCAGGCACTTCCTCCTGGTCTCCCATGCAGGTGCAGGGCCCAAGGACCTGGGCCATCCTTCACTGCCTTCCCGGGCCACAGCAGAGAGCTGGCCTGGAAGAGGAGCAACCGGGACTAGAACCCAGGGTGCTGGCGCTGCAGGTTGAGGATCAGCCTAGTGAGCCACAGCACAGGCCAGGTAAGCTCTTAAAAAATGCCATTTTAAAAATAGCATGTGAGGGGCAGGTGTTTAGAAAAATGGTTACGATGCCGCTTGGGACCCAGCCTGGTTTGAGTTTCGCATTTGCTTCTGATTCCAGCTTGTCACTAACGCACGCCTAGGAGGCAGCAGATGACAGCTCAAGTAAGCTGGGTCCCTACCACCCAGGTAGAAGGGGTGGATTGAGTCCTGGGCTCCCGATTTTGGTCTGGTCCAGCCCTAGCTGTTGCAAGCATTTGGGGACTGAACCAGCAAGTGGAAGGTCTCTCCACGTCTGTCTCTCTCTCTGCCTTTCAAATATAAACAAACAAACAAATAATTAAATTGAAACTAGCACCTGATCTATTGTCTGGCTTAAAGTTGTAAACGTGGAATAAGTGAATAAATGCAGATGTTAAATTAAGGCTTAAAGACTGCTAAACTTTTGTCAGTGTACAAGGGTGTTTCAGAAAGCTCAAGGAAAATAGAAATTAAAACATCAGTTTATTATGGTGCAAAAGATTTTCAAATCCATGCAGTTTTTTCACAATAAATATTTCACATGAATTTTTGAGGACCCTTTGATTAAACCCTTTGGATTAAAAAAATTGTACCTAAATTAACTTATTGCTTAATTTTATTTTCCACAAACTTTTTGAAGTGTCCTGTACTGTTTAAATGATGACTACCTTAGCTGGAATACTTAGAAAAAAGCCAGCACCGTGGCTCACTTTGTTAATCCTCTGCCTGTGGCGCTGGCATCCCAAATAGGCGCCAGATTCTGTCCCGGTTGCCCCTATTCCAGGCCAGCTCTCTGCTGTGGCCAGGGAGTGCAGTGGAGGATGGCCCAAGTGCTTGGGCCCTGCACCTGCATGGGAGACCAGGAGAAGCACCTGGCTCCTGGCTTCGGATCAGCACAGCGCCGGCTGTAGCGGCCATTCGTGGGGTGAACCAACAGAAGGAAGACCTTTCTCTCTCTGTCTCTAACTCTACCTGTCAAATAAATTTTTTTAAAAAGTATTTTATCTGATATTACTCCCCACAACTCCCACTGAGTAACCACAACATGTCCATGAGAAAGAATGTGAGAGCCTATAGCTGGTGTCTCCATTAGGGACCACACACTTGCTTCGGCAAAATTCCCCTCTAGACCCCGACTCTGACCGAATGGCACAGGTTTAATATCTGGGGCACCGGAGATACCTGCACCCTCTCCAAAGGTAAACGCCCCGGCGGCTGGGCAGAGACAGCCCAGAGACCCGCGCCTGGGACCTGGGTCGGTCCCCAGAAGGACAAAGTCAACCACAGGCCGCCATGGAGCCAGGGCCAGCACGCGCTGCCCGGCTACACTGAGCAACCTAACTCCAGTGCCTGATCAACTTCTCTGCCCGAGTGTGTGAGTGTGTGTGTGTGTGGGGGGGTGTGCTCAGTCCTGTGACAGGCAGAGACAATGAGATAAGACATCAGAGAAGAAATCACCCATCTACTCTTTCACTCCCACTACGCCTGCAGCGGCTGGGGCTGGGCCAAGGTGCAGCCAGGAGCCTGGAGCTCCATCTGGGTCTCCTGTTTGGATGGCAGGGACCCAAGCCAGTGCCTGCTGCCTCCCTGGGTGTGCACAGACCTCCCTGGGGTCAGGAGCCAGGCCCCTGTGGTGCGATGCCCGTATCTTAGTCACCAAACACCCACTCCGGCTTCTTTACATCGACATAATGTTTTGATTTTAAGGCTTTCCCTACATCATGTGTTTCTCCCGCCTTCTGGGGGTCGTCTGGCTGCATGCCATAAAGAAGCTCCTAAAATACCAACCGGAGAGGATTTCTCAAAAGCTGGGGCGCGGGGGGGGGGGGCGGTGATGGGCCCACCCCCTGCAGCTGTGGGGGAGAAGGTGGTGGGTGGGAGCCTGTTGGATTTCCTCTGAAATTTACAAGGTGGGCAAGACCAATAACCATAGCCATATAAGGACACAAAACAATTTAGGTAACAGAAAAAAAAAAAAAATCCCAGGCTGGCGCTGCAGCCGAGGGTTAAGGCTGCGGCCTGCAGTGCCGGCATTCCGGATGGAAGCGGGGTCCATTCCCGGCTGCTCCACTTCCCATCCAGCTCCCTGCTAATTCACCTGGGAAAGCAGCAGAAGATGGCGCAAGTGCTGGGGCCCCTGCACCCATGTGGGAGACCCGGAAGAAGCTCCTGGCTCCTGACTTTGGCCTGGTCCAACCCAGTCATTTCAGCCATTTGGGGAATGAACCAGCAGATAGAAGCTCTCTGTGTCTCTCTGTAACTCTGCCTTTCAAATAAATAAATAAGTCTTTTAAAAAAAGAAAAAGAAAAAAGAAAAAAAAAAACTCCTGGGGATTTGTTTTGCTGAAATTCAGCTCCATTAATCAGATTTTTTTTGGGGGGAGGGTGAGTGGCAAAGTGCTTGCCTCCACTGATAATCTCTGTATCTCATTCTTTTGTTTTTAGCGTTTATTTATTATCTTCATCTACTTGAAAGGCAGAGTTACAGAGAGAGATCTTCCAAATGCCGGGATTGGGTCAGACTGACGCCAGAAACCTGCAAGTCCACCCGCCGTGGATGGCAGGGGCCCGGGCCTCTGAGCCATCACCTGCTGCCTCCCCGGCTGCATCGGCCGGAAGCTGGACCGGAGGCGGAGGAGCGGCACTGCCGTGTGGGATGCGGGAGGCCCGAGTGCTGGCCTAGGCTGCTGCAGCACAATGCCTGCCCTCTGTGTCTTTTTTAAAGGGGGCAAAACTACACCCAGCTCCAAGCCACACACGCATGAACCTTCAGGACACCATGCTAATAAAATGATGCAAGTCGACTGCAGAAGGCCGAGTACCGGATGACCCGGACGTTAACTCTGCTACCCACTTCAAAGCGGCCCTGTGGGTGCCCAGGCGGGGAGGGCTGGTGTGGGGGTGCTCTGTCACGGGGAAGGCTTCTGTTTAGAATGATGCCACAATTCTGGAGACGGAGGGTGGTGAAGGTGGCCTAACCTTGTGGATGCGACTGTCGCACTCTACACCTGCGAATGGCTGAAATGGTAAATTCTGCATTACATATACTACAAAGCCTCCTCCCCCTGTTCTGGCCTCTCCATGGGCAACGGGTCCTCATGAACAGCACAGGAGCTCACTCTCAGCCAAGCCACTTCTTTCCTCATCTGAACACCCCCGAAGCCCCTGAGGGCCACCTCTGCCTTCCCTCCGGGCTGTGCAGGTGCCAGGGAGGTCTCACCCCACCTCTGGGCTCGGCGTCTTGCCCACCCACGGTGTCGGGGCTTTTGTTGGTTCCCTTATTTTATTTTCAGTTTAGAAAGTTTGCATATGCACGCACCCGTGATCAGTTCTGTGTGGTCAGACCTAACGCGCTGGGGGCTGGACGGTTTAGCTGCTGCACCAATGTGTGGTGTTAACAGGTCACAGCCCATCTGCCGAGTCATGACCGTAGCACCCGGCACATGCGTAGAGGTAAGACAAACAGGGCTCACTGTCCCCAGAGCAGGAATCCTTCCTGAATTCGTCTTTCCTTAAACGCATCCTGCTCTGGGGCCTAGTTCCTTTTACTGTTCAACCGTGAGGACCACATCTGTGGAGCTCTGTGCCAGCGTGTCTGCAGCGGCTGCCGCTCAGTCTTGCACTTAAGCTGAAACTAGGAACAGATTTGAGGGTCGCCTCCCTGCTGTGAAGCCCCGATGGAGCTACCCAGACCCACAACTGCGTCACAGCCACGGGTTGTGTGTTTGCTATGGTGCTCTGCCTCACCTGAGACTCTGCTAACTCTGGACCCGGCGTTATCTGGGAAGGCCATCTCTGCTGTCGCCCAAAATGCACGCATGACAAAAACCTGTAGCAGAAGATCTGTGCTGCGGTAAGAACGGGATCTGGGTCAGCATGGAGTTTTTTGTTGTTGTTGTTGTTGAAAACAAGGAGAGATTGTTACAACTGCTGATTCCGTGGGAAAGTTCTCAAGGCTTCCGCCATGGGGAGAAGGAGGCAGGCATTCTCTGTGTCACGTGTGGCTGCGGCGAGCCCAGAAGCTGGGAAAGATGACTTGTTGGTCAATTGAGAATTCTCACATGAAGGGTCTTCAACTCTCACAGGCTGAAGAGACGAACAGAGTTTCACAACGTGCAAGTCTCAGGCAGGATCACGCCTAGATTACAGGCGGTGAGACCCCCCCAGGATCCTGCACGGGCAGAGCTGCTGGGTAAGAAGGCACGCGTGTGTACACGGGGACTCGGGCAGAGCCGCTGGGAAAGAGGGCACGCGTGTGTACACGGGGACTCCAGGCGTGGGTCCCATTCAGGAGACGGCATGTGTGTTCGCACAAGATGCACACCACGTTTCACCACTGATTCAGCACCTTCAATGTGAGTAGAAGTAAAATGTACAAAAACAGAACTGAGATAGCCCAAGATGAAGAGGTTGTTAGTGAATTTCAGATCCCAGGACTGGCAACCATTTTGGAGCAGACTCTACTTACAACATAATCACAACTCTGCTGTGCTGCCCACAAGGGGGTAATTACCATACATTCATCTCCATATTAGTACACCCACACAGTATCTGTCCCCTCTTCCCTATTCCGATCACACATGCGAGGGAAGCACAGCGAGTTTGGCATGGTGGAGCCCATCGGAGACTACATGGATAGTGCACGGTCACCTACCGCAAACCACGGGGAGGCAGGCAGCGCCCGTCCTGTTCCTCCCAGTCTGTGGCCTTTGTGGATGACGTCAACAGAACTGACCCCCAGTCCACTACAAACTCCGTCAATCTAACTTCGTTCAGAGAGCAAAAGACCACGCTTGCCTTGGACGCACAATGTCATGCACCTCTCTCAGATATAATTTAGAAAATCCTAATAGACTCAGAGACAGATTCAACATGTTCACTGATGCGCAGTGCACTAACTATGCGACTGGAGCACTGGCATTCTGAGCGTGCATATTCACAACCTGCTTTTCAGTATGTCTTCCATCTCTCCGTACAGTTTCACTTCCAGTTTTCAGACGGACCAGGCCTCCTGGGGGACCTCACTTATAGCCTTTTTTTTTTTTGCTCTTCTGTATTCTTACAGCCAACTCCCCAAGAACTTTTCTTGCCTGACCGTCTCCAGTCACTGAGCACTGGTGCCATCAAACGCTAAGCATGGAAGAAGTGCTTTCTCCCCCATCTACTTAATAAGCCAGAATTACAGTCTACTGTAAAATCGTAAACAGCCACCCATCAGCCTTTCATGCTGTGACTTGGCTCAAGCATTTCAGACTAGCAGAGCCTGCTGGATAGGCGTAGTAAGTGTCCTGCGCTCGCCACTTTGCGTCTGAAGACAGAAACAGTCCCCTGGGTGACAGGAGAACGCTCATCGAATGTTGTGTTTCTACATCTTTGTGCGTGCGTGCAACAGGGCACCGATGGATGGGCAATGACCAGCGGACCTGTGTACAACCCACGTAAACACAGTCAAGAGCGAAGTGCCGTGGGCCTCTGGGATTTAACTGGCCTGTCCCTCAAGTGGCAGTGTCGGCCTTCTGCATCACACTGCAGCAGGCGGGCAGAGCCCTGGGGGAGGGCACGCGTGGGCGACGGGGGCGGCCCCCGCAGGCCGCAGCACAGGCGAGCCACGGCGATCCCAGTAGTACTCGGAGGGGCGCGCGATGAGGGGTTGGGGGTGTGCTCACCGCTCGCCTGGCAGCCACACCGGAGCCCTGGAGCCAGGAGCGCGGCGGCATGCAGTGGACTGACACCTCCGAAGACGCACATCCAGCCCGAAGCGCCCTCGGACCAGAGCACACACCGAGTACTCTGCCTGCCCGCCCACGCACACGCGATCGGCCGCAGCAGGGACACTGCGTCCCCGCGCGTCCCCTGCGCACGGCCGCGCCGTGGGAATCGTGGCCTCCCAGCACTGCTCTGTGAGTCAGACCTCAACGCGGCTGTTCAGGAACACACCCGCACAGCTGCCGGAGCCGACATCCATCGCGCGGCGCCTCCCGACACTCACGCCAGGGAGGCCCCGCGAACCGCGAGCTCCGGCCGTCCGGCACCGGCCCCGCCTCGGCCGCGCAGAGGGGAACAATGTGGCCGGGGCCCGGTGGGAGAGCGCCGGGTTTCCCCGGGGCGGGCCGAGCCGTCCCGGCCCCGCCCCGCCCCACCGCCCCTTCCCCCACGGCCCCTCCCCGCCCTGGACCCGAGCAGCTGCCCCGGCCCGGACTGGGCTCTCCACGCCCGGACCCGACTTACGGCCGCGGACCGCGGCCCCCAGCGCACGGCGGAGGCGAAGACCAAGTTTTAAGGCAGAACAATCCGCGCTGAACTTTCCGGGGGGCGCGTCGGCAGCCCCCAGCGCCTCCCCAGGTCTCCACGGAGCGCAGCCCCCGGACCCGGCCTGCACACACCCCTGCCGCTGACCAGGAAGCCGCGCGGCCGCAAATCTCTGCCAGGCTCGGCGCGCAGCCAGCGCGGCGCCCAGGTGCGGGCCGCGGGACCCGCACCCCGCGCACGCCGGCACGTGGGGTGCGTGCGTGAGCGCGCGCTGCAGCCGCCGCTCGGCCCGAGCTGCGGCAGCCCGGCGACGCTGGCCGGCGGGCCGCGGCGCTGGGCTCCGGGGGCGAGGATCGCCCGGGTCTGAGTCATCGCGAGCGCCAGACTTTCTCCGCAGTGGGGCAGAACTTTGTGCTGATGAGACAATAGTGGAGCGTGTGCGTTTCCTACAGGGCAGACCATTCCTGGGCTGGGGGAAGCCGCGGGCCTGCGCCGCGCCGCGGGCGCCGAGCCCCCTCCCCGCGCCGCGCGGCTCCCCGAGCCCAGCGGGCGCCCGGGCCCCCGCGGGGCGGGCGCGTCGGGGGCGTGCGCGCGCGCGGCGCGGGGAGGGGGCCGGGCGCGTGGCGGGCCCCGCGCGCCCTCGCGCGTCCCCCGCGCCCGGGCGCAGCTGGCGCGGTCGGGCTAGTGCAGCGCTCTCCGCGCCGCGGGCGCTCGGCTTCACCTTCAGATGCGTGGGGCGTGCGCGTCCTCCTGCTCGGGCCCGTGGCCTCCCCGCCAAGGTAGGGGCCGGGACGGGGGCGCAGCCCGGCTCGCGGGCGGGCGGGCGGGGGGCTTCGGGGCCCTGGCGTGCGCAGTGGCTGGCTGGGGGGGGGGCGCTGGGGAGGGGCTCGGGCGCCGGAGGGCGGCTTGGCTCTCCCGGCCGCGAGTTGCCGTGCGCTGCGGTTCCGGGCGAGGAGAAGATGCAACTTCGGGCGGCGGGGCGAGCGCAGGGAGGCGGCTTTTACCGCAGTGGAGGGGCGGGGTGGGGGCCGGGGTGGGAGCGCGGAAGCGGCTGTGCTTTTGTACACTTCGTCACGGCGACGCGGGAGGAGGGGAGTTGGATGCGCTCTCCATCCATTAGGAGACAAAGAGCAAATTGCCTTACTTTAAAGTCAAACGCTCGGCTAATGAAGGTGGGTGATGGGGCGGCGGGGCCCGGGGAGCCGCGTCGAAGCCTCAGGGCTGGGATCGATCGCTGCGGGCCCCGAGCGCTGCCTCCTGGGGACCTGTGTGCGTCCTGGGGGGGGGGTCCACCAGGCCCCCCAGCCAGGCCGCACGCCCCCCCGCCCGAAGCCCGGGAGCCGGCCCCGCGCCCCCGAGTGCGAGCGGGTAGAAGTGGGGGCGGTGGGGGCGAGGTCCGTGCGCGACGCGGAGAGGGGGTGGCGGGTGGGGGCGGGGAGGCCGGTCCCCGCGCGCGCCGTGGGGTGCGGAGAGGAGGCCGCGGGGGTGCCCCGTGCCCCGGAGGCTGCCTTTCGAGTTGTTGGGGAAACTTTGCAGCGGACAAGTTTGTTCGGCGCGCGGTGACCTCGGGCGCCGTGCCCGGGGAGCCCGAGGGTCCCCGCGGCGAGGGGCCCGGAGCCCCGCGGTCGGGCCGCCCGGGGTCGACGTGGGCTGCGGGGCGGGGGTCGAGCCCCAGGGTGTGCGGGAGCGCAGGCCCGCTGGAAGACGGACGGGGCTCGCGCCCGATTGGACCCGGGCGCACCGAGAGCCGTTTGCCGCTGCGCGCTCGGGGCTCGGCTGCTGCTTTTCTTTTTTGGAAAAGGCGGCCGGTGTAACCTGTGGAATTTGAAATGCAAATAAAAGCCCGTGGGAGTTGAGGCGGAACAAATCGGCATTGATAAAGTGGAAGAGGTTTCGTGTCTGCGAGATCCCTGCGGCGGACGCAGGAGGGCGCGGGCCGTGACGTCAGGCCGGCCGGGCTGCGGGCGAGGCCGGGCCCGGAGGCGGCGAGGCCGGGGGTCACTCTCGGGGCCCCCCGCGGGCCGGCGCCCGCCCCCGCCCCGGGCCCGCGCCCCCCGCCCCGGCCCGGCCCGGCGCGCGCCCTCCCGCGTCCGCCGTGTAACTTTGCGAGCCGGGCTGTTGTTCGGCCCGCAGACCCGGGGAGAGCCGCCCGGAGAAAGGAAGCGGCCAGGCCGCGTCTGCCCGCCCCCGGGCCTGAACGGCGGCTGCGCCGGCCAATCGGCGGCGGCCGTCCCCGTCCCGGAGGTAAGGTGGGCGTGAGCGCGGGCGCGCGCGCGGGCACGCGCCCATGTGTCCGCCCGCGCGCCGCCGCGGACGTGGACGGGGCCGCAGGGGCGCGCGACAGGCCCGGCCGGCGCAGACCCTGCGGGGCCAGCCCGGGAGCGCGGCTGCCCTAGGGACTTAGGGGGTCGGTTCCAAGACTGCGGAGGGGCGGCACTGGGGCTTTGGGACCCCGCTGCTGGGGTCACCTGGGGGTCGCCAGGGGTCCGCCCCGTAGAGGGCAGCGCGGCCGCCGCGCCCCGTGCGCACTCGTGGCCCGCAAGTTGGGACGCCCCCCACCCTGCCCGGCCGGGCCCCCGCTGCGGCCCCCCGGGGGTCGGCGAGGACACCTGGAGTCCGGCGCCGTCGGGCTCGGCGCAGCCGGCGGTGCGCGGGGGTGGCTGCGGACGCGGCCCCGGGGTGGGCCTGGGGCCCGCGGGGCGCCCCGAAGCCGCCTCCAGCGCACCCAGGTGGGCTGGGGGCTGCGGAGTCTCCGGGGCGCAGCCGTCCAGTTCCCGCGGCCGCTGCGGGGGCGCGCGCGGGCCCGGGGGCGGGGCGCTCACCTGCCCGCCCCGGGGCGGGGGCGCGGGTCGCCGGGGGGCGGGCCGTGGGCGGGGCGGGGCGGCCCGGCGACCCGCCCCCGCCGTGGGGCGCGGACGTCACCGGCGCCCTGGGACCCGAGAAGTGAGCCGGCCGGGACCCGCCGCCCAACTTCGCACCGTAACAAAGGCGGGGTCGGTGCGGGCGGGCCGGGGTCTGCGCGGCGCGGGCCAGGCGCCGGGCCCCTCTCGCCCACTTCACTTGGTGCCGGCGCCGTTACGTAAGCGCTCGCACCTGAGCGGGGTCCGCGGCCGGGAGGGACCCCCGGCGGGGGCGGCTGGGCGCCCGTGGGCCCTCCCCGGTGTCCCCTAAGGAACAAAGGCGCGGGCGCCGGGCTGGGGCCCCGGCCTGAGGTCGCAAAAGGAACTTTGGACGGGGCACGGCCGCGTCCCGCAGGCCGCCAGCGGGGGGCCAGTGTCCGCCCCCGACGTGCCCTGTTCCGCGGTATTTTTAACTGGCCCAGAGCGCGAGGGGGTATTAGGTTTAGGAATGCGCTCCTTTAAGGAGCTGGGCGCGTCCGCCTTGTCTGAGCCGTTCTCTCTCGCGTCCGCCTTATTTTTGTTGCCACCGCGTGCCGCGACCAAGCCTGAGTGGGAACGGGCGGTCCCTCCCCGGTAGTGGGCCTGGAGGTGGCCTGGGGGAGCCGCCGGGCCAGGTTCCTGCAGGAGGAGGGGGAGGGGAGGGGAGAAGGAGGGGGAAGGGGAGGATGAGGAGGAGGAGGGGGAGGAAGAGGAGGAC
>CM027389.1:109091556-109127007 GCA_015711505.1 Sylvilagus bachmani | reverse complement strand
CCCCCCCCCCCCGCCTGCTTGCTGGAGGGACACAGGCCCCGGGCCTCCCCAGCCGGCCTGCTCGCTGGGCCTCCCGGTCAGGAGCTTCAGTTTTGGTCCTGTGTGCCTGGTGCCCTGCGGGTGGGTTAGGTCCCCGGTGGGCCCACCTCGCCACTTGCAAGCTGGTGTTAGGGCCCCTGCCTGCCCCTGGGAGCCGAGCCCCGGGGTTTCTGTCTGGGCTGAGATGTGCTGCCTGGGGAGGGTGGGAGCGGCGACCCGGTCAGCAGTGCCCTGGGAACGCAGGCTGCAGTGTGAAAGCACCTTGTGTGCGCTTGCATCCATGACACTACAGTTACCTTCCCGGCTGCTGCAGGCCGCGGTCGAGTTTTGTAAGACGCATTTGATGTGATTAAATGTACCAACAATTAGGTGCGAAGAAAGGAGACTTTGTCCAGAGGCCTGGGCTAGGAGCTGCGCTCCCGCGGACGGGCAGTGCGAGGTGTTTGGGGGAGCCAGGGCTCCCTGCCTCGTGTTGTTGTGGATTTTTTTCTGATTCATATTCAGGATACGTGTTGGTCTGACTCATATCGACCAGAAGGAATCTCTTAAGAAGAATTTTGTGGGAGTGGCTGTGTTTAGTTTCCACCGAGTTAATGCCCTGGAAATGGGGACCGGCGCTCTAAGCTGATTACCCCGGGCGGGGCAGCCGGGCAGCCGGGCACTTTCCTTTTGTCGCTGGATTGTTTACAGGGCGGTGTTTCGCCTTTTACTCCATGTTCAACCTAGGAGGCGAGGCCTCGCGTTAATTATCTGGTCACAAATGGCGTGTTGCTTACAGAGCAGGCCAGTCGAGCCGTGAGGCTGCGGGAAAACCCACCAGCCCTCTCTCTGGTTTTCGGTCGGGCAGATTATCTGGCGAGATCTGAACTTTTGCAGTGACAGGCGTGGATTAATCACAAGTAACAGAGCTCATGGAAGCAAGCAGAAGCCAGTTAGGTTTATCTGCGGCCAGGGCTGCGTTGTAAACATTGGAACTCAGAAGTGACGTTCTTGATGCAAAAGCGGCTATCTTGCAGTGGTACATGTTTACACGTTTCAGTGCTTGGGGAGCGGTGTTTGACACAACCAATCCGTTCTTTCTAACATGCGCCTCCCGACCCCCCTCAGAAGTTGCAGACGCTGTAGTTCCATTAGCTCTGTGCTTCCCGAGTGCGCGTTGGAGAGTACCGTGGGGTCTGCGTGCCGCGTGTGACCTGTGCGCGTGAACTCTGCCTGGTGCGTTTGTACTTCCCTGTGTTTTTATTTATCGCCCAGCCAGCGGCTCCCCAACCCCTGGCGCGGGCGCCGTGGACTGCCCCTCCTGGGCTGTTAGAGCCGTGGGCGAGGGGCTGAGTTCATGCCTGGGGGGCCGAGCCTTGCTCTGCTGGGGGAGAGCTGCCTCTCACTGGGGCTCGTGTGGATTTGTGTGAGGTCATGAGGCGGTGGGTGGAACCCATCCCCGTGTTTTCTGGGCAGCTGGGACTGTGGAGATTCTCGGAGGCAGATGCAGACGTTGGCGTGGCCAGGGGCTGCTCTCCTGGGAGGTAGAGCAGTGACCGTTGATGAGTGGACACTGACTTGGGGCTCCCTTTGGGCAGGGGTGAGCTGGCCCTGTGGCTGTGTCCTCGGGGCCTCTCCCTGGGGCTCCCTGGCTCTTGTCTTTCCCCCAGCCCGCGGTGCCGCAGCCTGTTAGGGGTTTGATTGTGTCTGGGGCCACAGGGGAGGCCCTGGCCTCCGTTCCTGGGGCCCAGGAACAAGTGAGTTTGGGGTGGGGGAGGGTTAGCGTTTCCCTTTGAGAGCAGGATGACCTCTGCCCCCAGTTGACCTCCCTGGCTCGCACCAGTCCACCAGAGAAGGGTGGGCAGGATCCTCTCTCGCTGGATGCAGGCTGGCACTGTCTCAGTCTGCAGGAATTCTGGGACGTGGTCACAAACCCATTTGAAGAAAGGAGCGGTATCATTGTTGACAATTCTGAAGAATCTGTTAAGAAAATTCATCTTTGGGAGGAGTAATAGCGACAGACTTTGTGATTCAGGGATACTTCGGGGGCCACGTTTATGGGGGTGGGGCGCGGGTGGGTGAGACAGACGGGCAGAGTGAGCCGTTGCAACTGTCCATTTTGTGTGTTCTTTCTCCCCCGCATCTGGCCACACGTGACGGGAACAGCTGAAGGGTTGGTGCCGGATGAAATGTCTTCCAGCCAGCGGTGGCCGTTGGGAATCCTACGGAAGTGCAGTTTTGCGGCTCCCAACATGCCGTAAAAGTAGCTTTTTTCAGGAAGATGTGGCATTTAATCTTCATTTCGAATGATCCTGCAGATCACAAGGCTGAGCAATTAGAAATGCAGCTATATTTAGGAAGCAGACGTGTAAATAAATGTGTGTTATGTGGAAAACACAAGACAGTAGACAAAAATAAAAGGGGCCTGCCCGAGGGTTAGAAATATTTTGCTGTATGTTTTCAACACGTGTTGATCCTGGGAGATTTTGTTTATTTTTGGTTAGGAATTTAATCAAGTTGCTGGAGCCTGGAGATTCATTTCAAGAGCTGTGTTGTGTGGGTCCCTGGCGTTCAGACTGATCCTCACTGTGTGGGGAGATGGGGTGGGGGAGCCCCGTCTTTTGTTACCTTCCAGGGCGCTGTGGGGCTCGTGTTGTTCGCTGGGAAAACAGGTAGCCTTGTCTCTCAGCGCTGGTGCCCCAGGGAGTGCTCATGTCAGCCGGCCCTCTGGATCCAGCTGCCTCTTGTTTTCCTGCTCGGAGATGGCTGCTCAGATTAAGATGTGGTGTTGCCTTTCAGAAGGGAGGCTGGGAAAAGTTCTGGCCGGCTGTTAGAACTCGTTTCTTGATGGTAGGCAAGAGTTACCCTCCTGGCACCCGCCCAGCCCCAGCACTGTTGCCGCGCGAGAACCTCATCTCCGAGTCTTACACGGGGGGAAAGGAGCGTTGGGTCGGGAATTTTTGTGCTTTGTTTCAGCAGACGGCTACATGTGTCTGTGTGTGCCGTATGGTACTGTTTAACCTGCATTGCCTGAGCTGACAAGGCGCTGTGCCTAGGCCTTGATTTATTTCAGCATTCCAGAATGTTCTTTGGAATTTAGTACAGTAGATGATACACTGGGAGCCGGGCGGGGTGGGGGCTGTTTGTGGCTTCAGCAGGTTCTTAACTGGGTGCTTCAGGGGAGTGAGCACGTTTCCACCCCCCCCCCCCCCCGAAATAGCTTTTGTGGGAAATGGTTGGCCATGGAGGGTGGGGTGGTGGTGTTAATTCAGGAAAGCACGCGGCCCGGAGTGAGCAGTTAGGACTGGCTGGTGGCAGAGAAAGCTCAGAAGGAGGACATTGACCGCGCGCCTCCCGCGACGCCAGGATCGTAACCTGGAGCTGCAGAACGGACGCGGGGTTTTCCCCTGGCCGACTCCACTTTCTGCCTCGCTGGATGGATCTGTGAGCGGGTGGGCACTCGGTCCCGTGGCTCCGCTGGACGTGGTGATGTTCTGCAGCGGTCTCTGGGCAGTCCTGCGGTGTTGTGTCTGTAGGACGTCTTCCTGGGTCCAGTTGTGGGGTGGGCCTGTGTTCAAGCCACGCCGCCTCCCGGGGGTTTACTACGGGGAGTCTCACAGAGACGCTGCCCTATGGAGCCTGACGTGAGGGCCCCAAAGCCAGGCCCAGGTGGCTGGCCAGGTGGGCCGGGTGCTGGCCTGTGCACAGGCTCCTGTGGCCGTGCACAGTGCATTTGGGTTATCAGTGACACGGAGAGAGCGTTTTATGCCAGTTTGAGAAAATCTCATCGTTCGCATTGATAAGCGTATTCCCACCAGGTTCCGGTGAATCATTTCAAAGCTTTTCGTGTCTTTAGCTCGACTGTTAGCATAGTGATGGTCCCACGTCCCTTTGAGGAACACCAGCCGGGATTTAAATTCCCGTTGTCGTCACGGAGGGCTCAGTGGCTTCCCTTCTCTCTCTCGATTTTTACTTTTTAAAAGCAGGAGGTAAGGAGGATGGTCTCATTCCCAACACCAGCTTAAAGGCCTCGCCGGGAGCTCCTGGTGCAGAGTGCTTGGCATGGCAGTGTCCATTTGGGGGCAGGTCTGTGGAGTCATGGGATCCCTGCTTTAGTGGCAGGATTAAAATTAGCCTCAGTGAATTACCCTGGTGACACAGAAGCAGGAGGATTGGCTCATTGGTCAGATTTGAGGTTGAGGAACGATGATGGATTTTAGAGAGCAAGGCCGACTTTCCTAATAGCTGCACAGTTCCAGGTGTCTCGAGGTGTGGGTTAGAAGGGGGACTTTAGTTAGCTGGGTGGGGGGTCTGCCAGTCCCACGCCTCGCTGCAGCTGTTAGGGGGCGGCCGAGCGGAGGAGGAGGCTGTGCGAGCCTGGCGGCTGTCCGGGTCCCAGGGGCTCTGCCGGGGCGCTTCGGGGGCCGCTGCTCCTCCTGGGCCGAGTGGGGCTCCTGCGCTTGCTCCCCGAGGGTGTGGTTCCCCTATCGGTTAGGAGTGTCGAATTCTTATGATGACATGGAGAAAAGCATTTAGTCTTTGCTCATTGACATCGACCTGTAAGTCTGTTGCTTTTCTTTGGACTTGGTGTAGAAGGTTCGTACTGAGACACATGAGAGTGCTTCAGCAAGCTCATTAAGTCTGTTGCTTTTCTTTGGACTTGGTGTAGAAGGTTCGTACTGAGACACATGAGAGTGCTTCAGCAAGCTCATGGGAAATGGTTTAGCTTAGTTTGCAAAAATTTTCCCAGTCCATGCCTAGTTTTTTGGTAACATGCATTTTCTGTGAACTTTCTAAAGACCCCCACCTGTGAGGGTGTAGCAAGTACTGGTGAAAACTGCAGGAAACGTGGGGTGACGTTGGGGTGAACTCTGATGCTTTACAGGTGCGGTGCACAGAGTGTCAGTGACGGCTGGGCCTGTGGCCGTGGGGCCGAGCTCAGACCCAGGTCTCTGGCGCCTGTGTTGTCCGTTCTGCAGCGCACCTGCCCATGCATGGAGGAAGGGGCGTGGGTATCCATTGTGGCTGCCCGGGTGGACCTGGTGTGGGGGCTGGACAGCCACGTGTTTCGCCTCTGATGTTCGCGTCAGGCTCGAGGGAGAGAGAAAGTGTTGACCGAACGTCGTGTGTCTGTGGGAGGCTTCTGCATTGTCCCAGAGCTGGCGAGGAGGAGCAGGCGGAGGGCCCTGGCCCCAAACACGGCAGCCATTGCGCTGACTCCCGCCCTGCAGTGGGTGGCAGGGATCAGGTCACTCTTGGTAGGAAAGTCCTAGATTTGAACAGCGTGTCGGGCAGGGGCTTCTCCCACAAAGGAGCAGGTGACCGGCGGAGCAGGGGGCGGTGGGTGTGCGAGCTTGTGCGAGTGGCAAAGGAGGTGGGGACGGCATCGAGACCAGCGCGGGGAGGGGAGTTTTCCTCTAGGGTGGTTCATGTGCAAGGCCACACAGCGCAGCCCACTGGGCTGGGTCGAGTTCTGCCTGCCCCGCGTGCAGTGTGGACCCTGAGACGCTCACCTGCCCTGGGCGGCCGTCGCCACACCCTCCGCCTGCCCGGTGAAGCTGGGGGCCCGGCCAGGGCTCAGTTCCGTTTTCTTCATTGTGCAAGAGCCGCTTGGAGAAGTTAAGCTCCTTTGCATTCTCCATGTGGGCCGGCACGGCCGACATTCTAGACTCCGTCTGAAGAGGAAAAAGCTGTAAAGTGGGATTTATTTCCCATCTCAGCATTTTCTTACTGTTTTTCTGGACCTGTGAACTCGCTGGTTCTGCCCCCTTTATAGACATTTCTCAAGATGCGTGGTAAGCCGTGCCCGCTCAGAATGGCAGGGACGTGTTCACGGCGTGGGTCGTGGGCCTCCTGGTCTGCGCCCCGTGTGTCTTGCAGGCTTGCGTGCGGCCCGGGTGGTTGCCCGTGGTGATGGTTTGCTGACAGCCACCTTGTTCCCCTCAGGGTGTGGGGGTGCCTGAGGGTCACACGTGGTAAAGCACGAATAAAATACAGAACAGGAAGTGGGTAATAGGGACAAGCATGACCCCACGTTGGCTCCGGGAGCCCTGCGGGGCTCTGCGAGCTGGAATCACGGTCCCGCTTCCCGGCCGTGAACACAGAAAGTAAGCAAGGCTGTTTCTCACCGGTGCGGTGCGGTGCGGCGCGGCACGGTGCGGTGCGGTGCGGTGCGGCGCGGCGCGGCGCCGCTGGGTTTTGGGTCGTGGTGGCGACGTGGAGTTTCTCGGTGTGGGCAGGAGTTCGGCGCTGCGCCCGAGTCGGAGGAGTGCATGCCCGGGTCAGTGGCCCCGGTGCAGGGGCCTTGCCCCCACAGACCGGTCTCGGGCCTGCGCTGTTCCGTGCCCTCTGCCTCGTGTGGAAGGCTCTCCTGGGACGTGCTGGTGGTTTGCAGCCCCTTCCAGCCGGGAAGGCTGAAGCCGGCACAGCTGCGATGGAGGTCCCCCCTGCGACCCCGGGGCTGCTCCTGGGGCAGCCGTCCTGAGTGTGTGGCTCTCCTCGTGCCCAGAAAGCACACACGTGTGTAGAGGTGGTTTTCCCCGGGGCGATGCCACTTAAAGCTGTGTCACTTCTGAGATGATAGTCCGGAGGGCCGGCGTACCCCGCCTCTCCGTCTTTCTGGGGGGCTTGGGAGCCGCCCCAGCAGTGTGCCCGGGCTGGGACGGGGTCCTGGACAGTGCAGGGCTTACTCTGCTGGGAAAACGGGCAGAGGTCTCAGTAATCTGGAGGGAATGTTGCCGCGCCCCCCGGCTCCGCCCGCTCAGGGGCCTGTGCCCCGGGTGGGCCGCCCAGGGCTCCAGTGCCCCCGGCGCCCCAGCTGGGGGATGCCGGCCTGGACCTCAGGCCTGGAGGGCACGGTAGGAAAGCTGTGCTGAGGGCCGGCTAGGACGCTTTTCCGGCTTTTCTGTCCGATGGGATGGCTCCTGCTCTGGCCTGTCGCACAGGCGCCCCCAGAGTTGAGCTGTGAATGAGTACGGTGCTGGAATGGGAACCCCTCAGCGCCACGGGTCGCACAGTGTGGTGTGGGTTTCCCGTCCCCAGCCGCGGCAGGACTGCCGAAGCCGTGCCTAGCCCACAGGCTGTGCCGAAGCAGGCGGCATGGGATTCCGCGGCCTGTCGGAAGAGAAACAGAGACGTGGGCAGAGTGGAGGTGAGGGCTGTGTTTTATTTAACAGAGCATACCCAGCGCGTTACCCGAGCGTGTGAATGGCCTAAGAATACCGCTGGCTTCGGTTTTGGTTGTCTTCACGCCAAGTCTTGGAAACCCAAGTACAGTTCACACACCGAGCCCATCGCAGTGTGGACAGAACATCCCTGGGGTGGCGTCACCCACCCCCTGCTGGGCCGCCAGTTTGGGTGACAAACTGTTCGTCCTGCTGTGGGCTGTGATGGGGCTCCGTGCCGGGGCCTCTCCCCTGGGTCTTCTGGGTCCCCTGGGTCTTCTCTTAGTCATCACGTGACGCTGCACCCCAGGACCCAGAGCCAGGGCCGGGGTGCCAGGTGGCAGGGGGGCTGTCCAGGAGGCCACGGGCTTGGCCCAGGGTCACAGCATCCAGGCGCCCTGCACCCAGGCCTCCACCTCAGGTGCAGATCGGTCCCTAAGCTTGCTTTCTTTCTTTCTTTTTTTTTTTTTAAAGATTTTATTTATTTATTTGAGAGGTAGAGTTACAGACAGTGAGAGGACGAGACGGAGAGAAAGGTCTTCCTTCCATTGGTTCACTCCCCAGATGGCCGCCGTGGCTGGAGCTGTGCCGATCCGAAGCCAGGAGCCAGGTTCTTCCGGGTCTCCCTCGAGAGTGCAGGGCCCCAAGGACTTGAGCCATCCTCCACCTGCTTTCCCAGGCCACAGCAGAGAGCCAGATGGGAAGAGGAGCAGCTGGAACTAGAACTGGTGCCCTGTGGGATGCCGGTGCCAGGCAGAGGATTAGCCTCTGTGCTGTGGTGCTGCCCCATCCCTGAGCTTTCTCAAGTCCGGAGCTGCTGTGAAACAGAAAGGCTCTTTGGGGGGGAGAACGTGGCCTCCGGTTCCAGTGTGACTCCCACGTGGGGTGTGGGTGTGGCCAGGCGTGAGCCAGAAGCCCTCAGCTGCGGTCTGTGAGATGGAGGAGTAGAGGCAGCGCGCAGTGGACAGCAGCCAGGACAGAGCCTGCACAGAGCCTGCACACAGGTGGGCCCTGGCGCAGGCCGCCGTCTCTAGGAATTTAGGGACTCACGTGGGTGTCCCCTGCCGCGTTTAGTGGTTGTCGTTCGTTCTCTGAGAACGGCGCGGACACTGTGTGTGCTCCCCAGGTGCCGTTCCAGGGCCCACGTCCCATTCCAGACCCCTGTAGTCAAGTGTCCCCAAGTTGCTTGACTCAGCAGTGTGGCCCCGGGGCTGCCAGACTGGCAGATTGAGGGATCCTGACGATGAGGACCGAACCACTAATTTTCCTCCTGCTTTGTTAGAGTGAAATGTGTGGCTTTGGAGGGTGTGGGCTCAGGGATGTGTGTGTCCTGTCCTTTATCTCACGGTAGCTTCAGACCCAGCAGGTAAGCTGTGTCGGGATTTGGCATTGATGCCTGCTTTACGAAGATTTAAAAGTCATTGTTTTTATTTTAGGAAAGAAACAAAAATTGTAGTCTTACTGTTTTAGGTGGATGTTATTTATATATTTAGTCTTTTTTTTAAAAAAAGATTTATTTGAAAGGCAAAGTTAGAGAGGGGGAGAGAGAGAGAGAGAGAGAGAGAGAGAGAGAGGGAGAGAGAGAGAGAGAGGGAGGTCTTCCATCCCCTGGTTCTCTCCGTAAATGGCCTCAATGGCCAGAGCTGTGCCGATCTAAAGCCTGGAGCATCTTCCGGGTCTCCCACGTGGGTCCATGGACCATCTTCTTCTGCTTTCCTAGGCCACAGCAGAGAGCTGGATATGAAGTGGAGCAGCCGGGTCTTGAACCAGTGCCCGTATGGGATGCCGGCACTATATACTATATAGCTACACCACAGCACCGGCCCCTGCGTATTTAGCCTTAAACATGTCTTTTTTTCTTCCTGATTTGTTGTGTTGTTTTGTCACCCTCGGTGAAAGCAGACGCTGTTGACTTTGCTGGGCTTCAGGTGCACGGGGAGCCCGTGCAGGGTGGCCGAGCTGCACTGCACACCGCCCTGGGTGCACGCGTTTCCCTGAGCTTCTGACTGTGTGCATCCCTCTCCCTCCACCCCCACCGACGAACTCGTCGGCCTCATTGGTCCTCCCAGGCCCTGGAAATCAGGAATGTGGTTGCTGGCTTAGGAGCCGCGGGTACGCGTGGAGCTCTGTGCCGAGTTGGTGCAAACCCCCAAGTGGGAGGTTTTGCCTAGGACGTCTGTGTCTCCCTTCCTCCTCTCTCTGCAGAGTGGATCTGGAATGTAGAGTGCAGTGTGTCCCCACTGTGTTCACACACGATGCTGATGAGTCGGGGGAGCTCAGAGCAGGCGGGCTCATTGATCGGGAGGGCGTCTTGTTTTTTTTTTTGAAGGAGATGAGGGTCAGATGCAGGTGCCGGGGCCGCCCCTTCCTGTCGGTGCCGTCCCTCTGAGTGCCCCCGGAGTGCTGTCTCCATCTCCTGGGGTGCCAGCGAGGTAGGAAGGGCAGGCTCTGGGTGGGTCAGCTCCCCAGTGCTGAGTGAGTGGGCGTGGCTGGGTGGGGCGGGGTGAGGCACAAGGCTAGGAGAATCCTTGGTTGGTGTACTTCTCAGGTGCCACAGAAGGGTAGGCCACAGAAAGCTGCCGCCCCTCTAGGGGTGGAGCTACTCTCTTGTCTGTGCTCTGCGTGTAAAGCTCGTGTTCCACTTGGGAAATTCGATTTGGTCTCATTTTCAAGGTCAGGCATAACTGGCTCCTCCTCCTGGGGCCAGGCCTTGTTCTTGGAGCTGGCACGCCTGCTGGTAAGTCCCAGACAGTCATACCAGCAAGTTTATTATTCTGCCCCAGGGCCAAGTTCACTGCTTGCCTCGTGAAGTGCTTGCGCGTGCTCTCTCTCTCTCTCTCTTAAAGATTTATTTATTTATTTGAAAGGCAGAGTTAGAGGCAGAGAGAGAGGAAGAGAGTCTTCCATCTGCTGGTTCACTCTCCAAATGGCTACAACAGCCAGATCTGGACTGACCCGAAGCCAGGAGCCAGGAGCTTCTTCCTGGCCTTCCATGCCGGTGCAGGGCCCAAGGACTCAGGCCATCTTCTGCTGCTTTCCCAGGCCACAGCAGAGAGCTGGATTGGAAGTGGAGCAGCTGGGATTGAACCGGTGACCATATGAGATGCTGGCACTGCAGGTGGCAGCTTTACCCACTCTGCCACAGCGCCGGCCCCCGAAATGCTTCTTTCACGGGGACAGCGAGGTTGAAGCAGGCTCGGACTCAGCCTCCTCTCTCTCGTGTGCATCGCGGTGGCAACTGAGGAAACCGCGTCCAGTTTCCAGCACGGCTCCGCTGGTGTCGGGTGGAACAGCAAAGCCCGGATCTCTCTTGAGCTGGGATGACGGGTGCTTTTGAGCCCCGTGTTTCGGTGGCTCCGTGGCACCGCACCGCACGCAGATGCACATTTAGGGAGAGGAGGGTTTCTGCTCGAAGCAAAGACGCACCTTTCCTGTTGGGCTCAGCATTTGTGGGCGGATGGACCCCAAATGCCTTTGAGAGTTTTGTCTGTACGTGAGTCTCACTGAGTGATTCCATCACTGCGGATTTGTCTTGAAAATGGTTTGAGTCTCAGGGCTGTCACCTGGGTGGGCCGTGCCGGGGGGGGGGGGGCTCAGGAGCCCGGGTTGCGCAGGGTCTGCTGGTCCGAGGGCACTGCAGCTTTGCAGGACGCTCATGAAGTGTTCTGGTCGGGACGCCCCTGTCCTGGGCAAGCCATGCCCGATTGTGCAGGCTTTCACTTAGCTACGTGCTGTGGGATTCCTTTCCTATTCATTGGAAGTCTTTGTTGAGTACACTTCACAGTGTCTGAGGGTGGAGCTCAGGACGGGGGAATGGCTGTAGCTGAGTCCTGAGCCCCCTCCCAGGGGACTTGGCTCCTCAGGAGCATCTCCTCCACTGGCTGGGAGTTGTTAACCCTGGGACTCAAGACGAATCCATGCGTTTCCTTACCAACCACACAGTGCACCATCAGCTGGTACCCAGGATCTTACCGCCCCTTTCTCTTGCATAAGTGATATACACAGATAGACTTCACTTAAAAATTATTTATTTGAAACACAGAGAGGTCTTCCATCCGCTGGTTCACTCCCCAAATGGCCGCAATGGGCAGGGCTGGCCCAGGTCAAGCCCAGTGTTCTGGAACTCTGTCCTGGTCTCTCAGTGGCTGCAGGGGCCCAAGCACTTGCGTCATCATCCACTGGCGTCCCAGCTGTGACTGGAAGCAGCGCTTTGCTTTGGGATGATGCGCACCATGTGGCAGCACAGTCCCTGTGCCGGATGCCCGACCCCGGGAATTCTGCTTTCAAGGCGTGTGCAGAGGTTTTCAGAGGTACGGCGCACAGGCGTTCCCACGGAGGTGTGAGCCGTGTGCTCAGAGGAGGGTGGTGGTGTGCAGGTGCCTTGTTCCTGACTTTCAGCCACAGGTTTACTTTGGAAATTTAGTTGCAGCTGGACCTGGGGCGGCGTAGTCCTCCCCGGATCCAGGGATGTCTCCCCAGGTGACGGGCTCTGGTACCTAGGGCGGCGTAGTCCTCGCCCGGATCCAGGGATGTCTCCCCAGGTGACGGGCTCCGGTACCTAGGGCAGCGTAGTCCTCCCCGGATCCAGGGATGTCTCCCCAGGTGACGGGCTCCAGTACCTAGGGCAGCGTAGTCCTCCCCGGATCCAGGGATGTCTCCCCAGGTGACGGGCTCCGGTACCTGGGGCGGTGTAGTCCTCCCCGGATCCAGGGATGTCTCCCCAGGTGACGGGCTCTGGTACCTAGGGCAGCGTAGTCCTCCCCGGATCCAGGGATGTCTCCCCGGGTGACAGGCTCTGGTACCTAGGGCGGTGTAGTCCTCCCCGGATCCAGGGATGTCTCCCCGGGTGACGGGCTCCAGTACCTAGGCGGCGTAGTCCTCCCCGGATCCAGGGATGTCTGCCCCGGGTGACGGGCTCCGGTACCGGGGCGGCGTAGTCCTCCCCGGATCCAGGGGTGTCTCCCCGGGTGACAGCTCTGGCGTCAGTGTTGTCGGGGTATTTCCAGTCCTGCAGGGATTTGCACTGCAGGTGAAGGAACGGCTGGACGTGTCACGACGTGCATGCACTTCTAGGAGAGCTGCTGACACCACACGCCCCCTGTGCCAGGCCCTGCGTCAGGACTGCTGCTGCTTGAATGCACACTGGCATGATGGGACCTGCCCCCCAAGTGTCCCTGCAGCTGTCTTGTTATAGGAAACACAGTGACGCACACCTGGGTGCAGCTCTGCACACGCGCTGTGTGCTTCCAGGTGCCCAGGCCGCAGTGTGGCCACACCAGGGCCCCCAGGAGGGACTTGCCTGTGAGCAGCCGGCAGAGGGCTCGGTGCTGCCATGCAGCCGCCCTGCTGGGCCCTGGCTCCTGCCGTGGGCACTGGGGCACTGCAGCGGTTTCCCCAGTTCTCTGGACGCTGCTGGGTTTCCCAAGAAAGAGAGCAGGTGCCTGTTTGTTTTTTTTTTTTTTAAAGAAAATTTATTATTTATTAAATGGCAACATTACAGAGAAGGGGAGGGAGAGAGAGAGAGATCGATTGATTGATCTTCCGTCTGCTGGTTTACTCCCCAAGTGGCCGCCATGGCCAGGAGCCAGCAGCTTCATCTGGGTCTCCCAAACTCTTGGGTCACTTCCGCTGCTTTTCCCAGGCCATTAGCAGGGAGCTGGATCGGAAGCAGCGCAGCCTGGATACACACCGGCACCCGTGGGCGCGGGCGTCTTGGGGCCGCTTTACTGCTACAGCCCAAGGCCGGCCCCACGGAACGCCCTTGCACACTGCCGGGGAGGAGGGCCTGGCCGTGCTCGGCTTGGACCTTCTTCCAAGTTGGGGTCGACCCGATGGGTTCCATGTTGTTGCCTTTGCACACGCGTGCGTGCGATGGGACTTCTGCTGCCTGGAGGTCGCTGGCTCACTGACCGCGGGTTTTCCCGCGAGGTGCAGTGTCTGCGCTCGTTGATTGGTAGGAACGTTTCGTTTCTTGCTCACAGGGAACCCCGACTTCCTGCTTGCCCACATTCCTTCCCTGTCTCTGACTGTCAGCCCCAGGTCTGGGCCCAGGAGTGTTGGGGGGGCAGTGTCCCTGGGTCTGGGCCCAGGAGCGTAGGGGGGGCAGTGTCCCCGGGTCTGGGCCCAGGAGTGTAGGGGGGGCAGTGTCCCCGGGTCTGGGCCCAGG
Organism: Sylvilagus bachmani; assembly: GCA_015711505.1. Taxonomy (NCBI): domain Eukaryota; kingdom Metazoa; phylum Chordata; class Mammalia; order Lagomorpha; family Leporidae; genus Sylvilagus; species Sylvilagus bachmani. The sequence continues at coordinate 109,113,660 of CM027389.1, read as the reverse complement.
AGCGTAGGGGGGGCAGTGTCCCCGGGTCTGGGCCCAGGAGTGTAGGGGGGCTTGTGACCTCCACAGAGCTCTTGGGTTTGCGAGGGGAGGGAGGACGCTCTGGGCTTCTCACAGCACTTGTGGTCTGTGTGTCTGTCTGCCCGGAGTTTACCGTGAGCGTCTTTATTTTACCGGGAGTCATTTCTGTCATCCAGGTTGACAAGCTGACTAACCTGGAGTTTGGAAAACGCCACTGTCTCCTTACGATGGTCGTCCTCCTGCCCCAGCCCAGCCCCAGATCATGGCAGGTGCTGGCGCCCCCCATTCACTGGGGTGAGGGCTTTATCCATCAGGTTTGCTGTTTTATTTTTTTTTCCTGATACATTATTACCCTTTAATATTCAAATTTAAAAACATTTATTCCGGGTTACTCTTAGAATTGAATGTTTCATTAATTAACTAATTCATTTATCTATTTTTAAAGATTTATTTATTTATTTGAAAGAGTTACACAGAGAGAAGACAGAGAGAGAGAGAGAGAGAGAGAGAGAGAGAGAGTGTCTTCCATCCCCTGGTTCACTCCCCAATTGGCCACAACTACTGGAGCTGAGCAGATCTGAAGCCAGGAGCCAGGAGCTTCTTCCGGGTCTCCCACGTGGGTGCAGGGGCCCAAGGACCTAGGCCATCTTCCACTGCTTTCCCAGGCCACAGCAGAGAGCTGGATTGGAAATGGAGCAGCTGGGTCTTGAACTGGTGCCCATATGGGATGCCAGCACTTCAGGCCAGGGCGTTAGCCCACTGCGCCACAGTGTCAGCCCCTCATTAATTTATTTTTAAAGAGTGTAACTAGTTATGTACTTATGTTTATGTCCCATATTTTTTAAATTTTTTAAACTTTTATTTAATAAATATAAATTTCCAAAGTACAGCTTTTGGATTACAGTGGCTTTTTCCCTCCCATAACTTCCCTCCCACCCGCAACCCTCCCATCTCCTGCTCCCACTCCCATTCCATTCTCATCAAGATTCATTTTCAATTATCTTTATATACAGAAGATCAATTTAGTATATATTAAGTAAAGATTTCATCAGTTTGCACCCACACAAAGTGTAAAGTACTGTTTGAGTACTAGTTGTAGCATTAATTTACACTGTACAGCACACTAAGGACAGAGATCCCACATGAGGAGTAAGTACACAGTGACTGCTGTTGTTGACTTAACAATTGACACTCTTGTTTATGGCGTCAGTAATCACCTGAGGCTCTTGTCATGAGTTGCAAAGGCTATGGGAGCCTTTTGAGTTTGCCAACTACGATCTTATTTAGACAAGGTCATAGTCAAAGTGGAAGTTCTCTCCTCCCTTCAGAGAAAGGTACCTCCTTCTTTGATGGCCAGTTCTTTCCACTGGGATCTCACTCGCAGAGATCTTTCATTTAGGGTTTTTTTTTTTTTTTTTCTCTTTTTGCCAGAGTGTCTTGGCTTTCCATGCATGAAATACTCTCATGTGCTCTTGAGCCAGATCCGAATGCCTTAAGGGCTGATTCTGAGGCCAGAGTGCTATTTAGGACATCTGCCATTCTGAGTTTGCTGTGTATCCTGCTTCCCATGTTGGATCGTTCTCTCCCTTTTTGATTCTATCAGTTAGTATTAGCAGACACTAGTCTTGTTTGTGTGATCCCTTTGACTCTTAGTCTTATCAGTGTGATCAATTGTGAACTGAAATTGATCACTTGGACTAGTGAGATGGCATTGGTACATGCCACCTTGATGGGATTGTATTGGAATCCCCTGGCATGATTCTAACTCCATCATTTGGGGCAGATCCGATTGAGCATGTCCCAAATTGTACATCTCCTCCCTCTCTTATTCCCACTCTCATATTTAACAGGGATCACTTTTCAGTTAAATTTAAACACCTAAGAATAATTGTGTGTTAATTACAGAGTTCAAACACTAGTATTAAGTAAGACAAAAAAAATACTAAAAGGGAGTGTCCCATATATTTTGACATGTGGGACTTTGAAGAATGTGTACAGTTTCTCTTTCATTTAATTTTTAAAAACTTGATGTGTTTGAGGGACAGAGAGGACGAGCGAGCTCCTGTCCGCGGTTCACTCCCAAGTGCCTGAAACAGCCCAGCTCAGTCCTGGTGTCCCACGTGGGTGGCAGGGACCCAAGAACTCAGGCCAGTGTTTTGCTGCTTCCCAGGGGGTGTGTCAGCGGGAAGCTGGCGTTGGGAGCTCGAGCCGGGACCCAGCGCGGGCGTTGTGATAGGTGAGGTGGTGTCCCGGGAGCTCGAGCCGGGACCCAGCGCGGGCGTTCTGATAGGTGAGGTGGTGTCCCGGGAGCTCGAGCCGGGACCCAGCGCGGGCGTTCTGATAGGTGACGTGGTGTCCCGGGAGCTCGAGCCGGGACCCAGCGCGGCGTTCTGATAGGTGAGGTGGTGTCCTGCGCCGGGTCTTACTGGGTGGAGAAGACGCCTGTCCCCACGTCGCCGGGCCTGTGCTTGTGTGCTTTGCTGTTTACCGGCTCCTGGTTCCCTGGTGCTGCTCGAGTCGTCTGTGCTGGCCCTGCCTGGTGGACGTGGGGGGCTTCCTGGGTGGTTGTGTGCACGCACGTTCGGCCCTGCTGCCGGCTTCACACGGTGGCCGTGTGTGGAGCTGGGGGCTTGGATAAGCCTTGTGTTATTTTTGCTTACTTGTTCTGCCTGGCCTGAGAGAGATGTGTCAGTTTTCCCAGACCGATTTTTTCCTTTGTTGAACTTCCCACCTATTTGCAGTATTTTGCTTTATGCATTTTATTCAAGGTTATTTGCATTTTTCTATGGTACTGACTTAAAAGTTTAGGATAAACATTGTCTTCATGATTTCTTTCTTTTTAAAGATTTTTTTATTTATTTGAAATGCAGAGTTACAGAGAAGCAGAGAGAGAGAGAGAGAGAGAGAGAGAGAGAGAGAGAGAGAGGTCTTCCATCCGCTGGTTCACTCCCCAGATGGCTACAAGGGCCGGAGCTGTGCCAATCCGAAGCCAAGAGCCAGGAGCCTCCTCCTGGTCTCCCACACAGGTGCAGGGGCCCAAGGACGTGGGCCATCCTCCACTGCTTTCCCAGGCCAAGCAGAGAGCTGGATCGGAAGAGGAGCGGCCCGGACATGAACCGGCGCCCACATGGGCTGCGTGGGCGGAGGCCTAGCTTACCAGGCTACAGCGTGGGCCCCGGCAATGTCTTAAACCCGGTGCTGGTGCTTCCCCTGCGGGGACTGCCGTCTGGTTTCCCCGGGGAAAGGTGACGTTGGACCCTCTGTCCCTTCTCCTCTCTGCTGCTCCCTGCCCCGTCCACCAGCTCCTGGAGCTCCTTCCCTGGCTGTATCAGTCTGCTCTTGTTCATTGATTATTTTTGCGCAGTGCGGGCTCTAGCTCCAGAAAGCTGGCGAGTGCGCATCCGCGGTGCGTGTGTGCTCGCTGCTGTGCTGGATCGGCGCCCGTTAGCTCCGGTTTCTTTGCACTCCAGCTTGTCTGTGGGTCAGTGTCGCAGGCTTGGTTCTGTGTGTCGCTCATTTCTTTACTGACTGCATTTAGTGATTTTTCTCTGGACTTCATTTTTCTGTTTTCCGATTGGGGGTTCTTCAGTTTGATTCACCTTTTGATTGGCCAGATTACTTTGGCAAGTGGGTTTTTTTTTTTTTTTAAGAACAATCATTTATTTTTATTTATTTGAAAGGCAGAGGGAGAGAGAGAGAGATCCATCTTCCGTCTGCTGGTTCGCTCCCCTGATGCTTACAGCAGTGGGGGTTGGGCCAGGCTGAAGGCAGGCGCTCAGGGGCTTGGCAGGGACCCGAGTGATTGTGTAGGACGGCAGTGGACGCTGGAGCGGAGGCGGAGCTGGGCCTGGAGGCTGGGCACTCTTTTGGGGGCGGGGCCTGCTGAGCAGCGTCTTTGCCAAGCACTCACCCCCGTGAGCAGATTTTAAAGAACGTGTTGCTGAGGCCTCCTGTCCTTGTGGAGAAGTTCACCTTGGACAGGAAGGGCGCTGGGTGAGAGACCCAGCAACACGCGATGGGTCAGAGCCCGAGGAGAGAAATGCCGTGTTGCTGGAGCCTGCAGGAGCTGTGTGCGTGTTCACACGTGGAAGCAGGCACACGATATGCGTGTGTCTCTAGGGTGTCCATGTGTAAGCATGCAGGTTGCAGCACCGGGTAAGTGTGTGCAGTGTGCACATGCATGTGCAAGTGTGTTGATGTGTGCAGACACAGGCGTGCAGGTTGCACGCGTGCACCCACATCACACTCACACACAGATGCACACATGCGAGTGCGTGCATGGGTGGGTGTGAGTGTACATGTGTGTGCCGGGGCTGGTGGCCCAGAGCTGACGCTTGGCGGGTCACAGAGGACCAGATAGGCTGGCTGGATTGTCCTGAGGGCTGGCCTCTGTGGCAGCGGTGGGGGCAGCGATGAGCCGAGGGCTTCCTGCACTGACCTGCAGCAGGAGGCAGCAGGTGGGGGTGCCCCAGGATGGGAGGGTTGGGGGGAAGGGGCTGGTCTAGGGGAATCGGGGAAGAGCACTGTGCTTGGGCCCGAGGCATGGCTTCGCTGTTGCTAGTTGGTGGGATCCGTGGGATCCGCGAGGCCCAGGTCGTGTGTGGCGGCAGTGAGAGGAGAGGATCAGCTGTGGGATCCCTGCTGCTCCCAGGCAGGCCTGTGGGGCGAGGCTGGGGACCCAGGGGGCCACAGAGATCTTGTCTGGCGTTGAAACTACACCCAGCCCCCAGCACTGGCGCTGTCCCTGAGGGCTGGGCCATGTCCAGGGAGCTCCGGGGGGCCTCCGGGCCTGCTGTGGGGTCATGTCGCAGGATCCTGCAGGCCCTGTGTGGTTTCAACCTGCTGAGGCTGGGGGACTCCGGGATCTATGTTGGTTTGTGCCCGCCGCAGGGTGGGGAGCGCTGAGTGGCAAAAACAGAGAACTTGTGCTTTGCCAACCAGGCCTTTCACACATGGGGAAGAAAAGGCCGAAGAAGTCTGGGAGGAATCCACGGCCACGCGTCTGGTTGGAGAGGCGGCAGCAGGTCCAGCGGCAGCTCTCCCTCTGACGAGCGGCCGAGCCGAGGGGCCGGCCCTGTGCCTGAAGAGTGGGGAAAAGTTGGAACTGATGCTCGATGTCATGCATCCTCTGACGATTGTTCTCCAGGAATTGTCATGGTAATAGTATTTTTAAAAAAGATTTATTTATTTATTTGAAAGGCAGAGTAACAGAGAGGCAGAGAGAGAGAGAGAGAGAGAGAGAGAGGTCTCCTGTCTGCTGGTTCACTCCCCAGATGGCCACAACGGATTGAGCTGTGCTGATCCGAAGCCAGGAGCTTCTTCCAGGTCTCCCATGTGGGTGCAGGGGCCCAAGGACTTTGGCCATCTTCCACTGCTTTCCCAGGCCACAGCAGAGAGCTGGATCGGAAGTGGAGCAGCTGGGCCTTGAACCAGCGCCCACATGGGATGCCGGTGCTGTAGGCGGCGGTTTCGCCAGCTACGCCACACGTCAGCCCCAGGAATAGTGTTTTTTACCTGTGTTGATTTCTCTTGGCCCTTCGATTGGCGAGGAATTCTGCGAATCATACTGTAGATGCAGTGGTGTGTCTGAAAAGTGTGTCTTCCTTAATCAGCTCACAAAATACCTCTGAAGAATGCAGACGGCTTAGGAAGGCGAGGGGAATAAAGGAGGGATAATAAACTTAGCTTTAGGTCACTTCATGGCTGGTTTCCAGCTGTGGTGTGCAGGGATTTCTAGGGGAGCAGAGGTCAGCTGCCCTCAGGTGCATGCGGTCACGGCTCAGAGCGCTTCTAGCTGCAGGTGCCTGTGAAATATTTGTACAAGAATCCAGTGGGTTCGAACTCTCCGAGGAAAGTGGAGAGCACGGAGCGGGTTCCCGGGAAGGGGCGCCCCGTTCCTGCGCCTCAGAGCCAGCACCTGGGCGTCGCGGCAGCTGAATTCCCCTGGCTCGGCCTCGTCAGCAGGTGGCAGAGAGGACGGGAACGCCCCTGTGAGCCTCCCGCGGGTGTGCGCGGCTTGGGACTGCGTCGCGGCCGCGTCTGATCCGCTCCAGAGCCGGGTTAAAGGCTGGGGAGAACACGGGAAGACATGGCGACGACGCACGTGCTGGCTCAGAAAACGCAGCGCGCGCGGGAAGTAGAGCTGCCGGGGCCACCGCCAGCCCCTCCGGGTTCGGGAGCGTGGAGACGGGTGCTCCAGAAGCGCTGGCTGCCTTTTGTTCTTGTAAGAGTTCATGGGCTCTGGAGATGGCCTCTGACACTGTCAATGTAACCCCTGTCTGGAAAACACTGTTTCAGTACCGCTGTCACGGCTCCTGCCACGGGAGCAGTGGTTGTTCACTTTAACCGTCACTTACTACGGAACGTATCCTATGTCCGGTTTCTTAGGGGAGGATAATATTGAATCATTTAACATGAGTTTAAGCACTTACACATTTATGTTGTTTTTGTTGCGACCGAATGCAACTAGAGAAGCCGGCGCCGTGCTGGGCCTGGGGCCCAGGCCAGGGCGCACCTCGCTGCAGGTGATGGATCTTAGTTGACTGACAGGTAAGCCAGCCGTGTCGGACTGTGTGCACAGTGCTTGGACCTCTCAGGTCCTAGCGTTTCATAATGGAAGCATGAAAATAGGAAGTAGAATTTCTGTTCAATCCCAATATTTAACTATACTTTTGAACATCTTAGTTTTTGGTCAGAACGCTGAGGCGCCCGCAGTCGCTTTGTCCTAACCACTGGGCCTCCTGACCTCGCCCTCAGCCTGAGGGACGGCACTGTCGTCCGGCATGCGGCCGTGGGGCTGCGCTGGGCTCCTGGTTATGCCAGAGCAGAAAGGAAATGCATACTGGCGCATCGCGGCCGGCTTCTCGCTCTGCTCTCCGCACCGTGCATCTGCGCACAGACCTTTACCAAAGCATGTTTTCCCAAAGCCCCCTGACTGTAAAGCTGTCATGAGTGTGGCTTTTTTAGTAATATGAAAAAAAAAAACAAACCAAAAACAGGGCAGCCAATCTTCAGTCATAATAAGTTTGGGTGTAATTTCGGGCTGGTGACCTCACGTCTCTGCACGGTTTACTAATTTTGTATTTCGCAGGGAGAGGCAGAGACGTGCAGTCCAGAGACCTTTAGCTTCCCCAATTTGACTGCATCATTGTTTTATATTTAGGAATGCCGAGCTAAACATGTGAGACCATTATGACTTCATGTAAAAAAAAACCCAGCTGTTGAAGAATGGGCCTCAGATGCCTTTACGAGCGGTGTGGGAGCTGGGGCAGCGCGGCCCCGGCACACGCCCTCCCTCCTCCATCCGGGCGGTGCTGGGGTTTGGTGGTTCTGGGTCCTTCTGCTGGGAGGACACACACATGCGCGAAGGAGTGGCCGCTAAAATCCCTGAACAAAAGCTCTTTTCTTTGAGGATTCATGGAGCGAACAGGGGCAGAGGGATCACGTTCACCCTGCTCCCCGGGAGAGAGTTGAGGCCGCACTCCCAGCTAGCATGGCGCGTTTCTGTATTGAATAGCATGAGCCTGCCTCAAATCGCAGGCGTGGAAAGACACTGGCAGTCCTTTTGTGTTTTTTTAACATTCACTTATTCGAGAGGCAGAGAGCTAGAGCGCTCCCCTCTGCTGGACCACTCCCCCGATGCCTGCAGGCAGGGACCGGACCAGCTCGAAGCCAGGAGCCTGGCACTGGGTCCAGCTCTCCCGGCACTGGCTGCCTCCCAGGCTGCATTAGGGGGAGGCCGGGGTCAGGAGCCAGAACGGAGAGCTGACTTCAGGGCTGTCTTAGCTGCTAGGCCAGCCTCCCGTCCAGCTGCCTGGCCACTCCTCTCAATTTTCAGGTTAGTGAACACCTTTCTGTGTACATGGAAAGCAGAGGTTCTGGTCCTCGCCCTTTTTGGTCTGTCAGAACCAGCGTGTCCTAGGACACTTGGGCAGCACGGTGCAGCCTGCTTGCAACTGGACATGGCCAGGCGTGGTGTTCCTGGGACTCAGGATCCTGTGTGGCACTTGCTGGTCCTCCACGCGGGAGTCGGAGAGTGCTACAGGTGCTCAGAGGCCGCCGGCACAACCGGTGGGTGGCAGTGGGAGGACAGACTGGAGGCGGTGTGTTTTGGAGGCTCAGACTCCGTGAGCTGGATTGGCCCGACCCGTCTCTGTCCGGGTCACAGCTGGAAGGCAGCAGGGTGTGTGTGGGGGCTCGGTCTGGGTTCCTGGCCTTGCGCTGTCTGCTCAGCACTGTGGTCCCACCAGGCCTTGGGGGCAGGCCAGGGTGTGGGACACGGTGACCCCAGGTGCCTGCAGTCTGGCAGGGGAACGATGACCTCTCTGCTACTGCCCCAGAGGTTTAATCTGGGGTGGAGACTCCTGCCGGAAGCACCACGGGATGCGGATTCCAGACTTGGGTTTCCCTGGGTGACTTTTTCCCCTGGAACCCTGGCGTCCCCTGCTCTCCCTCCACCACGGTGCCGCCTCTCCCGCAGCCCCCGCGTGGCCGCGCGTGGGCTTCCTTGCAGAGGCTGGGGGCCCGGGTCCTGTGCTGCTCTTGGCTCACAGGGTTGGTAGGGCCCCACATTCTTAGTTCTCCCGGGGGAAGGATCTTTGTCACTTCCGGTTTTCTTGTGGATCAAACCGGCTGTCATCGCAGCATGAGTGGCCGCTGTCACCTGCTTGTCCTCAGCCCCCGGGCTCTTGGGTGCACGTGGCCTTGTTGCGCGAGTCCGGGCACCATCCCTCCACTCTTCCCTGACCTCTGGACTCCCGGTGACCCCGAGGCCTCTCTGCCTCTGTGTTGTGGGGCAGCATCTCTGCCGGCTTGCCCTCTGCAGTGCCCAGGGAGCCTGGTCTGGACGACTCCCTTCCTAGCCTGGCACTCCGCTAGGTTGGGTTGGGTCCGGCCCTCCCAGCAGAGCTGGATTCTTCCTCGGGCTGGTCCTCATGGATACCTCACACATACTTGCTGACTGACTATGTGAAGAGGAGCTGGGCCTTCTCGGCCACAGAACGTGTCCGTGGCTCGTCAGCCCACAGGGCCGGGGAGCAGGAGCTGGGGCTCAGGGGAGCAGCGGGGCCACGGCTGTGGAGGTGGCAGAGGGTCGTGGGCACTCCGAGGCGAGGGGAGACTCTGGTCGACGTGTCTTCTCCCTGGCTCACTGCCCCTCAGTTGGCCGACAGCGTCCGGCTGCTGAGGAGGCGGGCAGAGTGGTGTCTGGTGCCGATGGTACCCTGATAGCAATACGAGAAATTAATACCGTAAACAAAGCATCTTCCGGAGCCTCAATTAATATTTGCTCCCAGGGGGACTTGGGAGTTCCCGGCGAGGCTGCTGCAGGCCGCGGGGGACGCCAGCGTAGGGAGAGCAGTGGTCAGCCATCAGGAGTCCTGTTCAGGGCTGCACGGCTGGGGTCCCACTTAAATCTGGGTGCCTTCACCCCTCGTGGTGAACAGGAAGGGTGCGGCCAGCTGTGTCTCTGCGGTCGGGCTGGTCACGTGCCGCTCAAGTCTAGCAGTTTCTCCATGTGTTTCTCTTCTGCATTCCAGCCCCTCAGCTCTGCAGCCCGTTTCAAGGTGGCATCTAAAATACCTTAAAGTAGCTCGCCGGGTATCTGTGCGTTCAGACCTGGGAGGGTCTCGGGCGGCCACAGGAGCTCCTTCCTCATGCTCCTGGCTTGGAGGTTGGCTGTGCCATGCTAGGGTTGTGCTGTCATTTGCAGTTGAAACTCCTATGCTAACCATTTTCCCCCTTTTTCTAAATTTTTATTTTTTTTTTACAAACACATTTTCTTTAAGGAGACATTTATGAAAGTATCCGTTCTCTCAAATGCACACACAGTGCAGTAAAGAACGTTTCAATTCTGCCATGACGCCAGACTTACACAAAGTGGGGGAGGCCGGTCAGCACCCCCAAGCTTGGCACTGGTGGTCCCATGCAGGTCGCCTCTGGTCCCCGAGAGCGGAAACTGCGGGCTGCCCTGGAGTTCGCCCCTGTGGCCCGAGACCCTGCCCGGGCCCCGCGTGCACTTGGCTCTTTTTTTCCTTGCCTCCTCTGCTCTGCTGTTCCTCAGCCTTCCTGGTTCTTCCTTGACCTTGACCAGGGCCAGCCAGGTGAGCTGCAGGACGTGCACGGTTGGGGGTCCTGTGTGTCCTGCTGGGGAGGAAGAGCAGAGACAGGCCAGGTCCTTGTCCCAGGGGTCGCTCTTTGAACAGCTTAGTCACATTGCTCTGTCCCTCAGGCTCCACCTCCTGGGTCTTTTGTTGCTAAGTCTGAGAGCAGAGGTGCTGTCCTTGTGAGGCTGTCCGTCCCCTGGGCACACCTCCGCGGAGCCGGACTGCCCACCAGAGCGTCACTCACAGAGCCCCAGAATCCGCCCTTTGCTGGTGGAGCTCGGGCCCGGCGGACGAGGAAGCAGATGGTGTCTGCACTCCTCTGAGCTCCCTGGCGAAGGCTGCTTCCTCCCTGTTCTGCCCCTGGCTGCCTGGTCTGAGGCCCTGTCCCCAGCACACCCACAGCACTCGGGAGTGTCGATGAGGGCGAATTGGCTAAGCCCATAAGTAAGTCGGTGCTGGCCGTAGATAGCAGAGACACTGGAGACAGTGTGCACGCTGCACACGAGCTCGGGTGCTGGCGGGGCCACCTCGGGCCTTTGCTGGGGCCAGGATGCGCCAGGATGTGGGGGGGAGGGTGGCGCTCCCCTGTGTCCTAGACGTGCTCAGCCTTCCTCGTCTGCCCCCACCCCCAGCTCTCCACCACGCCCCCCCCCCCCCCAGGCTTCTGAGGGTCTGGTGCTGTGTCTCCAGGCCTCAAAATACATCGAGGGGCTGGTGCTGTGGTGTAGTGGGTAAAGCCACCGCCTGCAGTGCTGGCATCTCATGTGGGTGCCAGTTCGAGTCCTGGCTGCTCCATTTCCGATCCAGCTCTCTGCTATGGCCTAGAAAGCAGTGGACAGTGGCCCAAATCCTTGGGCCCCTGCACCCATGTGGGAGACCTGGCGGAAGCTCCTGGCTTTGGATTGGTACGGCTCCGGCTGTTAATGGCCATTTGGGGAGTGAACCATCGGTTGGAAGACCTCTCTCTCTCTCTCTGCCTTTCAATAAATAAATAACTCTTAAAGGATACAGTGATGGCACAGTGCAAACAAGGACACTTCCCATGCCGTGCGTGTGTGAAATGAGCAGACGTGGGGCGTGGGAGAGGCCTTGGAGTGCAGGAGGCCCGTGTCCCCCTCCTGTGAGTCGCCCCGCTTGCCACCCAGCCCAGGGCTCTGCAGGCCTGGGTCTCCGCGACTCTCGGCATTTCCCAGCCGCTGCCAGCCTGAGACGCAGACACTCCTGGTGTTCTGGAGTCCGCCCCGGCTGTGTGCGAGCGCCTCCTCCCGAGGCTGCGGGAAGGAAACGTGCCGTGATGGTGTGAGGGAAGCAGGTCCGCGGGGCCGCTTTCCAGTGGCTCTCCACCTGCCCTTTCTTTTTCTGAAAAAGGACGTGAGTTGGCCCCGAGGACGTCGGCTTCATTCTGCTGCTTCCTGCCGAGACACACGTCACCTACACCTCGAAGGGCTGTTTCCCGTGCTGTGTTTAAAGCTCTCGGAGAGTTCAGCTGGGACGATGTTCAAGCCGCACGCCCTGACCTCTGAAGCCCGAGGGTTCCAGATTCGGCCAGAGGCAGGTTCCCACGTGTGCCGGAGTCCTGGTCGTGGACTGGCCGGCGTCTGCTGTGTGGTTTGTGAACTCAGGTGCTGCCCCCAGGTCCCACGGGTCCTGTGTGTGGCTGCAGCTCCAGGCGGTCCAGGTGATGGGGGCTGATACAGGTGGACGCCTCCTGGGCTGTGTCTGAGACCTGCCCTGGGATGCAGAGGCTCTGTCTCGTCTGTGTGTCCCCGGAGCTGCACTTGGGGTGCTTCAGTTTACCCCGGACACGGACGCCTCAGCTGCGGCTTGGAGTCAGCCTGGGCATTTGCATCACGTTCACGTTTCCTTCTCCAAGAGGAGTGACGGCAGACATTTCTGAACATGCCATGACTGTCGTTCCCAGCTTTCGGTCATCCCGCAGTCCCAGCAACGCGGCCTGGTCGGCCTGGGCACCTGGAGGACCCTCAGGCCCAGGGCCGTGTGCACTGGGCGGCCGTGTTGCCCCCCGGAGGCTGCCATTCCGGCCTGTCCCGTCTCCTGGGCCTGGCACTGCCACCAAGCCAGGATCCCCAAGCCGGGATCCCTAAGCCGGGATCGCCACTCCGGCCCCAGCTGGGAGGTGTGGAGAGGAGTGTGATGGTGGGGAGGAGACGGTGCTGAAACAGGAGCGCAGGTGTTGTGGATGGAGTGGGGGCCGGGAACTGCGGGGGTTTCCTCGGAAGTCCACGCCGCACATGTGGCGGCCGCGGGGTCCAGGGGCCCAGCGCATGGGCCAGAGGGGCTGAGTCCTGGGCAGGCGCGTGTTGAAGCAGGTGGCCACTGACCATGGCCCTGGCCCTGGCCCTCCTGCAGGGCGCGCCGGCCTGAGGGGCTGCGTGTGCACCGGCGCTGGAGAGGGCATGGGGGAGCCGCCCACGCGCAGTTCTCCGTCATCCTGGCCCCCCGCCGCCCGTGAGGCGGTTTCCCGTGGGTGAGCCCCGGCCGGTCCAGGAGGCCGTGCGGGGGTTCGGGCCCCCAGGGCGGTGGGTCACGGGGGCCTGGCCCGGCGGGCTCTTTGGCCCAGGCGACAAAGATGAAAATAGAGCTAGGGCAGAAAGGACGAGAACTTGCCGCTGTGACCCTGGGAGGAGCCCTGGTGCGGCATGGAGGAGCGAGCCTGGGGTCCCATCTCTGGATTCTGGATTGGGGCAGGCAGAGCAGCTGGACTCAGCAGAGCTGCCGCCACCCCGCCCCTCCCAGTGAGGCGGGACTCGCCAGCACTGGCGCCCCTGTTGGCGGAGCCGGGCGCCTGGTGTCTTGCTCCAGGCCTCCTGCAGGCCCAGGGTGGGTGTAGCCCCTTCCTGCAGTCCCCCGGCTCCCACTGCCAGACTCCAGCCTGAAGACCACCAACGGGGGCCAGCGCTGTGGTGCAGCGGGTTAATACTCTGGCCTGCAGCTCCGGCATCTCATATGGGCGCCGGTTCTAGTCCCGGCTGCTCCTCTTCCAATCCAGCTCTCTGCTGTGGCCTGGGAAAGCAGTAGAAGATGGCCCAAGTGCTTGTGCCCCGCACCCACGTGGGAGACCCGGAGGAAGCGCCTGGATCAGCGCAGCTTCAGCCGTTGCGGCCATCTGGGGAGTGAACCATCGGATGGAAGACCTCTCTCTCTGTCTCTGCCTCTCCTCTCTCTGTGTAACTCTGACTTTCAAATAAATAAATAAATCTTTAAAAAAGTTACTGCTAACACGGACGCTGCTCACGGACGCCCACTCCCACAGCTGCTCTCTGCGCCTGGCATTGCCCTCAGCTGCTGGCTCCTGGGGCCCTTGTACATCCCCAGGAGCTGGGGAGCCGGGTCTCCCGCCCGCTTTCTGGGGAAGGGCAGCTGGTGCAGCGCTGGCACCATTGTGGGAGAGTCTGCGCCGGCTGCAGGTGCGGACTGCAGATCCCGCCGCCTCCCTCGGACACAGCGGATCCGGAGCAGTGAGTGGTCAGCCTGAGACAGCGCAGCCCCGTGCTTGCTCCGTGCACCTGCTGTGCGCGGTGGCCCGCGTGTAGTGGCGGATGCCACGTGAGGTGCGCCCGCTGTGTGCAGTCTTGGTGGATATGGAATCACACCGTGGTTCTGCGTGGCATTGAGGGTTTTTGTTTTAAAAAGGAGGGACTGGTGCTGTGGCACAGCCAGTGAAGCTGCCACCTGTGAGGCCAGCGTCCCATGTGGGCACTGGTTCGTGCCCCGGCTGTTCCCCTTGCAATCCAGCTCCCTCTGGGGCCTGGGGAAGCAGCTGGATGAGGCCCACGTGTTCCGGCCCCTGCTGCCCACGTGGGAGAGTGGACGAAGCTCCTGGCTTCCGCCCAGCCACCACAGCCAGCTGGAGAGTGAACCAGTGGATGGGAGATTCTCTCTCTCTCACGTGTCCCTCTCTCTTTGTAACTCTGATTTTTCAAATAAATAAATCTTTAAAAGATGTTGATTGATTCCTTATTCTTTTGCCTCGAGAGCCCTGTCAGTGTGGGGTTGGCCACGCTTCAGTCTTGAAAGCGGTTTTTCCTGGATGGCCCGCTCCCACCTCTCCCCGCCCCTGAGGTTGAAGACGCTGTGGGCTGGCCTTGCCGAAGCTAGCAGAGCTGAGCGTGCTCATCTCCATGGAGTGGTTCACCTCAAGGACGGGGGATGCTACAGGTGTCTGCCAGTCCTGAAGCTCCTGTTGAGAACTTTCCAGAAACCTAGGCCCACCTTTCCCCCTCCACGTGCACAGTGCCTGCGTGCGCAGCTGCACGTGCACACACGCTGTCTTTGCTGTGCTTCCGAGCTCGGGCCCCTCCCTGGCACCTGGCAGCCTGAGTCGGTGGACAGACAGACCCAGAGCCCGGTGCTGGTCTCTCCCTGTGTCTCACCACTCACACAGGACGGCACCTGTGTGTTACTGGATCCACAACACCCTGGAGCTGTGCACAAAGTGATTGTGGAAGACCGAAGAGAACTAAGAACGTAAGACAAGAAATCAGACGGCATCGCAGTGTGCATCCGCATGCGTCGACGGGAGTAGGGCTTCGAGGGCAGGGTGAGAACGCGACAGTGTCTGTGTTCAGGACTACGGCCAGTGAGTTTAGTGTGGCGCCCTGGAGCCCCATCGTGTGTCTGAGGCTGGGGTTGCAGTGCGTCCCAGTGTGTGTGCCAGGCACTGATTACCAGGAGCACGTGCGAGCTGGCCGAAGCGGCCTTGAGTGCGCCCCAGAGTCCAGACTGCTGGGCGGACTCTCTCCAGGTGCCGCTGGGGGCTCGTCCCCACGCTGCCTTTACCCCAGCTCCACGTCTCCACACTGGGCATCAGGCACCTGGCTGCACCGGGTGGGTGGCCAGGCTTAGGCGTTGATGGGTAAAAAGAGGGGAGGCTTTGGGCCTTCGGTGGAGCCCGGCTCGAGCGTGCGTGTTCCTCTCGCCCATATCCTTCACCACCAGCCCAGCCTTTGCCGCTGGCCAGGTCCTGATACAGTAGGACTGACCACTCCTAGCTCCGTGACAGAGGGTGGGCAGAGCGCTGCTGGACATTGTGGCCAGGCAGCCGGTGGGCAGCAGGGTGAGGTGTGCAGCAGTGGGCTCCCTCGTGGAGGGGAGGGGCATTCCCTGGGCAGCTGCGGTGACAGCCTTAGCTCTCGGGAAGGAGTGTTTGTTGGCTCTCATGGTGCTGGGACTGGCGTGGCCTTGGCGGGGAGACGGTTTGGCCCTGTGGTCCATGAGCTCCAGCCCGGGCCGGGGGGGTGGGGAGTGAGCCATCTGTCCAGCAGTGAGTGGTGGGGCTGCAGCAGGTAGGTAGGAGCCGTTTCTTTCTTTTTTTCTAGACATTTTATTAAAATGCAGTGTACCCACCAAGAAATGCATTAGTGTGTGGAGATCAGTGACATGTGGTCATCTGGTCACCCTCATAACCAACACCCAAATTTAAAACAAAGCAGTAACAGTGCCTGAGGGTCTTCACTGCCCCCCCTTCTTTCTCTCCTATGTGAAGCTGGGGTACATTGTCCTTTCCGTGCTGTGATTTGGTGAGGCCAGATTTGGTAACTGTACCAAATGAGTGACAACAACTAAGAAACGTGGCTGCTTTTTCTGGGCCTGCAGCTGGCTTATTTCTCAGTTGTCGTCCTGTTCCCTCGTGCAGAGGACCGTGCACCTGTGCATGGCGTGGGTCCTGACATGGAGGCACGGCCTCGGGCTGTGTCACGCGTGCCCCGTGTACACGCAGGAGGTCGGCTGGCGAGTAGCCGTCCCTTAACAGCAGGTGTTTATGCGGTCGCTTCAGGTGCACGTCACTTTCTAGAAGCAGGTCTCAGGCAGGTTCAGGCTCGGCCTCCAGGCCTCTCGCGTTCCTTCTGCCCCTGACCGTGCCTGGGCCGGGTGGGCATGAGCAGAGGCCGAGCCTCGAGGGCTGCAGCGTGCTGGCATGGCCCTGGCAGTGCCTGCTCCCTGCTCCCAGTGTCACATGGGATGAGGCCGGGGGAAGACTCGAGTTGTGTGTGTTTCTGGCCCAGGTGTGAAGTGTGGCAGAGTGGAATGAGGCCAGGGTGGCAGATGATGAGTTAGGACGTGGGACAGGCACGTGACCTCAGTGCCGTGACAACCCTGAGGCCCGTGTGCATGGTCTTCGTGGTCTCCGAAAGCCATGGCAAGCGACTGGTGTGGCTGCCTTTTTTTGTTTTGCCTTCACTTCTACCAAGAGCAGTAGGGAGAGGATGCCATGGCTTGGCAGAATAGTCCCCGACCACTGCAAGGCCATTTGCCCTGACCGCAGGTGCAGGTTTTAACTGTGCAGCGGAGCCACACTGCCGTTGTCACTGGGAGCTGAAGTGGGGTTTTGCTCGTGGGTCCTTTGTCCTTGCAAGGACTGTCTGTGTGTTGTTGGGGGTGGGACTGACTTTCAGCTTTAGACCCCGGGAGTGTGATGCCATGCCATCAAGTGTGTTTGGAAATGCAGCATGGGACGGTGCAGGACGCCGCCTTGGAAACGTGACGTCGTGTCCCTGTCGCAAATCGCTCTTTCTACACAGTCCCCGATTGGCCGCCTAGAGGCGGAGGCGCACAGCTGCTTTCTGAGTGCAGCGTGATCGGAGATAAACTAGGTCATGGTACGGTGGCTGTGCTTGGCAGGAATGGAGCTGGGGCCTGCGAACCGGGAGCTCGGGGGAGAGCGGTCCTTTCGAGCTGCGGGGCCTCTGAAAGGACCGGGTGGTGCGTGTGCAAAACGACAGGATCTTTGTCCCCTGGGTGATGTGCCTCCCAGCTGTCCTGCCCAGCAGGAAACATATGTGCGATTGCTGACAAGTCAGGAGAACCAGTGGCTGAAGTGGTTGATCCCTCCCCGTGAGCTCTGAGCCAGGGGGTGTTTGGGACCGACTTTGGTGCTCGCCAGGCCAGCCGGGAGCTGACGCTTCCCGGAAGGCGTGCGGCTTGCTGCACGGAGTCACCTCCCTGTGCCCTGGACAGCACAGGTCTGTCAGACAGCGCAGACTTGCAGGGGGAAGAGGACGCTGGGTGGGCATCGCTACGGCCTGTTTTCTCACCCTCGGGAGAGAAATGCTGGTTCCCGGGAAGGGGTCAGACACAGGGCCGTGTCACCGGGACGGCAGGTACGGTTCTTTGCTAGCGGCTCACCCAGCGTTGCAGGCACAGCTTCTTTGTGGAAGCTAATTCCAGGAAACTGTTCGGGAAGAGGGTGTCCAGTAGCGAGCGGGCACTGTCCCAAGTGGGGAGATGGGCGTTGCCGATCGTTTCTCAAAGAATCTCGAAATTGTCCTGTCAGGCGCTGAGTTGCGGACGGTTTCTGGGTTCGCCTTGGAGGCCTCTAGGCTGCCTGTGCCTTGGGCTTTCCCTGCAGTTTCTCCCAGGCCCTAAAAATGGACATTCTGCAGGCTTCGCCCTCCGGGGTCTCCAGGGCTCAGGGTCTCTGCCTGCCTTGCAGTTTCTGCCTGTCCGGCCGTGCTGTGGGCCTGGTGCTCCTGTGGCCGGGTGTCTGCCGCACACAGGGAGCAGCCCAGCCCTCAGGGGCCTCCTGGCGGGGGGCTTGTGGTGCTCGAGCCCCTGGGGAGGGCTCCTGATGGGAGTGCTGACCACACTGGGACTCTGCCGGCCGAGACCCCCGTGCCAGGGTCAGGCACAACACCTGTTACCGCCAAGCCCCACGTTCACTTACCTTTTTTCCTAACATTTTTGTCAAGTTTGCTTTTTTAGTGGCCAAAAGATCGGTAGTGTCACGGCTCAAGGGAGCACTTGGGGAAGAATCAGTCGTACGGAGAAGTCCCGGGAACGCACTGATTGTGGCGAGAAGACCGCTGGAGGCCGGGGCGGCTTCTCTGGGAGGCGGAGACTCCAGCGCCTGCATTTGCACAGGGACGCTGCTGTGTTTGCGTCTCTGTGTTCGCGTCTCCGTGGCCGCTTTGGACTTCCTGACACCCTGTACGTGACGGGGGAGGGGCCGTCCCCCATCCTCCCTCCTCCGTGCACAGACGTTCCTGAATGTCAGCAAGAGCCGCGTTTTGTATTTCCAGATGCCCCGCCCCCTGCCATGAGGTCAGATCTGGCACCAGCCTTTACGTTCTGGCAGGACAAAAAGGACACAGGGTGGTGTACCTGTTGATGCTAGTCTGTTACTTTTATGGACCACACTGTGTTTCCTGTGCTTTAGCCAATGGGCCATCCTTTCCGCTTGTATCAGGGAGCTGGGAGCGTGGGTGCCCTCCAGCACCTGGGCTCTCTGCGTGGTGGCTCAGAGCTTTGTTAAAGGCAGCCTGCGTGGAGTCCCGTGCAGGCCAGCGTGTGTTCCCGGGGACAATGAGCAGCAGCTGCGGCCTGGGCGGCGGGCTGAAGCCAGCCTTGCTGAGGGGACAGGGGCTTACGCCGGGACCCGCGTGTGAGCGCCTGCCTGGACTCACCCGCGGGGGTGGGCAGTGCTCAGAGTTCGTGTCCTAGAGAGGGGACAGGGGCTTACGCCGGGACCCGCGTGTGGGCGCCTGCCCGGGGTCACCCGCGGGGGTGGGCAGTGCTCAGAGTTCGTGTCCTAGAGAGGGGACAGGGGCTTACGCCGGGACCTGCATGTGGGCGCCTGCCTGGGGTCACCCGCGGGAGTGGGCAGTGCTCAGGGCCTAAGGGAAGCCTCTGAAGGACAGGGAGTTTTGTCATCATGGCCGCCGCCGCCTCGCCCCTGGACAAAGGCTAGTTGAGACCCACGTCCAGGATGAGTTTTGGGGGGATGCCTGCAGGCTCACTGGAGCTGGGCCTGCCGCGGGCACGCCCTGGAATAGTGGGCTTGTGTCCTGGTCCCCTGCGTGGGGGTGGGGCGGGGCTGCTCCTTCTGGTGGCCTTCTATTCATTTCTTTTCCTAGGCTGGAAATGCAGCTCGTTCATAATGGATTATTGATTGGTCTGAGCCAGCAGCAGCCGTGAGGCCTGGCGTCCAGCGCTCGCCCGCCCTCCCGGGTGAATGGTTCGCTTCATGGGCTGTCCGGGCCCCGGCCTGGCCACTCTGAGCCTGCGATTGTGGCCCCCGTGCAGAGTGGTTTGCAGGGAGAGGAACTCTTCATTGTCGTCCTGGAATTTCCCTGTTTGTCCCAAGAATAGGCTTTTTGTCTCAGGGCTCAGATAAGCTGGTCGAGGATGTTAATGATGTATTTAATTCGCGGCCCGGCGTACTAAGGGTAGCCAGTGAGGCCGGCTACATTGTGCCCAAGAACAGCAGGCGCAGTGTGCAGTGGCGCCCACGGGGCCGGCGCCCACGCGGGGCGGCCCACTCTCCCAGCCTCTCCTTGGAGGCTTGCCGGGGCGAGCCTTTGGGTTCAGTGGTTGCGGACGGGGGGCCCCGAGGCTGCTCGGCCGGCAGCGGCCCCGTGGATCGCTCCGGAGCTTTCTAATGACAGTGTGGCGTCCGGGTTCTCACAAGGGTGTGGGTGTCCGCGTCCAGCGTCGTGACAGGGTTCGCTCGTGGCCCTCATCGGGGAACGGTAGCCTGACGGGCGCTGGCCGCCGCCTCGGAGCACGGCGTGGCCGTCCGTTCCCAACGCCTCGTCGTCCCGTCGTCCGCCCTGAGCGAGTGTCCGTGGGGTGTGGAGACTGGCGCCGCTTCCTCTTCCGGGGTGAGAGTCTGGTGGAGCGCGCCCCGGGGCTGTGGGGGCGGGCATCGCCGGTGTGGGCGCCCCGTGCGGCTGGCCAGCAGAGCCGGGAAGGCCCCGTGGAGCCCGGGCCGGCTTTCCCTGGGGTCCGCGCCTGCGCCGCGGAGAGTCGGAGCTGCCTTCCAGCCGGGCTGTGCGTGTTATTACAGGGTTTTTCTGTCTTCGCTTTCCTTCACGGACTGGAGGTGACGGACAGAGCCAGGGTCCGAGGCCGCGGAGGGGCGCACTGCCTTCGGCCGTGTTCCGTCAGCAAGGGCCGGTGGGTTGGTTCCTTCCTTTTAAGCTGGCTTGGTGAAGAAGCTGCCGAATTCATAGCGACAGAGAGCGATACACATGTCACGGTGGTGGTGGCGCCAGTCGGTCCCTGTGGCCTAGGCCCGGTCTCGGCAGAAGCCGCGGGCTCTGGGACCCCCCGGAGTCAGCTCTGTAGCAGCACTGGCTTTTGGTGAAGGGCTTGTGAGCTGGAAAGGTTTGGCTGTGGCTGTGGCTGTGGCAGAGGGTTATAGCCGTTGGCGAGAGAACTTTTTATTTATTTTTAGAAAACATTTCATTTATTTATGTGAACGGCATAGAGAGAGAGAGAGTGAGAGCGAGTCTTCCTTCCAGTGGGTTCACTCCCCAAATGGCTACAGCGGCTGAGGCTGGGCCTGGCTGAGGTCAGGAGCTTCTTCCGGGTCTCCCATCTTCCGCTGCTTTCCCAGGCGCATTAGCAGGGAGCTGGGTCAGAAGTGGAGCAGCCGGGACTCGAGCCGGTGCCCACGTGGGATGCCAGCACTGCAGGCCGTGGCCTAACCTGCTGTGCCATAGTGCTGACCCCGAGAACTTTTATCAAATCACCCGTTGTGTCCTTAAAGCCCTGGTGTAGTGGAGTAGCTGGGACTTGAACCAGCGTCCACATGGGATGCCGGCACTGTAGGTGGCAGCTTTACCCGCTATGCCATGGCGCCGGCCCCCTTCATTCCTTCATTTGACAGTTACTGATTGTCACTCAGCTGTGTTGCCCAATGAGTGTTTAAGCCACACAGAAGTACCGCGTGTCCGGGCCATTTATGTCTTAAATATGAAGATAGGGATTGAGGAACGAGACACCAGGAACACGCGTCTCAGGGTCACAGGGCTGACCCGAGTTAGTGCCACAACTGGGCTTTGATTCCTGGTGGTCTGTCTGGCCTCAGCTGCATGCTGGCCTCTGTCCACTCTGTCCATCTGTCTGTCTGTCCAACCCAGGGGACTGAAAAGGGGCTCAGAAAGGCGTTGCCCGGGATGAGGCGGGTCAGCCTCACGGCTGCCGTGATAGGGCACGCGTGTGTGTGAGGGTGTGGGGAGGGGAGTGTGGGGTCCCTGGGCCTGCTGGTGTGGGGTGGGGCAGTGCAGTGGCCAGGCAAGCTGTGAGGAGACCCGGCTTTGTCTTAAGGGTGGTAGAAGCCCACGAAGGAGTGTCCAGGAGCTGTGTCCACCTGGCTAGGGTGCACGCACGGCCTGCCAAGGGGATGGGGAGGGGTCTGGCCGGCAGGGTGCGGTTGTTCCTGGGGGTCTGGGAGGGTCCTCGCAGTGCTGTGTGATGCGGAGCTGTTGCTGCACGTGGTTGGCGGCCCCCTCCCTGGACACGTGGAGACTGGTCCTGTGGGGGCACTGCGTGCCACACTGCCCTCTCCGACTTGAACTCCTGCAGCCCCGCCCATTTCTTGGCTATCTCCGATTCTTGGCTTGTGGTCTGTGGCCACGCGTGTGTGCAGTGGACGCTCAAGAAGCAGCCCCTGGGCACTGCTCAGAGACCCCGAGGAGCGTGCGTGGGGTGAGGGGCCTTGCGATGCCATCAGGGACTGGTGTCCACTTGCACTGGGTCCGTACATACTCTTTGGCCTTGTGAAATGTTCTCTCCTGGTGTGTCGTGGGGTGGCACTGGTCCCTGTGGACACCGCTGTGGAGTTAGAGATCTCAGGGGGACACTGGCAGGTGGCGTTTCCATGGGGGTGGGGCATATGCTCATGTTCCAGCCTCAAGAGGGTTTGTTCTTTGACACATTTGCCCAGGCTCCGTTCACCCTGAAGTCAGAATGTGAGTCACGTGGTCCTGTCTCCATCTCATTGTGCTTCACAGGGGATCCCTGATGTAGGCATGTGGCTGTTCACAGTAGGTGTGTGTCCCCGTCTGTCCCAGTGCTCACAGATGTGTGTCCCCTGCTGTCCCCTGTCTGTCCCTGTGCTCACAGTAGGTGTGTCCTGCTGTCCCCTGTCTGTCCCTGTGCGCACAGTAGGTGTGTGTCCTGCTGTCCCCTGTCTGTCCTGTGCTCACAGTAGGTGTGTCCTGCTGTCCCCTGTCTGTCC
>CM027389.1:109070046-109084478 GCA_015711505.1 Sylvilagus bachmani | reverse complement strand
CTGTGTCCTCAGGGCAGTGTGCACAGGTGTGCAGTCCTGCTCAGGGGCCGTGCGCAGGCTCAGGTGTGCAGATAGCAGTGGGTATATTCACTGTTGGGTAAGCGTTATCTAAACAGGATTTGTCTCAGGAATTGTGGATTTTTCAACTCAGAATCACCTTTTCCTGAGTGTAACACTTGCTGTAGGGTTGCATTTTATGAATTGCCCAGGATTGACTATTTTATTCAAGACCCCACATCTGCAGACAGTAGGTTTGTAAGCTTAGGCCTCTCTGTCTTTCACAGAGCATTCTGGACTTTTGATTTTTCTGAGACCCCTGTGCTATGCCATGCGGCCTGCCCAGGGTGCCATCTGAGGCTGAGGTGCGGTGGGGGCTCCTCTGGGGAGCACTCAGGAGGTGACCAGCCGCGGGGCTGTAGATAGTTCCCTCCATTATCCCGCCGCCCTGGGGCTCTCCCTGCCCAGGGGCTCTGGCCTCCCATTAGCTTTGGCTTCCTGGATCTTCCCATCATTCCGGCGGGCATGGCGATGCCAATGACCTTCCTGCCGTGAGGCTGGTTGGTTACTTGTGTTTCAAGTTCTCACCAGGTCGTGTAACCCGTGGTCCATCCGTCACTGACAAGAGCTTCGCATTTGCACTGTCTGTACTCTCTTTCGTACCCCCGCGGCTCACGCTGGCTGCAGTGGAGCGGCCGTTTCCCTCCCGCCCTTGAAGGCCAGGCTGGACTCCTGAGCACTGGGTGGGAGGGGAGCCGGGACGCTGGGCCGGGGGCGCAGGGCCCACAGGCTGTGCCGTGAGCCGTCCGCCCGAGGCCGAACTCCAGCTCTGGCTTCTCTCAGCCAGTTTGTCCACACACCTGACCCAGGATGTACCACAGGCGTCTCCAGAGACGGCCTTCCCTGGGTGGGACAGGCCCTGGCTGGGACAGCAGGTCAGGCCTTCCGTTCCTGGGGCTGTGGGACTGAGACCCCGGCTATCACCATCAGAGCCCTTGCGATGCAGGAACTGGCAGAACGGAGCCGCTCACACCCATCGGGGCAGACGTGGGCTCAGCCCCCACCTGCAGTGTGGCTTCTGCGTGGAGCCCAGCCCCCGAGGCAGACCTGTGTCTTGCTCTGCTACGGGACTACGGCTCCAGAAAGCGCCCTTGATCTGTAGTGAGGCGAGCGAGGTGCCAGGCGGGTGTGCCAGGGCTGCAGTGGCTGTCACACGCCTCACGCTCGCTCCATCCCGTGGCCCTGGGTCCCCGAGAGCTGCTCAGCTGCCTTCTGTGGGGTCACGGCCTTGATCGCTGGTGCTTCACTCGGGAGGCGCCTGTGCACACCGCACAGGGGCACCCGATCACAGGGCAGGTGCAAAGCCAGGTCCTCCGGGGCTGGTATCAAGGATTTCCTGGGAATGGGACTGGCGTGTGTACATCTGCGCCATTCTTCTCATGACTCAAGAGGTTTTAAGAGATTTAAGACCACAGGGTCCACGCTGTGGCACCATGGGGTAAGCCACCACTGTCAGGGTGTGGGTGTGAGGCCTGGCTGCTCTGCTTCTGACCCAGCTCGTGCAGGCCTGGGAAGGCGGTGGGTGCTGGCTCAAGTGCCCGGGCCCTGGCCATCCACATGGAGACCTGATGGAGCTCCTGGTTGCTGGCTTTGGCCTGGCCCAGCCCTGATTGTTGGCAGGCATTTGGGGCGTGAAAATTTCCCTGCCTGGTATGTGCACGTGTTCTCTGTCTCTCTCCGCAGGGGTCAACCTGCTTTCGAGTAAACTAAAATAAACATTGACAAAAAGAAATTCAAGACCATAGGTTAAGACTAACATTGAGAATTTCCTGGGCTACAGTAGCTTCCACAGAATTCACTTGTTCTTACGGGAGCCATTTGGTGAGAAGACATGTGTTTTAAACTGCAGCGTTGGTGCTGACACACTGGCCCGGCTGTTTCGGGTGAAGAAGGTCTAGGAAGGCCTGGGGCTGCCTCAGCAGTGAGCACAGGACCCTCAGGAGCTGCGGGGACTGGCCTGTGGCCCCGAGTGCGCAGCTGCACGGTCCCGCACGCCAGGTGGACTGCCCTGTCACAGTCGCTGTTTCTGTGACACTGCACGCCCACTCCCACTCCTGGGGGGTCCACAGAGACCACGGTGTTGTCCTGGGACCAAGGGGGTCTTCACAGCCACTCCCACTCCTCGGGGGGGGGGTCCATGGAGACCACGGTGTTGTCCTGGGACCAAGGGGGTCTTCACACCCACTCCCACTCCTCGGGGGGGTGTCCATGGAGACCGTGGTGTTGTCCTGGGACCACGGGGTCTTCACACCCACTCCCACTCCTGGGGGGGGGTCCATGGAGACCATGGTGTTGTCCTGGGACCAAGGGGGTCTTCACACCCACTCCCACTCCTCAGGGGGGGGGGGTCCATGGAGACCACGGTGTTGTCCTGGGACCAAGGGGGTCTTCACACCCACTCCCACTCCTGGGGGGTCCACAGAGACCGTGGTGTTGTCGTGGGTCCAAGGGGGTCTTCACACCCACTCCCACTCCTCGGGGGGGGAGAGTCCATGGAGACCATGGTGTTGTCGTGGGACCAAGGGGGTCTTCACACCCACTCCCACTCCTGGGGGGGTCCACAGAGACCGTGGTGTTGTCCTGGGACCAAGGGGTTCTTCACATCCACTCCCACTCCTCGGGGGGGTCCATGGAGACCACGGTGTTGTCCTGGGACCAAGGGGGTCTTCACACCCACTCCCACTCCTTGGGGGGGGTCCATGGAGACCACACTGTTGTCCTGGGACCAAGGAGATCTTTTTTTAAAAATTTTTTAAAATTTTTTAATTTTTTTGACAGGCAGAGTGGACAGTGAGAGAGAGAGAGCGAGCGAAAGGTCTTCCTTTTGCCGTTGGTTCACCCTCCAATGGCCGCCACGGCCGGCGTGCTGCAGCTGGCGCATCGCACTGATCTGATGGCAAGAGCCAGGTGCTTCCCCTGGTCTCCCATGGGGTGTAGGGCCCAAGCACTTGGGCCATCCTCCACTGCACTCCCTGGCCACAGCAGAGAGCTGGCCTGGAAGAGGGGCCACTGGGATAGAATCCGGCGCCCCGACCGGGACTAGAACCCGGGGTGCCTGTGCCGCAAGACGGAGGATTAGCCTGTTGAGCCGCGGCGCTGGCCCCAAGGGGATCTTAAGATTGTTCTGCACCCTCAGACTTGCAGGCTCGCAGAAGCCGCACGTGGCTGAAGGTGTCGGGAGCTGCGAGTGCAAGGGGCAAGGCAGACAGCTTGTGTGCGAGTTAATGAAGCTGGGAGCAGAAAGCCAGCCGCTGCCCGGAGCGGTGAGGGGCTCCGCTCCGCCCCGGCGTCCGGGTGAACCCTTAGTTTCTCCTGGAGATGCCGTCTCCTGCTCTGTGAGCATTAGGGTTTTTCAGGAAAACATAACAGTGTTTGTCCCAGGATTCAATTGTTGAGGACTTCGGTGACATCCCTGGAGCAGGCCAGCCATCCTAGACCTCAGGGGTCGGGGGTGGTGACCTCGGGGCGTCCAGGTGGTGACCTCAGGGGTCGGGGGTGGTGACCTCGGGGTGTGCAGGTGGTGACCTCAGGGGTCGGGGGTGGTGACCTCGGGGTGTGCAGGTGGTGACCTCAGGGGTTGGGGTGGTGACCTGTTGGGACCTCTCGGGCTGGTGTGGTGTCTTCTCCGTGGAGAAGGGACTGTGAGACCCTCTCAGTTCTGCTGGCTTGCAGTGCCCGTGCACGTTGTCCTTCGGGCTGAGGAGGCGGGGTCTCCACGCCTGCAGCTGAGCGCCCGCCTCCACCGCGCGCCCATCGGCTCCCTTCAGTGGCTTGTTGGGCGGGCTTTCCTGTCTGGGCTCTGGCTGTGAGAACCGGAGCGCGTGCTGAGAACCCCACTCGTCTCTTGTTGTCCAGTGGAACAGTCGCCACGCCCGCACCATGTGCGTGTGCACGTGTGACTGCGTGTGCCTGCGCACATGGGACGGCGTGCACACAGGCGTTCCTGTGTTCATGCGTGTGTGTTTGGAGAGGTTAACCAGGACAGAGAGCAGATAGCGTGGGTGTGTGGGCGCCTCGGGGCTGGGCAGCCGCGTGGGCACGCAGAGGATCTGTGCCACCTCTGCCTGAGCAGGACCAGCAGTGGCTCCGGGTGTGTGGGGCCAACCATGGGCCGCCGGCACCGGGGAGGGGGGTTCTGAGTGAGGGGCGGCAGAGTGGGCCCGGGAAGCGCAGCCTGCTGGCTCCCAAGGCTGGAAGGACAAGGGTGTGTCCCTGGACGCGGGTGGCGTGGGCCGATGGGGCTGAGGGGCCTGGGAGGTCCTTCCCGTGGTTTCTTTACCCCTCAGAGCCTGTCCCGTGGCCCCAGAGTGAAGGAGCGTGGGGACGCCGTGTCGTGGCTGGGTGAGAAGCCTGGAGGGAGCAGCGAGCGAGCGAGTCCTGTGGCGGCGCCCTGGCCTGCCCTGGGCCCATCCTGCCCGTCCCTGCCCCTTGGCCTGGCGGGGTCTCCGCAACAGCTGCAGGGACGGGGCTTGGGGCTCCTCCTTGCTGGGATCCACGAGCAGATTTGCCGGGAGCAGCGTGCCCAGCCTGGGAGAATGACTTGCTCAGACTTTGGGTCCTGTGTGGCCAGCCAGCTCCGAGAGCACCCCCCCCAAAGGCTGTGTGCGCCTCCTCCTCAGGGCCCGGCTGTGACCGTGCTCTGATGTCTGACGGCGCTCCTGAGATCTGGGACGCTAGGAACAGGTACAGGGTGTTTCTGCCTGGCTTGGGTTCTGCTGTGTTGCAGGCCAGCTGCAGTAGGAGCAGAACAGGAGAGGTGGGGGAACGGGGACGCCATGATCCTTTCTGGATTCCCGGGGAGAGGGGCAGAGGGGGGTGGGCCCTGCAGCTGGAGCCCCGCCTGGGTCATGGGGGTGGGACCTGGTGTGGGTGTGGGCGGGGTCTGGGAAGAGTTGCTCAAGTCTGTAGTCAAACACAGGTGGCTCCGTGCCCCGAGTGGGCTCCTCGTGTGGGTGGGCGCTGTGTGGCCATGTCCAGTGGCCTCCATCCGTGTGGCTGTGTGAACGCCCCGGCTGGGCCCGCTCCTGCTGTGGCTGGGGTTGTGGCCCCCGGCTGCTCCGGGACCGGTTCTCCCGCTGGGCTCAGCGCTGGCGCGGGGCAGAGCTGGCCATGGGGCTGCAGGGGCCGTCCTGGGCCGGACGGGCACGGGTGCTTTACATATGTGGCTTCCTTAAAATGCCCAGGGTTTAACCCCGGGGGCGCAGCAGGTGCCTAGAGCCGCATCCCTGAGCTGCTCAGTCCGCTTCCCCAGAGATGCACAGCCTTGCAACTTATTTTTAAAAACTTACTAACTTTCATTGAAAACATTGAGAGCATCTTTTAGGTGGGTGGTGGTCGGGTTTGAGGAGTAGGTGTGGACTGTGGGGCGGTCAGATCAGGGCGGCTCCCCGGTGACACGGCTGTCCCCGCTCCGTCACTTAGCCCGGGGGTTGGGACCCGCAGTCACCCCTCTAGGGGCTGCCTTCCTGACCCAGTACCCTTGGCCGGGAGGAAGCTCTGTGTGGGGGACCTGCCCACGCCTGCTGAGCACACGGAGCCTCCCCTTGCTCTGCCCCCCGTCAGTCTCCCGGAAGCGCCCTTCTCTGCCGGTCCCCCCCACATTAGTTGCTGGACAGCCCCTCCGCCCTCCCGCCTCGGCTTGTAGAGGAGTTCCCTGGGGACGCCTGTCCCTCCCTCCGTGGGTTCGGCGCACCCTGGCCCTGGAAAGCCGGAGCTGGGGAGAGCCAGCTGTCGGAAGCGTCCATTTCCGCAGGGGCGTCCATACCCGCGACCTTAGGCTGGGAGCCCAGACCTCCTCCCGCGGGGCTGCGTCCCTGTTTGTTGAGTGACCGAGGGGCTGGACGGAAGAGGTTTTCCAGGAGGCACAGGGTCGGGCCCTGGGGCGAGGCCTCTGCGGTCCAGAGCTGGCGGCCAGGCCCGGAAGGCACCATGTGCAGACTTAGGCGGGGGGGAATGCCTCCTGGAAAACACCACCAACCCCGTCACTCCCCTGCTGGTGCCTGGAGTCGGGCGCTGACTCACAGAACCCCCCTCTGAGAAGTCGGAGGTGTGGCCGTAACGCCAACATCCACTGCAGAGAGATACAGTATCACATTTGTGTCCCCGTCACAAATCCAGGCCACTGCTAGTGTCACGCGTCTGAGGAATAAGCAGACCGAGACACCAGTGCACTTTGACCCAGGGACACCAGTTCCCTTTGACCCCAAGACACCAGTGCGCTTTGACCTCCGATGAAATGTTTGCATCAGTGGGATGCACTGCGGTACTGACAGCTGTCAGGAGTGATGGGCACGTGTGTGTGGGCGACCCTTCAGGCAGGCTCTCACTGTGCATCTCCTGCTAATACATACATACCCGCTGTTCCAAAGCAGAGACCTCCTCTATCCTAGTTCTAAAAAGGGACCACACACGCAGCCCTGGGCGGGGAGGGAAGGTCATACATTGGCCACAGGCGCCATCTAGTGGCTGCGCCCGCGTCTTGCACTGGCCACCCAGGCATGGAGGCAGCTGCTGGGAGCCAGCCCCTGCCTTGCCCTGTTAACTGAGAACGGGGACGCCTGTCTTATGAAATGGCCTTTGTTCGCCAGTCCAGCATGTGCCCGACTTTAACTCTGAGACGACTAGGAAATAATCAAGAGTTTTTTTTTTTTTTTTTTTTAAAGGGCTGTTAGCAGGTTCTTTATAAAGCAGGTAGAATTTGGATCTTGTGTTTTTGGATAATTACACATTGCAACAGTAAAACTTTCATCCCGGTAAATGCTAGCTTGTGCTCATATTAATTGCCTTTACTGGAGGAAGGGCACCATGTGCCTCCTCTTCAAAGTCTCACTCCTGCTTTTATCTCTCAGCTCACTTTGTGTGCAAGAAAAGCCACGTGCTTTAGGGTCAGGGTTCAGGGCTCGGGTAACTCAGAGGCAAGGCCTGGTGGAGTCGCGCGAGCTGGGCGATGGGGGATGGGAAGCGTCCGGCTCCTCCCTCACTCCACACCCCCTCAGTCCTTTGCAGTCTCCCGTGCAGCACGGACCCCTTCTCCAGCGTGCCTGCTGCTGCTCTGGGGGAGGGAGGTCTCATTTGCCGAGTCTTTGTTGTTGTTGCTTTTATTTTTAAAGATTTATTGATTTACTTGAAAGTCAGAATTACAGAGAAGGACACACACACACACACACACACACAGATCTTCATTCACTGGTTCATTACCCAGAAGGCCACAACAGCCAGGCCTGGCCAGGCTGAAGCCGGGAGCCAGGAGCTTCCTCCTGGTCTCCATGTGGTTGCAGGGGTTCAAGCACTTGCGCCTTACTCCACTGCGTTCCGGGTGCACGAGCCAAGAGCTGGATCTGAAATAGAGCAGCCAGGACACGAATTGGTGCCCAAGTGGGATGAGAGCATCTCTGGCAGTGGCTTTACCCCTACACCCTAATGCCAGCCCCTAGTTCTCAATTTTTCATGACAGGTTCACATCCTGTGTCTGTGTAAGAGGCTCACATCCCCGTGCTTGTGTGTGAGACGCTCACGTCCTGTGCCTGTGTGTGAGAGAGGCTCACATCCCTGTGCCTCCCTGTGATGGGCTCGCGCACCCGCCTCTGTTCACACTTGGCTTTTCCCCACGGTGCACCTGCTCACTCCATAAATAGACTAAATAGACCTAGAACGTTTTCAGTGAACTTCTGAAGAAGATAGCTGCGTTCCACTGCGTGGTGAAGTCTCCCAGGGCCTTACTTAAAGACCCGTGACCCAGGGGTCTGTGCCGTGGCGCAGCGGGTAAAGCTGCTCCCTGTGGTGCAGGCATCTCATATGGGCGCTAGTTCGAGTCCCGGCTGCTCCTCTTCCGATTCAGCTCTCTGCTAGGGCCTGGGAAAGCAGTAGAAGATGGCCCAAGCCCTTGGGCCCCTGCACCTGTGTGGGAGACCTGGAAGAAGCTCCTGGCTCCTGGCTTCGGGTCAGTGCAGCTCCAGTTGTTGCAGCCATCTGGGGAGTGAAGGAAGACCTCTGTCTGTCTCTCCCTCTCTTCTGGCTGTAACTACCTCTCAAACAAACAGTCTTAAAACCAGTACCGGTGCCCTGCGGTCTCCTGTGCCTGCTGTGGCTCGGCTGCAGGACACATGCCAGCTGGCCACGTGCTCCGGCTCCAAAGGCAGGAGGCAGCTGTGCAGGTCTGAATGCTGGTCCCGGGTTGAAGGGCTCCGGGTCACCTGGTCCCGGGTTTAAGTGCTCCGGGTCACCTGGTCCCGGGTTTAAGTGCTCCGGGTCACCTGGTCCCGGGTTGAAGTGCTCCGGGTCACCTGGTGTCCAGGTTTAAGTGCCTCAGGGTCACCTGGCCCCCAGGTTTAAGGGTTCCGGGGTCACCTGGTCCCAGGTTTAAGGGCTCTGGGTCACCTGGTCCCCGGGTTTAAGGGTTCCGGGGTCACCTGGCACCCAGGTTTAAGTGCTCCGGGTCACCTGTCCCCAGGTTTAAGCGCCCCAGGGTCACCTGGTCCTGGGTTGAAGTGCTCCGGGTCACCTGGTCCCGGGTTGAAGTGCTCCGGGTCACCTGGTCCCTGGATTTAAGGGTTCCGGGGTCACCTGGCCCCCAGGTTTAAGTGCTCCGGGGTCACCCGGCCCCCAGGTTTAAGCGCCCCAGGGTCACCTGGCCCCCAGGTTTAAGCACTCTGAGGCAGAGCTGTCGTCAGGCTGTGCCGTGGTCTCCTCCGACGGGAGCAGCTCTCAGGCCCGCGGGAGGTGGAGGCTCCGGCTGCCCCAGCCCTCGGCAGACCCCGCCCTGCTGCGATTCAGAGCTTGGGGCCGCACCCAGGCTGTGCTCTGTCCCGGCAGTGCTGGTGTCGAGGGAGCTTGACCACCCCTCACTCACGGACTCATAGCCAAGGATTTGGACTTGAGGCCTGGCTCTCACGTGGGAGGTTTGTGGGGGCAGACGCTGGCACCTCCAGACAGAGCAGCCGTCTGCTGTCCTTACCTCTGTGTGTCCAGGGCCTCCCCCGGCCTCTCCGTTTCTTCCCCTGAAACGACCCGGGTCACCACGATGACCCCACAAGAGCCTCGGATGGAGAGGACTTGGAAGAGAAGTCTCCTAGAGACCCAGGCCGGCGGGAGCCGTCGAGGTTCCGCCCCGACTCTGGCGTCACTGCCTGCGCTCCGAGAACAGCAGTGCAGTGACGTGGACCTGGTGCCTTCCTACGTCTCTGAGTTACTTTAGCCCACTGCTCACCGTGGCCTTGTCCTGCCCTTGTTTGGCGAGCTCGGCACAGAGTTGGCAAGAGCAGCTGCATCCGTGCCACTGACGACATACGCGGCGCTGTCCTGGGGGCTCCATGTGCGCCTGGCCGAGCGCCCGTGCACCTGCCAGACCCCCCAGTCTGGCTCCTGCCGGTGAGAAATGCTAACGCCCCTCTCACGTTTTGCCTCCTGCAGGGGGACAGCCGCGTGGCTGCTGCTTTCCCGGACAGATGGCGTCCTCTCTGCTCTCCAACGGGGACCAGGCTCGCGCGCTCAGAACCAGCCCCTCCGAGAGGGACGCCGCTGTGCCCACGGCCGGGATCGTCCTCGAAGACTGTGGCAGGGAGACATGCACGCGGCCCGAGCCGTGTCGGGCTTCTGCCTCCTGGAAGACGCCAGCGCTTCACCCCAGTGCCCCTGACGGTGCGGACGCCCCTCCGAGTGTGGCCGGAGCAGACCCGCAGCTCGCGCCGGAGGGCCAGGCCGGCCACCCCAGAGAAAAGCCATCTGTCGGGCACCGCCGGGAGCACCCTGCGGGCGGGAGACGGGCGCCGGCCCCAGACCTGACCCCGCTGGATTTGAGCGCCAGGTCGAGCCGGGCCAACCCCAGCAGTAAGGACGCGGCCTCGTCCCTGCAGGCCGCGCTGGTCGTCCACCCGTGTCCTTACTGCGACCACAAGACCTACTACCCGGAGGTGCTGTGGGTGCACAAGCGCATCTGGCACAGGGTCAGCTGCAACTCCATGGCCCCGCAGTGGACCCAGCCCGACGGCCAACGCAGCCTAAGGAGCAGCCTGGTGTTCCTGTCCCGGAGCGGGCGCACGGGGCCCCCGCCTGCCCTGGGCGGCAAGGAGTGCCAGCCACTGCTCCTGGCGCGCTTCACCCGCACTCAGGTGCCAGGCGGGGCGCCGGGACCCCGAGGCGGCAGCTCTGCTCCGCTGGCCGCGAGCACGAGAGCCCCTGGGCCGCCCAAGGGCAAGGAGAGCCACTCCGGCAGCCCCTGTGCGCTGTGGACGTCTGGTGCCGACGGCTCTCGACAGACCAAACCCGGCCCCGGCCAGGAGCCCCTGCTGAAACCCAAGCAGGAGGCTGGCTCCAGGCCGGCGCCCGCCCCGGGCAGCGGCGGGAGCCTCAGTAGAAGCGCCACCCCTACGCCCACTGTGATTACCCGGGTGGGCGCCCAGCCCGCGGCCAGCAGCAAGCCACTGGAGAAGTATGGGGCCCCCCCAAGTAAGCACATCGCCCCCGAACCCCTGAAAGCCAAATGCAGCCCCCAGCCTCAGGGTCAGCCTCCCGCGAACGCCGATGGGGGCCCCCCTCTCCCTCCCTGTGAGCCCCCTCTGAAGGCAGCCCAGGAGCTGAGGACGCTGGCCAGCTGTGCTGCGGGGTCCCGGGGGGACGCGGCCGGGGCGCCCCCCGTCCTACACTCCATCAAGCAGGAGCCGGCCACCGAGGGCCATGAGAAGCGCCTGGACATCCTCAGCATCTTCAAGACATACATTCCAAAGGACCTGGCCACGCTGTACCAGGGCTGGGGCGGCGGCCCCGGGCCAGAGCACAGAGGTAAGACGCTGCAGGGCAGGCCCCGCCCTCCAGCCCGAGTCCCCAGGGTGCTCACGGCCAGCTCGTCTGGGCAGAGCCCCTGAGCACCCCTGCCCGGGCCGGCCCTGGGGTCCTGGCTCAGCGGTGGCTGCATTGGCTGGCCCGGGAGGAGAGCTCTGAGCCCCAGGGCACCCTCACATTGGACGGGAGCAGCCAGGCTCTAGAGTGCGCCTCGCTTTTTTGTCCTCTCAATCAGCAGAAACTCCTTGTCTGTCTCGGAAGACAGGAGCGTCACTTGACAAGGTTTCACTTCCCGCACGCGCCCCAGGCTGCTCAGGCTGTGGGCACGCCCGAGCGTGTGTTGGGTCCGGTCCGGAGGACCACGCCGTGCTGCTGTGGCTGAGGACTGTGTCCTCTGATGCCCCCCCACGCTCTCGGGATCGGGGGCGGGGATGCAGCTCGAGGACCCCGGCTGGAGCGCCTGGCGCCAGAAGCGTCACAGGCCTCAGCTTTTGGGTTCCGGCTGTGTTTGCATGGATGTGGTGGGTGCTTTGGGAGCAGGGGTCACGTGCTGTTCCCTGCACGTCCGGTACGCGGAGCCTGGGCTCGTTTTATAGAGCGCAGGAAGTGAAGTTTCTGTACGTGGACCCATCTGAGCTCAGGTGCGGAATCCGTGACACTCAGGAAGTGCTGGCCTTTGGCGCATTTGGGGTTTGGGTTTTGCGTCCGGGATGTCCGCTTGGTGCTCAGGAGGAGTGGCCAGCATTCTTCCGGTCCCTGCTTGGCACATGCGTGGATCGCAGTGGCTCAACAGCCACTCTCACTTAAGAGGCCCAGAGTCTGGCCTCTGGGTCCCATCAGAAGTTACAAGGGACAGAGAAGACCCCCACGGGTCCCTGTCTCATCTGCTGGTGGCCCCTGCCTTCTGGGGGACCCACCCATCACGACCCTGCGTTGTCCCGAGGGGCTTCCATGTGCAGGGCTTGAGATCTCACGCCCCCGATGCCAGCCAGGAAGCGCGGATGGGGGATGGGGTTTCAGGGCTTGGGGGCCCTTTGGAGAGGGGCCCAGCACCCCAGGGTGGTGCTGGCCTGTGGCGGGCACTGGGGTCTCCCTGAGCGTCCCGCTGGTAGGTGGCCTGGTGTGAAGTGACGCCCTTGGTCAGGGTGCTCTCTGAGTGGGAGACATTCCCGTGGCGTCCAGCTGTTCTCTGCAGGGCTGGCGAGCCCCTGTGAGCTGCTTGGGGTGAGGTGAGCCACGTGGGGCATGTTCGAGACCTGACGGGGCAGGGCCGTGTCGCGCCCGAGCATGCGCTGTGCGGCAGGGATGGCCGGTGGGTTCTCCGGCCAGGCGGCCCCGAGCCTCCCCCTTTGTGGTTTGCTGTTGAACCGAGGGTGTGCTCGGCCTCTGTGGCCCCTTGCACCTGTGCACCTGCTGCAGCTCCGTGAAGGGAACTCAGGTGCGATGCTGGCCCCTGGAGCTGAGCCAGCCGCAGCCCTTCCGCGCCCGTGTCCTTGGGCCCTGCAGGGTGGGGCCTGGAGATGCAGAGAGTGAGGAGCCTGGCTTGCATTGTCGTGGGCCCGCTGGGCCCTAGCGGGGCAGGTGTGCCATGCTCCACGGCCTTTCCCCGAGCACACAGGGCTTGAGCATTTGTGCGTCTGCGACTGCACGTACCATCCAGCTCCACGCCCACGGAGCGCACCACGTCACCTGCTCGAGCAGGCCTGTGGGCTGCTGCCCGCGGGCCCCAGCTGCAGCTTTTCCTGAGGAAGTAGACGTTTTAAGTTACGGTTTTGAGAGTTTCAGATGGCACCGCGTGACACGTAAAATAGCCCGCCATGTTTTCCTTTTCCGTAGCAGGTGGTTTTCCTCGCTGGTGCTCAGAGCATCTTCCTTTGAGAGAGAGAGGTTGATGTTGCTGGTTCCAGCGCGACCGATGCTGGACGCATCTCCTGTGTTCCCTCGTGATGTGTTCTGGACTCACTGGCACATTTATGGCTTCTGAGTTCGTCTTGATGACCTCTGGGCCCTCATGCCTCTGTTGGGTGCAGTTTTGGAATCTCAGTCTTGGGGCCCACCCCCCTGGGTCAGCGAGCTGAGAAGTGCCGAGTGCCAGGCAGGACCGGCCACCCGTGTGGACTTGGTGGCTGGCCGACGGGAGTGAGCCGAGAGCCGGGCGTGTCTCTGCAGGACAGCCCCATCCTTCCTCAGAAACCCCTGTTCTCAGCCGTTCCGTGCCTGGTCTCTCCCTGTGCACATGCGTGTTTATGGTGCATGGGCTGGAGAGAGGCCTCCCGGGCCGGCTGTCGTCCCCCCGCCTCAGGGAGCAGATCGCGTAGACCCTGCTGAGGAGGCAGCACCAGGGCAGGGCCGCGTGGCTGGGCGCGCTGGAGGCCAGCCTGGCTGAGGCGTGGCTTTCCCACGATCCCCGCAGCCACCCCCCCTTTGCCTTCATTGACATCCCATCAGGTCCTGAGGCTTCTTTCGTCTGACGTCAGAGTAGCTCGTCTGACGTCAGAGTAGCCTTTGGTTTCACACGGGTTGACCGGTTCCTTGCAGATCTGCCCTGCACATGTGCTGAGGCCGCCCGCAGGACCAAGGACCATGGCCCCTTCCCTCGGGCCGGCCCCGACCCCACACGTGCTGCAGTCAGGACAGACGAGTGTCGTCTAGAACAGTCAGCCGTCTGCCGTGTGCAGGGAGCGGTCGGGGTGCTGGACGCGGGACGGATTTTGCAGCGGGCTTGTTCAGTTTGTAGACAGAACGTGGCTGCGAGCTGGCCCCCTGACCCCAAGTGTCATTCCGAGGGGAAGAGAGCTACGGCTCGGGAACTTTCCCCACCGTGTGGAGCCGCACGGTGTCTCTGTCGGGAGGAGATGTCCAGAAACTCTCAGGCCAGGAACGCAGTCCCGGGACCCGCACACCCACCCTCAGGGAGCAGCCTGAACTTAGTGTGCTCCGGTGCAGCGTGGCGACCGAGCTGGACGCCTGGCCAGGCCCCGAGCGCCTTGCGGCCACTGCCAGCTTCTCGCGTCATCAGTTGTCCGTGGTCCCGGACTCTGCAGCCCGCGTGGATCACAGGGTAGTACGGATTTTAAAGTAAATGGGAAATAACAGGGTGTGGTGATTCTGAATAAACTGCACATCAGAGTTTCCTTATTGAGAGCATAAGGCAGTCCCCTAGACCAAAGGTGCACAGTCCCTAGAACAAGGGTGCATAGTCCCTAGACCAAGGGTGCATAGTCCCCTAGACCAAAGGTGCACAGTCCCTAGACCAAGGGTGCATAGTCCCCTAGACCAAGGGTGCATAGTCCCTAGACCAAAGGTGCATAGTCCCCTAGACCAAGGGTGCATAGTCCCCTAGACCAAGGGTGCATAGTCCCTAGACCAAGGGTGCATAGTCCCTAGACCAAGGGTGCATAGTCCCCTAGACCAAGGGTGCATAGTCCCTAAACCACGGGTGCATAGTCCGTAGACGAAGGGTGCATAGTCCCCTAGTCCAAGGGTGCATAGTCCCTAGACCAAGGGTGCATAGTCCCCTAGACCAAGGGTGCATAGTCCCTAGACCAAGGGTGCATAGTCCCCTAGACCAAAGGTGCACAGTCCCTAGACCAAGGGTG
>CM027389.1:109046064-109069546 GCA_015711505.1 Sylvilagus bachmani | reverse complement strand
TAGACCAAGGGTGCATAGTCCCCTAGACCAAGGGTGCATAGTCCCTAGACCAAGGGTGCATAGTCCCCTAGACCAAGGGTGCATAGTCCCTTAGACCAAGGGTGCATAGTCCCTTAGACCAAGGGTGCATAGTCCCTAGACAAGGGTGCATAGTCCCTAGACCAAGGGTGCATAGTCCCTAGACCACGGGTGCATAGTCCCTAGACCAAGGGTGCATAGTCCCCTAGACCAAGGGTGCTTAGTCCCTAGACCAAGGGTGCATACTCCCTAGACCAAGGGTGCATAGTCCCCTAGACCAAGGGTGCATAGTCCCTGGACGAAGGGTGCGTTAGTGTGGTAGCAGTTATGTCTGCTGTTCACGCGTCTGTTTCAGCTTCCTGTTCTCCCTTGGGGAGGTGGGGCACAGTTTAGTTCAGCGGAGGGTGGCGGGCTGGCGAGCCTCCCTCCCAGGCACTTTCTGTAGCAGCCTGTGTTCTGGGAGCAAGTGCTAGAGTCATTTGCTCACGGGGTCTTCTCCAGCACACGTACGTATATGGCCGTGCTGATGAGCTCAGAATCTTGGAGTAGATGAGGCCTAATATTGACTGTCAAGGGCAGGAGTCCTCTCTTTAAAAAGAAGAGAGAAAGCATTATGGTAAAACGCGTGGGACCCATGTGCACACGCGTGCTGACACGCACTTCCCTGAAGGAAGTGAGTGCACGTGGTGAGCGGTCTGATAGGAAGCAGCAGGTCAGAGGGTTCCCGAGAAGCACACACAGCCTGGCCCTCGCCACAAGGGGGCGGCACCGTGGGTCCACACTCAGCACCGGAGCCACCCTGGGAGGTGCGGCTGGTCCCAGTGTCTGGGTTGTCATGGGGGCGGGGCTGCGTGGTTCTCCCGTGGCATGAGTGGACCAAGGTGGCTTTGGGTGTTGAGGTTTTCCCAGGCGGGATTCCAAGCAGGGACGCTGTCCCTGAAATGTTAAGTGGCAGCCGTTGGACGGCAGCGGACCCTGTGAGCACGAGCCTTCCGGGCTGCTGGGCGGGCTCCCTCCCGGCCGCGGCTGTGCGCTCGTCCGGGCCAGGCCCCACGCTGTCTTTCCCTCCTGCTGCTGTGTGGCTGGACGCCGTGGTTCTGCGTCGCACGCCGCGTCTGCACGTAGACGCCCCTCACAGGGCCCGGCCCCCACTCTGCTTTATGTTTTCAGTCTCCTGTGTGACTTCGCTGCCTGTGCTGCTGGCGTCCCAGCCCCCCGAGTCCTGCCCGGTCTGCAGCTTCGGTGGGGGGGAGGGACGTGTGCGGCCCATGGGTCACTGGGCACCGTGGATGGGGGCATCTGTGGCTTTCGTGAGTGACCGAGGGCTGAGCATCGGCTCCCGCTTGTCTCCTTTGTGGGGCCCCGAGGGCCCGCTAGGCAGGCCAGCATTGCCTCGCAGTCCACGCTCCTCACTGTGATAAATCACGCGTGTCCTTGTGCCCTTGACTGTGGCACAGGCGTGATCTCAGGCCTCTGTCATCTGCGGAGCCATCTGGGTGTCCATCACACATTAGGCCTGACACCCGCTCAGCCAGGGAGCGGCTGCAAGTGTGACTGTCTCCTTCTCCCCGTGGGGTGACCCCGGGCCTGACGGGGAGGGGGTGTCGGCACTGCCGTGCTGTGAAGGGGGAGCCTTTTCTTGCCTGCCCGGGGGAAGGTTCTGGAGCTACAGGGGGACGCGGGCCCGGCACCCACACCCCCTCTGCCCCTTTCCTGGCTCTCTGGAAGCCTGGGGCTTGGCGTCTGGTGAGGGGAGTGGCCTCCAGGGGCTGCTGCTGTCACTAGCTCCCCGGGGGCGGGTCACAGGTGTCCCCAGTCTGAGTCTGGGCCGGGGGCCGCAGGCAGAGCCGTGGGGACAGCAGGTGGGGCGGGGGCACCGCCAAGGGCTGTGCTCACTGCGCCGTCTCCTGGGACCCAGCCGGGCACGGCCGGCTCTGATCCTGCTCACTTCCATCATCCACTCCTGCCGCTGTCACAGTGGTGGCACTGTGGTTTGGCGGACGTGCTGCCTGACAGAGCCGGGTGGCGGCCCGAGCCCGTCGTGGGGCCGGGTTTGAGTTCGCTGTAATGTATGCGTCCTTGCGGTCCTGGGCGAGCCTGGCCCGAGAGCTGGCGCCCAGGTGAAGGCTGGCAGTTGTCACGGGGCCTGGCGGCGTCCTCACACGGCGATGCGTCAGACAGACTAACGGTGTTTTCTCTCGTCCTCCCCTCCTCCCCCGCACACCTCCCGGCCACGGCCACGCTGCGCTGCTCCCGGCGCCACCTCCACCGCAGGGACGCTCCGGCCGCAGGCGCGCCCTGGGGACTTCGTCTGTGTTGAGTGCGGGAAGAGCTTCCACCAGCCCAGCCACCTCAGGGCCCACATGCGGGCGCACACAGGTATTGCCGCCGCCGGGGTGGGCCCCACGCGCGGGGACACGGGGAGGGGGGGGGCACAGAGACTTGAGCCCCTGGCCAGGCGGCAGCACCGCCCACGGTGGCTCCTGTGGCCCAGGTCCCCTGGGCTGAGTGCCTGAGGTTGCAGCCGATGCTCCCTCAGTCGGATGAGGAAGGAGCGGGTGCCCATGCTGCTGGCACCGCACAGCGGAACCTGTGCCCGCCTGGCATCCGCTGGGCTAGCTTCAGACCTCTCCGGACAGAGGGTGGCGCTCTGCAGAGGCCCCGGCTCTCCTTCATGAGGCTGAGTGCCGTGTGCCAGGGTGCCATGGGCACGCTGCAGAGACGAGCAGCAGCCGGGTCCTCACGAGAGGCCTGATGGGCGTATGTGTGGGCTGGGCTGGTGCAGAGTGACACGGGCCCCGTGGTAAGTAGTGCAGGAAGAGGTCCCGCTGCCTCTGGTCCTTAATGCCGTCAGCTGAGCGAGGAAGGGCGCGCCCAGGCCACCGTGGCCACCGCCCCCCACGGTGTGACGGGAGAGCAGCTTCCCCCAGCACGGGCCGGCACCTGGCCTTCCTCGTCCCCGTCTGTCATGGACACCCTTGAGGGGCAGGTGCTGCCCCCTGAGCCCGGCCCTGCTCCCATGGCCTCAGGGACTCTGGTGCCCACCGAGCTGCTCCCCGCACGCCCCCAGACACAGGCGGCGTGTTCTTCCAGATGCGTGAATGATTCTCCGTCGCCCTGACTCTGCCCACCCCCCACGCAGCCTGCGGGAGCCCCGGAGGGCGCGGCTGTGCCCGGCCCCCACGCAGCCTGCGGGAGCCCCGGAGGGCGCGGCTGTGTCTGGCCCCCACGCAGCCTGCAGGAGCCCCGGAGGGCGCGGCTGTGCCCGGCCCCCACGCAGCCTGCGGGAGCCCCGGAGGGCGCGGCCGTCCCAGGCGTGAGCATGGGGAGGTGGGCACAGGCGGCGGCTGTTGGCGGTGCCGGGCGAGGCACTCCTGGGGCGCTTCGGCACTGGCGGTGACTCGCAGGAGTGTTTCCAGGAGGACCTGGGGTGACCGTTTACCCAAGGCCCAGGCACGCTTTCCCTCCTTAATGGCGTGTAAGACACGTTTCCCACCCGTGCGCCCGTGTGTGTCCCGGGGACGTGCACAACCTGTGGCCTCTCGCCTGGAGTCTGGCTCTCTGCACGTGGCGGCTTCTCCTGCGGCCTGGCACAGTCCTGCCACTGCCCGCCCCGCCCACTGAGAGGCGCTTCCTTGCCCCCATGGAAGCCGAGTCCTCCGAGGGGTGGGACCCGGTCAGCCCGCCCCCCTCCTGGCGGCTCTTCCTCTGCTGGATTCCTGGTTGTTGAAGGGACACAGAGTCGCTGTGCCCTGCGAGAGGTGAGAACTGCCGTGGTCCCTGTCACGTGGGGGCCAGGGCCTGCCATGCGTCAGCGAGCGAGCCGAGTGCCGAGGAGCCCCGTGTATCTGAGGTTGGGGTTCTACACGTCCATCTTGCCGCGTCACGGTTTCTGTCTGTCTGTTCTGTCTTCCTCTCGCTGGACAGATGCCTTGGCACGTGGCAGTTTCACTGAGCGGCTCTGTCTCTCCCAGAACGTAAGGACCTACCTGGTGGCCCTTGGAGACGTAGAGGCGAAGCCTTGCCAGTGCTTAGCTGGGACATGGCCAGGATCCGTGGCTCCGCTCCAGCTCCACGGCCCCTTGAACGGAAGTAGATCTGCCACGCCCTGGGGTGTTCCCCAGGCATGACTGAGGGAGGGGGTGCTGAAGACTGCAGGGGACTTGGGGTGTGGCTGTGTACATGGGGACCCCGGCTTTGGGTCAGTGTGTTTGGGGGGTGGGGCGGCAGCCCTGGCCGCCCTGTAGAGTGGGGGTCTCACTTACTGCACGTGAATTCTACCTGCACTCATGAAAATCCCTGGCAGAGAGGCAGGGAGACAAGGAGACTGGAGGACGCATCACACGGCTGTTGGGGTCTCCCTGGGGATGCGGGACAGTGTCACCCTCAGTCCTGAGGACACTTCGTTCATGCTGTTGTCCTCTGACGTCTACCTGCTTCCAGTCTCAGGTCCCCACTCAGCGACGCCCCACTGACTGCTGGGAGAATCTGCAGTCTCAGGTCCCGCCCCACTCAGCGATGCCCCACTGACTGCTGGGAGAATCTGCAGTCTCAAGTCCCCCCTCCCCAGTGATGCCCCACTGACTGCTGGGAGAATCTGCAGTCTCAGGTCCCCTCCCCACTCAGCGATGCCCCACGACTGCTGGGAGAATCTGCAGTCTCAGGTCCCGCCCCACTCAGCGATGCCCAACTGACTGCTGGGAGAGTCTGCAGTCTCAGGTCCTCTCCCCACTCAGCGACACCCCACTGACTGCTGGGAGAGTCTGCAGTCTCAGGTCCTCTCCCCACTCAGCACCCCACTGACTGCTGGGAGAATCTGCAGTCTTAGGTCCCGCCCCACTCAGTGATGCCCCACTGACTGCTGGGAGAGTCTGCAGTCTCAGGTCCCCCCCACTCAGCGACGCCCCACTGACTGCTGGGAGAATCTGCAGTCTCAGGTGCCCCCTCCCCACTCAGCACCCCACTGACTGCTGGGAGAATCTGCAGTCTCAGGTCCCCCCTCCCCACTCAGCACCCCGCTGACTGCTGGGAGAATCTGCAGTCTCAGGTCCCCTCCCCACTCAGCGCCCCACTGACTGCTGGGAGTGTCTGCAGTCTCAGGTCCCGCCCACTCAGCGCCCCACTGACTGCTGGGAGAGTCTGGGATCATCCAGCTCCTTGCCTGCCTGGCTCGGATTTGTGGCTCTCCTCAGAGCACTGGTTTCTTGGACTCCACGTTGGAGACCTCGGCCTCCCACAGCTCCTCCCACCTTTGTTCCGAGGGAAGTGGCTGTGTGGATTTGTCACTGGGCGTTCGGATTCTTTAAGGACGTTGTGGTGTCCTTGACGTGTCTTGGGGTGACAGCTCGAGAATCCCGTAGAGTTGGCCAGAATCTGAGACATCAGGAACAGGCAGGAGCTTGGTTCTACAGGGGCTTCTGCTCTGTCCTGTCCTCTCCATTGTCTGTAAAAAGTCACAGTTGACACTTACTTTTAGATCGATTGATTGATTTGAAAGGCTTACTGATAGAGAGAGGGTGAGAGAGATCTTCATCTGCTGGTTCACTCCACAAGTGGCCGCAAGGGCCAGGGCTGGGCCAGGCCGAAGCCAGGAGCCAGGAGCTTCATCTGGGTCTCATGCTGGTGCAGGAGCCCAAGGACTTGGGTCATTTTCCACTGCTTCCCTGGGCACAGCAGCAGGGAAGCTGGATCAGAAGTGGAGCAGCTGGGATTCGAACTGGCGCCCACACGGGGTGCTGGCTGCTGGTGTGGTGGTGGCTTAACCCACTGCACCGCACAGCGGCCCCTAGCAATCAGGGATGTTTCATTTGGGATGTTACAGATCTGCAGGGGCATGGTCTGTCACTATGTGTACCTGGCGTGTAGCTCTTTCTGTTTATCATCCGTGTTCTTTTCGTGTCGAGCAAATTAACACTTAAATCAGGTTCTCTCCCTGTGGGCAGCAGAAGCTGTCGCTCGTGGGCTGTTTCTGGATGCTGCAAAGCTTTGTGTTCACACAGAAGCTGTTTGCTAAGACAAGGTCACCGAGCTCTTGCCAGTGCACATAGTAGATGCTCAGTTAACTGAGTAGCGCTGTGTTTGGGGGGTGGGCTTTCCAGCTGTCATTCCCGCACTGGGCACATGGGGTACCAGGTACCCGCCCTTGGCGGGGTCCTGAGGGGCCAGGGCCAACTCTGCCCGCCCTGTGTCTGCCTGGCGGGGGGCCATTGAGGAAAGGAGTGCATGCCCGCCCCACACTGCCGTGTCGGTGTCTGGGAGACCCCGCTAGGGTGGAGGAAGGTCAGCTGGGAAGGAGCCCGCAGGGAGAGAGCCGGAGGTGGGAGGTGGGAGGTGGGAGATGGGAGATGGGAGAGCGGCGCCGTCAGAGGAGCCCGGCGGACGTGCGCTTCCGTAGCTCTCGGCCCGGCTGGTTGGAGAGATGGTTGTTGGGTCGTTAAAGGGGGTGTAGGCAAGCCGTGAGAAAGGCTGTGTCAGCGTGTGTGGGGGACGTGGTTTCCTTGTTCCCTGTCCAGAAGGTCTCTGGCTGGTGGGGTCATTGTGTGTATCAGTGCTTGGAAATGTTTGTGGGAAGATGGAGTTAAAAGGTGATAAGTTTATTTGATGTATGCGTGTATAACCTCCCCTCGTGTGTACGCACAGGAAGCACCGGGGGGCCCCAAGCCCCACTTTGTCGTTATTAGTGTTACACTTCCTGTCCGGGTGACCCGGCCAGCTCCCCCCCCCCCCCCGCCAGGCCTGATGCAGTTCGGCCGCCATGAGTCCGGCAGGTCTGGGGCCGCTTTGTTCCTCCGGGGTCCGCACACGGGAACCGAGGAGCCCAGCCCTCCTCTGCGCGCTGCTGGAACTGCTCCTGTCTGGGTGGGGGTGTGGTCTGATGGCCCCAGAGTCCACAGCAGGGAGCCCTGGCTCCTGTCCCCCCCCACCCCAGAGCGTCCCAGCCTTGCACACCTGCTGTGAGCCCTGGAGAAGGGTGAGAGGCGGACGCGTTAGCCTGCGTGGAGAACCCGCTCAGTCAGGACACCCTGGTCGGGCTGGCTGTGTTTTTGGTGACAGCCCTGATCCCG
Organism: Sylvilagus bachmani; assembly: GCA_015711505.1. NCBI lineage: Eukaryota > Metazoa > Chordata > Mammalia > Lagomorpha > Leporidae > Sylvilagus > Sylvilagus bachmani. The sequence goes on along the minus strand of CM027389.1, from coordinate 109,062,464 downwards.
GGAATCGATGATGCCCCAAGCCGAATTCTGAGTGACAGGGGGAGCTCCTGCAGTGGCCTGGTGGGCAGGACACCCGCATCCCATGTTCCTGGCGGGCGGGACACCCACATCCCACATGCCTGGCGGGCAGGACACCCACATCCCCTGGTGGGGCGCTGGCTCCTGACTCCAGCACTGGCCACTACAGATGCCAGGAGGCCACAGAGATGGCCGCAGCACTCGGATCCCTGTCACCCACCTGGGAGGCCTGGATGGAGTCCCTGGCTCCTGACTTGAGTCCAGCATATTTCTGTCTGCTGTGGGCGTTTTGGAGGTGATTCAACAGGTGGTAATTTCTTTATTTAAAAAAATGTTTATTCTATAGTAATCGTTAATACTCATAACCAGAGAGGAAGCTTTTTGAAAATGATATGCAGAAATGTGTGTTTTACTGCCCTGTGCATTTTGCAGAAACACTGGAAGGTTTGCTTAATGCCATGAGAAATTGTTGTTGTTTCTGTCAGGTTGCTGTCAAAGGTCAGATGTTAAAATCACTTTTGAGGGCCAGCGCTGGGGGATAGCGGGTGGAGCCGCCGCCTGCAGTGCCGGCATCCGGTGTGGGCGCTGGTTCATGTCCTGGCTCCTCTGCTTTGGATCCAGCTCCCTGCTGAGGCCTGGGAAGGCAGTGGAGGACGGCCCAGGTGTGTGGGCCCCTGCGCCCACGTGCAAGACCCAGGAGAAGCTCCTGGCTCCTGGCTTCAGATCAACCCAGCACTGGGTATTGCAGCCTTTTGGGGAGTGAACCAGCGGGTGGAAGACCTCTCTGTCTCTCTCTGCCTTTCAACTCTCAAATAAATAGATAGATAAACAGATAAGTAAATAGATGAACAGATAAATAAATACATTTAATAAAAACAATGATTTCTGAAACCAAGAAAAACCCTCCCCTGCCCGCTTTATTTTGGGACTCCCGTATTCTGGTTTGTTTGGCTCCTTTGCTGGGAGGTAAGATGGTGATTGATCGTTTATTTCTCATTATTCCAAATGTTATTTTAAAATAGTTAAGCTGGAGAAATAATTCCATTAATCAAAACAATAGGAAATGAAAAACAATGGCAGCCTAATCTGTCCCGGTTTTGGCTGTGGGTGTCCCCGCGTCAAGCGTACGGCGCTGCGCACGCCCATCTGCAGTGTCACGGGTCCGGCTCAGTCCCCTCCTGTAGGATTTTCTTTTTCCTAGCAGAGCAGGCACCGTGGAGCACGTTCCTGTTTGCCCTGAGTAGGAGGTGCAGCGAAAGCGACTGCAGCCGCCGACCCAGCCTCGCCCTGACCACGCTGGGCGGGCGGGCAGGCGATGGAGGGCGGGCAGGCGATGGAGGGCGGGCAGGCGATGGAGGGCAGGCAGGCGATGGAGGGCGGGCAGGTGATGGAGGGCCCGCGCCCTCAGGGAAAGATGCTAGCTTGGCCCCTGTGGAAGCTGAGGCTGCTCTTGTGTCCTGGGAGACACCCCTGGGCCTGTCAGGGGTGGCTGGGTGCAGGCCGCTGTCATCAGTGCAGGAAGGGATTGAGGAGACGTGTGAGAGGTTGGCAGAGGTGCAGGATTTACCTGCACGCGGGCGCTCCAGCAGTAGTGGGCCCGCTCTAGACAGCTATGCGTGGCGAGGGTCAGCCCACGTCTGCCCGGGAGACGGAGGCACAGGCCGTGGGGTCCGGGTGGGATTGAGTTCTCGAGGGGGCTGGAGTTTGGGCTGAGGCCTCACTACCACCTGTTTCCTTGCTCTTTCTGGAAAACTCGGAAGTGTCTCGGGTCAGCCGTGGTAGGACAGGCTAAAGGTCGTGGGGATGCAGTTGGACAGTAAGTGCCATTTCTGACAGCGATGCTCCAGACGCCCATTGAGGGCGTCTCTAGAAGCTGCGGGCGCACACAACAGTCTCGTGTTTCTCTTGCAGCTCTCGGCTCGAGAAGGCCCTGCCTTTTATACATATATAAGATTTATTATTTATTTATTTCGAGTTACAGAGAGAGATTTTGCAGCCACCGTGCACTCCCTAGATGGCCACGGTGGCCAGAGCTGGGCCAGGCCGAAACCAGAAGCCAGGAGCTTCTTCCACACATCAGTGGCAGGGGCCCACAGGTGGGCCACACTCTGCTGCTTTTCCCAGACCATCAGCAGGGAGCTGGATGCGAGCAGGGGCAGCCGGGCGCTGAACCGGTGCCCATATGGGATGCCAGAGCAGGTGGTGGCTTTACCACCAACGCCAGCCCCTCCCCTTCTGTTTTTCCAACTTGGTGATTATTTAGGGCCCTTGGTGAGAGCGTTCTCAGGGTCTGGCCAACCCAGGCAGGCGGGAGCTGTGCGTTCTCTGGGGCCCCAGATGTGCCTTGTTTCCGAGCTGTCATTCATTTGTAAATCCGCCTTGTAGGGTAGCTCTCGCCTCTCCTCCCCTCACCCCTGTGCGTCTTTCAACCTCTTCTCCCAGGCTCATGCAGATATAAATGAGATATGCAGCTAGAAAACGAGCCCCGGCCCGAGTCAGGGCACTTTGGCTGTGAGGGAGCTTGCTCTGTGATGGGGACGGGTGGAGGTTGCTGAGAGACTCTGCCGGGCGAGGCCCTCAGGGACATGAGGCAGAAATGACGCTCTCTGTTGTTTCTCATGCAGGGGAGAGACCACTGTAACCCGGGTACTGCCCAGACCGTGCCTCTCAGAGAGGGAGCCTAGACGCCGCCACCAGCCCCCGCCTGGACGCCGCCACTTCCTGTGAGGTCAGCTGGCGCAGCCCGCCCGCACCCTGCAGCTCGGGAGCCCGGGCGGTGGCTCTCCCTGTCCCGCCGAGTGGACCCCGCACGTGCTCACGTGCGCACCCCGACACGTCCCCTGTGTGTGGACGGCAGGCCTCGCGGGAGCCCAGGCGTCCGTGTCACTCAAGAAGAGTTTGCGACACTGGGGGAAGAGTTGTCACGTGTTCTGGACAGAGTGGACAGGCTGAGCACGGGGGTGCTCCCCGCCGCTCAGCGGGATGCCCTTGGTGGCGCCAGGGTGACGAAGCGTCCCTACCTCCGGTTCTCCTGTCTCCGGGGCGTTGAAGAGGGTCGGAGGGGCAGGACGTGGGCTCAGGTGCTGTGGGAGCCAGGCTGGTGGCCAGGGGCTGGTGACAGGCCCAGTGGAGCAGCGGTCGCTCACTCAGGGGCGTCCCGTGCTCCCAGCCAGTGGTGCTGAGCGAGGCCGGCCGAGGAGGCTTCTCCGGCCTTGGGCTGTGTGTTTCTGCTTCGGAAAGGGAGGCTAGTTGAACACTAAAAAAAAAAAAAAAAACAAGACAAAAAAAAAAAAAGAAAAAACAAAAAAAAAGCGGCTTCTTTGTTTATTCTCAGGACCTTTTGTAACAGGGCTACATTCTGCAAACTGCTCACGAAGGAAGACCACGCATCCTGGGCGTCCTCCCGCCCGCGGCAGCTGCTGTGGTCAGGGCCGAGGGTCTGCGAGCGTGGGGCCCAGGTCGCGGGGTCGCTGGTGCTCCGGGGCCCTCTGCCCCCGCCTGGCTCCCCCGCCCGGGGCCGGCTTGATATACCTCTTCCTCAGTAGTGCAGACGGTGCCGCCCCCACCGACGTAGGCGTCTCCTCCCGTCGCCGTGACGCTGTGTGATGGTCACGTTGCTGAGTTTCGGCTCTTTGCACATATGATTATATGCATTATCGAAAGTTACTGCTGCCTTGAATGGAAACGTTCTGTGAAATTTTTTGCAAAAGCTTTACTAGGTTTTTTTTAATTGTGAAATTTTGTAAAGGCAGGAAATGGATTAAAACGAGCATGCTAAATATATTTTTCAAAAAAGCAATAATTTTACATGTACAGAAATTACCCTAACCTTTACTCTTGGCGAGAGCAACAGTTTACTTACTACAGTTAGTGCAGATTTTGTAGAAGACGGGCTTCTGATACAAAGACTTCTTTAAAACACACACACACCCTGTTCTAATGTTTCGTTGAATTATTATTATTATTATATTATTATTATTGTTATTGTTATTAGTTCACGTTTGGTTCTGGATTCTACTTGTTACTGAATTTAAATTACTTGACGGTTCAGGCTGCTTCGCAGCGGGTGCAGGCGATGCAGTGTAGCCGGCTAGCATATATATATATATATATAAAAATCTATATTATTTTTTTTTTACTTACTCCCTGGTGTGCTCACACCAGCTGTGTACGAGGTTGACCTGGCACGTCGCTGTCCCCAGGAGCGCCCATGCAGGGGCCGTCCCGCGACTGTACTCGCCCCGTGACGTCTCCAGCAGAGTTGCAGACGCATTCCTCCGGGCACCTCGGAAGGCAGGACACCTTTCTGTCCATGTATGTCTCATCGTCACAGTGGTTTCCCCACAGTGATCATTTCTGCGTTTCCTGGCTCCTGTTTTGTCGGCTGAAAGTAACTGGTGCCAGTTAGGGGTGTGCGGGGACTGGTGACTCGGTCCTGTCCGTTTCTCTGTGTTTTAGTTATTAAAGGAACTCATGTACCCAAAGGGACCCCCGGTCTCGTCTGCGTCTTTGCTGCGGGCATTCAGAGCTGGAGCTGGCCTTCTTCCTGGGGGGCAGGGAGGGCCGCCCACTGGGGTCTCCGCCCCCCCTGCTGGCATAGCGGTCGCACCTGGTGTGTTGGCGTGCGGGGGGGGGGGATGCACCTGCGGGCACCTGCGGGCCTGGGGGCGCCCCTTCCTTCCGCTGGTCACCAGTGTGTATTCCGTTGTTCATTCGTTCATGTCAGTTCAACCATGGTATTTAATATGATTTGTGTTTTCTTATTTATTTAGCCACTATGCTTGGATTCGCTTCCTCCGACGTTCTACTACCTCTGCTGTTGGCTTGTTTCCTAACAGGAATTTCACAATGTTGCGTCTAATGTAACTCAGACAATAAAGGGCTTGGTTGCCTACACCGCAGCTTCTCTGTCGTCTGCCCTGCCCGCCCGCCCGCCCGCTGCTGTGGCTTGGCTGGCGCCTCCCCGGCTTCACTCCTGCCTGGCCCGCCTTCTCGCTCTCGCTCCTCTTCCCCGCGCACCCTTCTTCGTGTGTGATTTCGGAAAACACGTGCTGACCGGCCTCTGCAGGTCCTTCCGGTTATGACCTGTGTCCTCGTTTAAGCTCCCTGAGCTGTCTGACATAATCTCCCGGGGGCGGGGTGGGTGTCGCCCTGCTCAACACACCACCCCTTGCAAGCCGGGTGGGGTTGCCTTTTCATTTCTAAACAGCATTTCAAGAGGTTCCCCCAAGTCTGACGTGAGTTTCCTGCTGACAGGGTGCTCAGGAGATAGTGGACGGGAGGGCCTGGTGAGCAGAGGGGCGGTGCTTCCCCAGGGGCCCTGTGGGCCAACGGGATTTGGCCTGTGTGGCCCCCGTGCTCAGGCGTGGGGCAGTGTGACGTGGGTTGGACTTCACAGCCAGTGGGCAGCACCTCTGCTGCCTCCCTGGGGGGCCCTGGGCTCTCGCCCTTTCATCCTCTTAGGCCACTGGGCTTGGTCTCCGGGTGTGGGGGAGGCAGCACCTCCTGGTGGCCACCCTGAGGCACGTGGAGGCCGTGGCGGGGGTGGGGGGCAGGGCCACCTTCCACCAGCGGTCCCTGACCTCGCTGACCGTCTGGAGTCGCGTGTGTGGTTTGGTTGCTTTTCAACTGCGGTGAGTCCTACGTGCAGAATATTTTATTCACTGAGCAACGAAAGGAAAGGCCCCGAGATGGCACAGCCCGAGCCCAAGCCAGTCCAGTACGCGCCTTGGGACACCCTGACGACGTCGCTAACTGTCAGGCAGGACGTGAGAGGGCTGGACGACTGGATTCCCTTTTTTAAAACACTGCTGAAAACATTTATAACAGACTTTGTACTCTTTATATGAGAATTTGTAATTAGATATATTTAACTCTTGATGAAAATAATTCAGTGTTTAGATAAAAATACTTAGATAAAACATATTCATTCTGTTGGAATTCGAAGTAAATGCAAGCATCTTGGAGTTCTGAGATCTGGGACACGTCGCAGAGGGTGGTTTAAATGGCTGCACAGCCTGTCTCCACCTGCGTCATCTGTGCGTGGTCATTTGTGTGTGTTAATGCTGTTTTTAATGCCAGCATGAGAGAGTGAAGATGCCAGAGTGGCCACAGTGTTTTTTCAAACTTTTCTTTTTTTGAAAAACAACAAAAAGGATTGTTTGATTGATTGATGTGAAAGAATGACACACACACACGCAGACTTCCCTCTGCTGGTTCACTCCCCAGATGGCCACAATAACCATGGCTGGGCCAGGCTGAAGTCAGGAGCCAGGAGCTCCATCTGTCTCCCAGGTGGGTGGCGGGGACACCGATCCTTGGGCCATCTGCTGCCCCCAGGAGTGTTAGCAGGGCTGGGTCAGAAGCAGAGTAGCTGGGACGTGGGCCGGTGCTCCGGGAAGGGATGCAGGCACCCCAAGCTGTGGCCTCGCCCGCTGTTCCGCAACACCCCTGCCCTTCCAGACCTGTGGGATCCTGGGGTTCAGCTTCGTTTTAATGGCTGGCGGCTTTTCCTCCTTTCCCCCCACTGAACACGCACGCTGGTGTCAGCCCGGCGCTATAACCCCCGGGCACAGGCAGGGTTAGCCACCCACACCTGTGGGAAGGTAGTGGGGCTGGTTCAGTGACATCAAGACTTCCGGCTCTGGTGCTGGTACCGTTTTAGTTAAACCACCACTACCAAAGTTGCAAAGGCAGAAGTGCCCGCGTCTGCTGGCGGAGAGAAGAGAGGAGGGTGTAAGTTCTCGTTCCGAATGAGTGGGGCAGAAAATGAAGCCATCAGCCCCGCCCCAGCCTGGCTGTGGGTGTCCGGGGAGCTTGCCCCGCCCCTCCATGCTCTGCGATGCAAATACGTCGTCCAGGATTTCCCCAACGCGGGCAGCGGCACAGACCTCATCCTAAGTTAGCTTCAGCGGGGACTCGCTGTGGTCAGCTCCCTGTCCCGCTGTGCTGGCTCTCAGGGCCAGGGTGCCTGTGCCTGGTGAGGGGGAGACAGAAAACAAAGCGCCCCTCCCCGCCCCTGGCCGCAGCCCGTGTCTGTCGCTGCCCTGGGCAGTTCTCCCCACGTGTGCCCGCATCCGTGCCCTGCACAGGCGCCACCGCCAGGCCTGGTGTCCTCCCTCCAGGAAGCAGCTCTCCGTGTTCTCTGGGCCACCTAGCACAGGGAGGGGAGGGTGGTGGGCATCGCCCTCAGCTGCCCAGAGCCTGGCTCTCTGGAAGCAGGAGGAGGACGTGGAGGGGCAGTGCCTGCCGGGCCTCTGTTTGTCCCCGGATCGCACTGGGTGTAAGGACAAGGCCTGGTCCACGCCGGGCACACATGTGCCCCCCAGCACGCACGTGGAGCATCTGCTCCCCTTCTTAGCGTCCCTGATTGGCGTCTCTGTTCCCGCCTCCCCTTCCTGAGGCCGCTGTGCAAGGGAGTGGCAAAACTACTACATCCCTACCCTGCCCATTTCTGCCACGGCCGTGGGTATCAGGCGTCCACGTGGCTACTCGGTGGACACAGGCTCTCCCCGTCCATCACCCGGTGGGGACAGGGTGCTGTGCATTCCAGGCTGGGGACAGCTGGCGGGAGTGGACCTCAGCGCTGCCACTGGCCAGGCCGCAGCTGTGTCCACCCTCACAGGCATCCTCCCTCTGTCTGCCCTGGATCTGTCCACAGGAGATCAATGCCTGGGACACGAGTGCACCTCCCAGCCGACGCCGTGCCTCCCCGGTGTCGCGTGTCATTTCTGTTCCTGGCTGGGAGTCAACATCACAGGGCTGCCAGCACGGGGTCACCGGATGCCGAAGGCAGCATTTACGGGAGCAAGGCCAGGTCTGCACCCAGGAGTCTCGGTGTCCACACTGCCGTCCGAGGCGCAGTGCGTCACCGACACAGCCGGCCGCTCTGTCAGACGGTGACCTGCCCCAGCCCAGTTAGGTTCCTCCCAGGGGAGTGAGGCCTTCCAGCCCTTCCTTCAGAGCCAGGGGAGCCCATGAGTCCCCCCAGACGAGATTCAGCGTCTCAGGTTGGAGGACTCAGGCAGGACGCCCCCGGCCCTGCAGCCGCCCTGCGAGGCCTGCCAGCCCCTGGTGCTGAGTCCCTGCTGCCTGGCGAGCTGTGCACCATGGAAGCCACTCCGGGCTCCCGGGGTGGGGGAGCGGTGAGTTCTGGCCCGATGTTGAGCGGCTTGTGAGGCGACGGAGGTGCCCCTGGGCAGCGGGGAGGGGACCCCTACGGTAAGCAGGACCCCCCTGAGACTCGGGGCGCTCAGCCATTGCTGACTTGGGGGATGCACAGGACGCTGTTGACAGGGGCAGAAAAGGAAGCGCTGGACTTCAGGGAGGAGCCTCGGGAGCTGTGGAACATGTAGGACAGTTTTAGGCAGAGTTAGAGAGAGAGATGTCTTCTATCCACTGGTTCACTCCCCAAATGGCTGCAACAGCTGGAGCTGGACTGATCCAAAGCCAGGAGCCAGGAGCTTCATCTGGGTCTCCCATGGGGGTGCAAGGGACCAAGGCCTTGGGCCATCCTCCACTGCTTTCCCAGGCACATTAGCAGGAACTGGATCAGAAGTGGAACAGCTGGGACTTGAACCAGTGCCCACATGGGGCGCCAGAGCCACAGCTGCAGCTTAACCCGCTACGCCAGAGCACCTGCCCCTTAGGACGCATTTTGAGTTCCATATTGATGGGAAAGGGACTGAGAGCGTTGTCAGTTATCCCCCAGGGGCGTGAACACACAGCAAGGCTTCCAGTGACCAGATGAGCAGGTCTGCCCGCGGGCAAGGTGCCCAGGGCACAACATCCGTGCACACGAGGGCACTGGCACATGTTTGTGGAAAATGAAAAAATGAGTTTATTTTGGTGCAGAAATATTCGAAATCCATGCATGACTTTTCACAAAGCACATTTTTCATGAGCTACATTGAAGACTTTATTGTATTCGTGGATTTCAAAATTTTTGCATAAAAGTGACATCTTTTAATTCGCTCTTGCCGTGAACTTGTGGAGGGGCCCTCATGGCTGGCCGTGCATACAGACGGCGGTTACCCATGCTTGGTGCAGCTCCCCGGGGGGGGGGGGGGGGCGGCTTGCAGACTCCACCCGCCTGCTGCAGAAGGGCGAGGACAGCTCTTGGCTCCGGAGGGCCCGGGGCCTCTCGGCTGAGCAGATCAGGGCCAGGTCCTGGTGTGCCAGACAGACTGCATGCAGTCGCTTTCTCCAGTCTCGTGCTCTGTTGCTTCTTCCTGTATTCGTGCAGACGCATCCTGACAGCCCCTTCCCCCGAACATCACCCAGTAAAACCTCCCACCTCCTCAGCCCTCTGCATCTGCAAACCCAGCTGCCTAAGCGAGGCCGTGGCCACCTCCCCCCGCCCCGACACCAGCTCCTGTGTCACAGAAGTGACCTTGGTCGAGGAGAGCCAGAGCCCCCTGGTTGGGCCGTGCGATGGTCATTTTCCAGCTTTGCCCACCTTGCCTGAGATCCAGCATCCGAGATGTTCCAGGAAGACACTCCCAAGCGCTCATGGGAAATGTAGCGAAAAGGTGAGTTTATTTCCGTACAAAAAAGTTGAAATGCACACACATGAAAGGACTTCAGAAAGTTCATGGAAAAGGTGCGGTATGAAGCTTCTGTGCATGAATTTCAGAAGTCTGTTGAAATAGGCGTGATTGGTACGTGGCACGCCCTCCACACTGCTGCAGCCTGGGTTCCAACCCTCGTGGGGGCTGCACGCCCGCGCTGCCTCGCCTGTGTGGACAACACAGATGTTTTCTAATCCACAAGAGGTCCTTCGCTCCCTTGGTGGGAATCTATCTCATTGTCAGTTGCCTTGGAAAAACCTGAATTGCCCACGATGCTGTGGGCATCACTTTACATCTGACCTCCACTGTTCCTCAGAGACACAGGGCACAGGTGATGGGCGTTTCACACCCGGCGGGGGAGGGCAGTGCGCTCTGCCTGCGTCTCTGTGTGGCACCAGCAGGACGCCTGCCTCTGCTCTGTGCCCCCGCACCTGGGTGTCCTGGGAGTCACTGCGCCTCTCACAACATGGGGAACCCACCAGACAAGGCTCTGCTGCCCTGCTTCCTCCCCGTGGGCTGTGATGCAGCCAGGGCGTGCTTAACACGCGGCAGTCGGTGCTCACCGCAGTTCGCACAGCCCTCGACTCCAGCTCCCTCCTGGTGTCGCCGTGGTCCAGAGGATGTTAGAGCTGGGTTTTGTGAACTGCAGTGTGGTACGCAAATACAAGTTGGAATTCCTCCCCAGGGATTTTCCTGTAAAAGTGTCATTATATAGCATGGTCCTCAGACACCAGCCTTTTAAGTTTTTTTTGACAGTATTACATTTATGGATCAGAAGTTCAGGTCATTCTTCCTGTTCCGGTGACTTGGCCAGCTAACTAGAGGTGGATGCTTGGGGGTGGTCTGCCGGTAGGCTGAAGCAGAGAGCTGAAGGCATTCTTACTGATGTGTCATTGTGGTATTGTGTAGCCGCTCTGGGAGTGTCCTCGCCTGACTCAGAAGTGCAGTGGAAGTGAGACTTGGGTATCCTCCTTGCAAGATTGGGTGTGTGATGAGCAGGTACACCCGGAGCAGGTGCAGTGAGCAGTTTCTATTCTAGCTCGCAGATCCCTCCCCAGGTCCTCCTTGGCTGAGTACTGTGGGACGCACAGTCTCCCCCACCTGCCTAAGTTACAAAATCGCCTTCCTCCTCCCTTCTCTGTACTTTAATTCTCTCTTGAGAGCTGGCTGCTCCCCAGCATCCTGTTTGGTGAGTTTGCTACATCTGCAAGTCAGCTGTCAGTCACTTTCCGTTCTGTGCCGCCAGTGGACCCCCAGGTATTTTCTTACAGCAACTGTTAAAGACAGAGTAAGTGACCCTCTGTGGACGGGAGTCAGTGAACAGAAAACAAGGGAACACCTCATGTGTTTGTAGTTGGGCCCCCTGCCCTGCCGGGTGCCTGCCTGCTAGAAGGTGTCTGTCTGCAGCCACGCCTTTCACCTGTGGCCTTACCCAGCTCTTTCTGGCCAGGTGCCTCTGCTGCAGATCTGCCCTGGCCAGACTGACATGGGGCAGACATGGAACACACAAACAAGGTTTTAACTGTGTCTTTGGCAAGTGATACTCGGCCCGCGGCTGGTTTTCTAGCTGTGTCTCCGCACCTTGTCCCAGGTGATGGTGGATATGCCGGGGGCCATGGGATGGCAGGTGCGTCCACACATGCGTGGTCTGGGAAGTCACCAGTGTGCAGAGTGTTCCGGGCTGCCCGCGTGGAGGGCCGTGCTCTGCAGCCTCCCAGTGCAGCATGCGTGAGAGGGACGCTGTGTGTGCAGTGAGGGCACTCACGGGGGGGCATGCATGTGGCCGCCTGGGTGCCCCGCTGCTTCCTGCCGATGGAGCCTGCCCCCAGATCTGGGTTGTTCAGACGGGCCTGAGGTCGAGTGCTGTGGATCCTTGCTTCCCCAGGTCCTGAGTGATCATCCTCACTTTGGTCAACTTCCACACCATTGTTGCATAACAAATACCCTCTGCTGTTACTTGTTTTCCGGGTTTGTTTTCTTTTGAGAAGCAGTTGTGGGGGAAGAGGTTTCGCATCCACTGGCCGGGCCAGGCTGGAGCGGCAAGCCCAGAACTCAAGCTGGACCACCGTGTTGGGGGCAGGACCCCGAACACTTGTGCCATCCAAGGGTGTGCAACAGCAGGAAGCTGGGGTCAGGAGCAGAGTGGGACTCGAACCCAGGCCCTCTGCTCGGACCTGGGATGCGGGGGTCCCAAGCCGCGTCTTAGCCTAGGTAGACGCCCGCCCCGTCTTTCATCTCCCTTGCACTCCTGCCCCCTCCCCCGCAGGGTACTCTCCTGGCTGCTCCTCCATTGTCTCCCCGGCGACCTCCAGGCCCATTGAGGAAACACGGACACGACCACCCCATGTGCCCCCGGAAGCCTCTGGGTCACCCCAGGCTGTGTCTAGGTAGATGAGCCCGGGTGATCCCACCAGAAACCACTTTATGCCAGCTTCTTTTCATACTTTCACTTCCACTGAAGACCTGCAAGGGTTGTCTGCAGTTGCAATGCTCAGGACTTCTACGTGGAACAAGCATGGTGGTGACCGGAGGCTGCTTTGCCTCTGGTGCACTGCCCCCTGCCACCACTAGATGGCAGACCGTGGCCATGCAGGAGCACAACCCCATTTCAAATCCATTCGCTATATCTTTTTTTTCAGCACACATATATTAAGCACCTACTGCATGTGCGTGGGGGCCACCACGACTGTCTGTACGTGGGAAGACACCGTGACTGTCCCTTGGGGAGACAGTGCTGCTGGGAGAGTGACATGGATGCCCATACACAGTGCCTCAGTCACCTCCCATGCTGAGTGTGTAGTGCTGGCACCTCACCTCAGGGGTTGGACAAGGCTTCCCTCCACCTGCTCCCCCCCACCGAGAGTCTCTGTCCTCCCAGGGATGCATACAGCAAGCAGATGAGCAGACACACATTTCAGAGCCAGGTGGCTAGAGTCCAAGAATGGGAGAACCTGGACCTTCGCAGGGCTTTGGTGTGGCCACATGGCTTAGGCCTGGGGGTGAGCGCAGAGCTGGGCCAGGGGCATGAGGGGGTCTGGGGGTGTGTCCATGTCTGGAGCGTGGCCGCTGTGGCGTCCCGGCAGGTGGAATGCGCAGGTCTGGTCTAAGCAGAGCAGAGCCCGACCATGGATGGCAGAGCCTCACCCATGTTCGCTGTTGGCACAGCTGCTTCTCTGAGAAACCCGTGCTCAGGCCCTGCAGAGGCTGGGGCAGGGAGGTGGCAGCTGCAGGCCGTGTCCCCAGGGCGCTACGGGCAGACCCTGGCAGGCCTGGGGCCTGTGCTCAAGCCGTGTGGTGGTGCTGCTTCTCGGGTGGGGAAGACAGGGATGGGGCGTGTTCTGTGTGGAGGTAACCTTGATCGTGGGCAGCTGTGCTCATGGATCTGCGCAGCTGGAGACAGAAAATGCAGTGGTCATTGTGTGAGAGCTGGGGTGAGTCCATGGAGGCAGGGGAGAGGTGGGGTCCTGGAGGGGAGACCCACGTCTGCCCCATTGTCCCCGTGTGCAAGGAATGTGGGCAGGTGGTAAGGGGTGCGTGCTCTGGTAGGGGAGGGGTGGGGGGCTGGCTGCGAGGACACGAGGCTGCTTGGAAAGGGAATGCCCGGCACAGGACACTGCGGGCAGGCGGCTTCTGCGGCAGGAATGGGTTTTCTCCCCGTGTGGGACTCAGACTGTGCAGGATGGAGGGGGTGGCGACGTGGGTTTCCTCTGAGGCCTCTCGTCCCCTCTTCACGCAGCTGTCCCTCTCCTCTTCACCAGCGCCCTGGATTAGGGCCCCTCCTGCAGCCGTATCTCCCCCTGACCATAGTTCTCCTGTGAGACCAGTGCCCAAACACCCTGGGGTTAGGGCATCAACTTGGGGTTGGGGGAGGGCATGCAGTTTGGTCCAGAGCAGTGGACACCTCCTGGGGAGGAAGTCGGAGGGAAGGCAGGCATGGGGGAAGGGCCATGTGGATATGGGGCCCCTGGACACTGGGAGGGCAGGGGACGCAGATGGAGCCCCCTCCTTCACTTCTCCTGCACTTCCCTGGGGTCAGCTCGGAGGCTCGGCCCTGTGGAAAGATGGACCAAGAGGTCTGAGCCTCGGGGCCTGCGATTTTACCAGGGATGGAGACAGGATGGGGCCCGATCACAGCCCTCGGGCTGCGTGCCAGGGTCACAGCGTGGAGAGACTGGCAGGGACAGAGTGGGGCTCCCCAGGTGGGGCTCCCCAGGACGTTTGCTTGTTTCGTGGAGGGTGTGCCAGGTAGTGAACCGCAGTAAAGGTAGGAGACAAGAATTGAGTGTTCAGAATGAACTGATGGCCAGGAGGAGCGGGTCATCAGGCTGACATAGGGAGGGGTGTGGGGTCGTGTGCACCTGCTCTGCTGACCTTGACTGAGCTCTCTCTCAGGCTGGGTGCTCAGCTGGGACAAGTGCTGCTTTTTGGTCTCATTCTTCAGCAGTCAGGTGGGATCATTGCTGCAGCGAAGGCAGAAAAGCGAGGTAGTGAGTGGAGACGCGCAAGGCCAGGCTGGTGTCTGGCTGCACCCAACTCATTGTACCGGCCAGCGTGGTTCCCAAGGCCAGCCCAGATCCAGAGAAAATGGATCCCCTCTGATGGGAAGGCTGAGGCCGGGGCTGTTTGTACAGTCAGTCTACCACAAGGAATTGTTAACCACAGTGATGGCAGCAGGCACGGAGCACTGGAGAGGAGAGGAGGCTGCCTGGCTGGCCCAACGCGGCAGGGAGGGCTCCTGGGGAAGCTCCTGTATGGCTGGCTGGCTGTCAGAAGAAATTCATAACGTAAAAGAGGAACTCATAGACGAATTTGTGAGCAACATAAGGATAAATACTACTAAAATTTCCCTCTCTGGTTCTCTCTCTCTCTCTATTATATACATATATACACACATAGAAAGGCTTCTGTATGGAGAACTCTGTGTTGTTGGTTCTACTCTGAATTTCTATGATTTCTTCACTTTTTATATTTCATCCTTACAATGCCTGGGACATCATCTTCATTTTGTAAAATGTTTAAGTCACTTTGACATGTACTAAGTTCCAAGTCCTTACGTTTTGATTGGACTTGAGTCTCAGTAGTGGTGTCTTTATCTTCTTGGGATCAGACTATTCATTGGGTTTGTCCTTTCTCTGTCACTCTAACTTATCTTCCGTGTGACCACATTCTCCTGTGATAAGATTGAGATTCTGATGACGCCATCATTGTCATTGCCATCATACCATCACCCTCGCTGTCACCAACATCCTCATCACCATTGCCATCATAATCATGACCACCACCATGACCACCACCACCATCCCACCACACCATCCCCACCACCTCCATCCCCACCACCATCCCCACCACCACCATCACCATCATCACACCACCATCATCCCTACCACCATCCCCACCGCCACCATCCCCATCGCCATCATCACCATCCCCACCACACCATCCCCACCGCCATCACCATCCCCACCACCATCACCATCCCCACCACCATCCCCCCCCACCACCCCACCACCATCCTCACTACCTCCATCATGATTGCCATCATCACCATCCCCGCCACCACCATCCCACCACCACCATCACTACCACCATCATGATTGCCATCACCACCATCACCATCATCACCATCCCCACCACCACTATTCTCACAACCACCATCACCATCATCACCATCCCCACCACCACTATCCTCATCACCACCATCACCATCACCATCCCCCCCACCACCATCACCATCATCACCATCCCTACCACCACCATCCTCACAACCACTATCCCACCGCCACATCCCACCGCCATCCCCATCACCATTCCCACCACCCCCACCCCCACCACCATCACCATCATCACACTACCACCATCCCTACCACCACCACCACCATCCCCTCCACCACCATCCCCACCACACCATCCCCACCGCCATCACCATCCCCACCACCATCACCACCATCACCATCCCCCCCACTATCCCACCACCACCATCACTACCGCCATCATGATTGCCATCACCACCATCACCATCACCATCATCACCATCCCCACCACCACCATCCCACTACCACCATCCCACCACCATCATCAACATCATCACCATTCCTACCACCACCATCCTCACAACCACCATCCCACCACCACATCCCCACCACCATCCCCATCACCATCCCTACCACCCCCTCCCCCCCACCATCATCACCACCACCACCATCCCCATCATCACCATCCTCACCATCACCATCCTCACCACCACCATCCCACCACCACTATCCCCACCACCATCCTCACCACCATCCCCACCACCGTCACCACCATCACCATCCCCACCACCATCCTCACCACAACCATCATCAACATCATCACCTCCCTACCATCACCATCCCCACCACCACCATCCCCACCACACCATCTGACCACCATCCCCACCATCACCACCACCATCACCATCCCCACCACACCATCTGACCACCATCCCCACCATCACCACCACCATCACCATCATCACTATCCCCACCACACCATCCCTACCACCACCATCCTCAAGACCACCATCACTATCATCACCATCCCCACCACCACCATCCCCACCATCCCCACCACCATCACCATCACCACCATCACCATTGCCATCATCACCATCCCCACCACACCATCCCACCACCATCACCATCCCCACCACACCATCCCACCACCATCACCATCTCCACCACCATCACCACCATCACCATCCCCACTACCACCATCACCATCACCCCCCACCACCATCCCCCCATCCCCCCACCACCATCCCCACTACCATCCCCACTACCATCCCCACCATCA
>CM027389.1:109011758-109045564 GCA_015711505.1 Sylvilagus bachmani | reverse complement strand
GACCCATGGCCTCGGGAGGTCTGGAAGGCGGGGGACAAGGACCCATGGCCCCGGGAGGTCTGGAAGGCGGGGGACAAGGACCCATGGCCCCGGGAGGTCTGGAAGGCGGGGGACAAGGACCCATGGCCCCGGGAGGTCTGGAAGGCGGGGGTCAAGGACCATTGCTTTCCAGAGATGCTCTGTGCTGCTTGTGCATGGGCTTGCTGTGTGTGTGTGTGTGTGTGCACGCTGTGTGTGTACTGTGTGTGTGTGTACTGTGTTGGTGTCCTGTGGTGCAGTGTGTGTGTGTGCATGCTGTGTGTTTTTACTGTATGTGTGTGTACTGTGTATGTGTACTGACGTGTGTGTGTACTGTGTGGGTGTCTTGTGTGTACTGTGTGTGTGTACTGTTTGGGTGTCCTGCTGTGGTGTGTATGTGTGCACACTGTGTGTATACTGTGTGTGTACTGATGTGTGTAAGTACTGTGTGGGTGTCCTGCTGTGGTGTGTGTGTGTGTACTGTGTGTGTTTTCTGTGTGGGTGTCCTGTGGAGGGGTGTGTGTGTGTGTGCATGCTGTGTGTGTACTGTGTATGTGGACTGATGTGTGTGTGTACTGTGTGGGTGTCCTGCAGAGGGGTGTGTGTGTGCACGCTATGTGTACTGTATGTGTGTGTACTGTGTGGGTGTGCTGATGTGTGTGTGTAATATGTGGGTGTCCTGTGGTGTGTGTGTGAATGCTGTGTGTGTGCTATGGTGTGTATGTGTGTGTGCCATTTGTACTTTGTGTGTACTATGTGGGTGTCCTGCTGTGGTGTGCGTGTGTGCTGCTGCTTTGTGTGTGCACGCTATGTGTGTACTATCTGTTTACTGATGTGTGTGCGCATGCTGTGTGTGTGCTATAGTGTGTGTGTGCTGCTGTGGTGTGTGTGTATGTGCTATAGTGTGTGTGTGCTATGTGTGTACTGTGTGGGTGTGCTGTGTGTGCTATAGTGTGTGTTGCTGTGGTGTGTGTGTGTATGT
Organism: Sylvilagus bachmani; assembly: GCA_015711505.1. Lineage (NCBI taxonomy): Eukaryota > Metazoa > Chordata > Mammalia > Lagomorpha > Leporidae > Sylvilagus > Sylvilagus bachmani. The sequence goes on along the minus strand of CM027389.1, from coordinate 109,044,564 downwards.
GCTATGTGTGTGTGCTGTGTGTGTATGTGTGTGTGCTGCCATGGGGTGTGTGTGTGTGTATGCACTGTGTGTATGTGTGTGTGTGCTGCTGTGGTGTGTGTGTGCTGTGTGTGCACTGTGTGTGTGTGCTGCCGTGGGGTGTGTGTGCACTTTGTGTTTGTGCTGCCATGGGGTGTGTGTGCACTGTGTGTGCTGCGTGTGCACTGTGTGTGGAGAGAGTGCCGAGAACCCTCAGTGGGCGCTGGGCGCCAGCTTGCGCCCGCAGCTGCAGGAGGCAGTGGAAGTCACGGTGATTCCCCGCGTGCAGCCGGGAGTCCCGGGGGTGGATGCTGTTCTCCTGCTGCAATCACCCTTCCCTGACTCCAAACCGACCGTCCAAGCCCTCCTTTTCCGTCCTGTCCTTTCCCGTCCCAGCACAGTGCCCTGGCTTCCGGTCACAGCCAGCCGTGGGCTTCCCCGGATGGTTGTTCACTCCCTCGAGGGACTTGGTGACCAGCGCGGTGCCTGTCGTCAGGGAAGCGCTGAATGGGATCCTATTCACAAGGGGCCCGGGGGCACGGCTCTTTGTGCCTTGACCGGTGTTGCAGCCTCTGCTCCGGACACCTGTCCTGCACGGCCATCACGCGTGTTCAGTCCCCAGCGTTTCCCACGTTTCCCATGCAGCCGTGGCGGTCAGGCCCTCTGTGCTCCCACGGGGATTGTACAGCCTGGCCCGGTTCCGTGATTTGTAGAATCCAGTGAAAAAGGAGAGTGTCGTCAGAGGTGCGGTGCCACACAAGGCTGTCCCCTCCTTCCGGACCTCCTCTCACCAGTCCCGGGGTTTCTGTTTGCTGTGGAACATCACACCCCCTTCGGCCAAGTGTGCCTGTGGGGCTGGTCCAGACCTCCCAGGCCCTGGGGCCACCCATGTGTAACCCCGAGCTGCAGGGTGCCCCGGCTGCCCGCCCTCCCTGAAGTCCAGCCCAGGACCTTCCCTCGCAGGCACCTGAGACCCCCTTAGCTCTTGAGTGGGTGAACCCAAGAGCACTCCCTCCTCTGCAGGTGAGCCTGGCGATGCTCCGTTACGCCACGGGCTTCACTTACAAAACACAAATTGGAAGATAAAATCGTGATGGCGACCACAGAGCACCGGGCCCAAGCCCAGGTCCCTGTCGCGTGCCCATGAAGCCGGCCTGGGTACGCTTTCCCCACTGGCCAGGAGCCACGAGCGTGGGCTCCACATTAAGGCTGCCTGGGCTCAACTTGGCCTTTGCCACTTCCCTGCTGGGCAACCCTGGGGGAGCTGCCGAGGCTCCCAAGCCCCGACTTCCAGCACGAACCACCCAGGGCTGCTGCAGTGGCTGCGTGAGAGACGACAGGTGCCGGCCCAGCCGCCGCACACGGCTGTAGCCATGGAATGCTTACTACTAGCGTGGCAGATTTCACCCCCGGGACACGGGAGCCACCCCACAGCCCCTCGCAGGGACGTGCAACTTGGTTTTGACTGTTCCTGTGTCTCGGATCCCAGGGCCTCTGCAGGTCCCAGCGTCTTCTGCCGAGGACCCTGGGGGCTCCACAGGGAGAGGCCACTCTGACCAAGCCGGTTTCTGTGCCCAGGGCAAACTCAGCTGCTTGCTTGGCTGCCTCCCAGCTTGGTCCGGGGAAGACACCAGGTGCCCCACTTGCTGAAGTGTTTCTTGGCCATCGGAAGCAGCGCCTGAGCGTGAGGCTGCTGGCTCTCGTGCGTCCTAGGTGCAGCCGGCCGGCGGCCTTGCAGCGCTGAGTCAGACCTGGCCGACGGCTGGCTGGGCCGACGGTCTCGGGCATTAGAGGACTTTAGCAAGAAACAGCTGTCAGCAAACCCCTCCGAAGCCGAAGTCCGTGTCAGGGCTGTGGTCAGGACCCTGGGCCGACAGGTAGGGCGGCCTTCGTCCCTGTGGGTGTAACACGTGTACACACGGCCTGTGAAAGAACCTTCCACGTTTGGTCGCTCCACACACAGCTTCCTGGTCTGGGTAACATTCTGCACTTTGCCTTCCCCACCTCATGAATCGTCCTTAGCACTGGCGTATTGTTTTTTTAAAAATAAATACAATTCCATCACCCATGATCTTTTAAAACATTCATTTATTTTCATTTTATTTGAAAGACAGGGGGAAAAGAGAGATGCAGAGAGATTTGCCATCTACTGGTTCACTCCCCAAATGCCTGCAGTAGGCGGGGCTGCGTGAGGCCCAGCCCGGGAGCCCAGAACTCAAACCAGGTCTCCCGTGTGGGTGGTGGAGACTCAACTACGGGAGCCACCACGTGCTGTCTGTGGGTGTGTGTTAGCAGGAAGCTGGAGCAGACGTGGAGGAACTGGGGTTTGAACTGGGATGAGGCTGTCTTAAGTGCCAACAGCTGCACCAAGTGCTGGTGCCAGCTGTCATGGTTGGTCTCGGGGCCGCACGGGCAGCTCGTGAGGACATGGTGCCCTGTGAGAGCAGAAGCCGGCAGGCCAGAGCAAGCAGAGGCCGGTGTGGACACTGCCGTTCTGTAGTTCGGGTGCCTGATTGGCACGAGGCCCTGGTGCAGCACCGTGAGGTTCCCGGCTCCCTCCACCCTGTGCTGTGTGAGTGAAGACTTGTTCCCACGTGGCATCTGGGGGTACCACTGTGTTCTACCAGCCCCTTTGGGTCAATGCACTTGAGTAACTGAAACAATAAGCCACGCTCAGATTCTGTCATTTGGACCAGAAATGAAGGCCAACACGTGCATGCATTTGGCCTTGGGCGGGGTTTCCGTTTTGTGAATGGGAGCAGAGTCCAGGGTTACAGATTTCAGGGCCAGCAGTGCTCACAGGCACTGTAAACCCACCAGGCCGTGAGCTCCCAAGTGTTGCGGGGAGGCGTAGCCCGGGCCAAGCCGTCCATGGGAAGCTGTGGCTCGTGCTGTGTGGAGTGCTCTTGTTGGGTCATTTCATTAATTTGAAAGGCAGAGTGAGAGAGAGGGAGATCGAGAGAGCCTCCATCTGCTGGTGCCCTCCCCAAATGGCCACTGGAGTCAGGGCTGGGCCAGGCTGAAGCCAGGAGCCCTGGACTCCATCTGGGTCTCCCATGTGGGTGGCGGGGAACCCGGACACCTGGGCCATCTTTGCTCTGTCCCAGGAGCATTAGCCGGGAGCGGGATGGGAAGCCAGGACTTGACCCGGCGCTCACATGGGATGCTGGGGTCACAGGCGGTGGCTTAGCCTCAACGCAGGCCCCCTGGAGTTTGTCTTCAGACTGCTCTTGCTGCTCTGATCAGTGTGAAATAGAACAGGAATGTGTGTGTGTGTGTGTGTGTGTGTGTGTCAGGGGAAGTGTGAAAGGTGTTGGAACGCGTTTGTGTTTTTAGGTTTGAGAGTGAAGCCAAACTTCGGTTTCCACTTTGCACTTTTCCCACGCATGATGAGTGACTTCCAGGCCAGCCAAGGCCCCTGTCTGTGAACGCTGGGTTTGGGGGCTCACTGACAGGTGGACGGGGCTGAGAGGCCGGCTCTGTGGCTCTGTCTTTGCTCCCGTGCCTGTCGGCAGCGGGCTGGCAGGACTGCTCAGGGCCCAGGCCCAGCCCAGCCGCGGGAGCTGCACACGAAGACCGTGCAGCCTGGTGTCCCTGTTACACGCCTGGCGGGGCCGTACCCCGCTCGTGAGAAGCCAGAGGCAAGGAGACGCTGGCTTGTTCCCCGTTTGTGTTCCGGCTCCTCCCCCTCTGACCCTCCTCTTCCTCTCTCTGAGCAGCCCCTTGTTCAGCAAGGGCTAGGACGGGGGCGGGGGGGGGCTGCTCTCCCGGCTGAATGGAGCCTTTGGCGCCAGCTGTGCCACCCCAAGGGAGGCTGTGTGCCGTGCACCAGGCAGAGAGGGCGGTGGGCGCAGGCTGCAGGCTGTGCTGAGGGCGCACGCCCGAGTGTGTGTGTGTGCGTGTGCGTGAGCATGAGGGCGACGCGTTCGAGGTGCTCCCAGGAGGAGCCACGAGGACAACCACGTCTGAAGGCTGCGGTGCGTTGTTGCGCGTGGCCCTTGTCACACTCATGTTGGCCTTGATGTGCACCTGGGGACCTCCCCGGCGCTCAGGTCACCACGCCCTCTCTGCCAGCCACTCAGCACCGCGGGACGGCTCCCTTGCTGCAACCCTGGGCTTCTGCCCCGCCTGCCAGCTTCCGGAGGGGGGAGTCCTCAGACCCCGGGGTAATGCTGTAGCGTTTGCTTCACCTGGGGTTTAAGTGGCGTGGCTTGCATAGAAACGTCTAGAAGTTTAGCGTCTAGGCCTGCCTGTCATTCCTGAGCCCGGCTCAAGTGGCCGCATGGGATCATCCTTCCAGACTCGGGTTCCAGTTTGTCTTGGAAATGCCTCCCATGGGACAAGGCAGAGTTTGGGGAGCGCCGGCTGGGGGTGAGGCTGAGGTGCACCCACGGGAGCCGGCAGCAAGGACTCTAAGTCCCTTAGGGGGAGGAAGCACATGTGGCTTTCAGGTGGTGCCATGGAGTGACAAGATTCAGAGCCCAGACAGCTCTGGGCCCAGGGAACGAATGGGGGACGGGTGTGTGGCTGAAGGCTGTGTGGTCTCAGTTATTGTACGGCTTTGTGTATTTGATGTATAAGAATGAGGGGCTGCCGAAGCCGCCACCTGACCACCGGCTGCCCATATGAGCTGGGATCGAGTTCCGGCTGCGCTGCTTCCGATCCAGCCTCCTGCGAACGCATCTGAGAAAGCGGACGAGGATGGCCCAAGGACTTGGGTTCCTGCCACCCACATGGGGGACCTGGATGGAGCTCCAGCTCCTGGCCATCTGGAGAGTGGCTCGGTGGATGGAGGGTGTCTCTGTCTCTCCCTGCCTCGCTCTAACTCTGCCTTTAAATAAATAAATCTTTTTCTTTTTAAAAGGAGAATTTGACAGAGTACTGCGGTGTAAGCGTCTACCAAGATCGAGTTTACCCTGTAAAAATCTCACATCCGGTCTTTACTTGTCAGACGCGCGGCTGTGGGAAGAGAGCAGCACCACTAGCTTCATTGCACCTGAGCGTGGGCATGGCCTCGTCAGTCACACGTCCTGCGGTGTTCAGCTTCCCTCATTTTCCTCGATTGTGCACGTTTAGGATAACAAATCGAGCCCAGAGCAACAGGCTCCTGTCCACAGCCTCTTGGCAAGGAGTGACCGGGGTGTGGGAGGCCGAGCAGTGAGAAACGCATTGCAGAAGTCACTCGTATGTGACAGTGCTCGCCTTAGACTCCGGGCCTGGGGATGCGGGGCTGTGGTCAGCACTGGGTCCGAGTGGACGTGCTGGCCTGGGGATGCGGGGCTGTGGTCAGCACTGGGTCCGAGTGGACGTGCTGGCCTGGGGATGCGGGGCTGTGATCAGCACTGGGTCCGAGTGGACATGCTGGTCACTGCAGAGCCTTTACCTTGGGCCATTTTGAATAAGCGCAGGCACCGAGCAGACAGCGCGAGTTAAGTTGTGTGGCTGGGAAGGGTTGAGATTTCCTCTCGGAAGATGGCGGGTTTCTCCGCGTGGCTTTTTGTTAAGAGCGATGAATGTTTTCCTGTACAGGCTGAGCACCTGTCACGCGTGGAGTATTTGAAATAAGCATGAAGTAAGCATGTTAATGTGGCTTAGATGACCGCGCTGCTATTGTCAGGTGACTGCTCTGAGCCCCCCCCCCCCCCCGAAACTTCAATGGGAAAAACATTTCCCTGTGACTGGTTGGAACCGCATCTGTCTGCAGAGCCGGGCAAGCTGCTGTCTTATTTCACTAATCAGCAAGGGCGACTCTTGGAAATCTGTGATCGGTGATGAAATGAGGACTGTTACATAACAGAGTTCAAAACACCCTGACGTTTCTGTCGGCCCGGCTTTCCCTGTGCGCAGAAAGCACCCATCCAGGATTAGCGCTGCTTCGGTGGCGCAGTCCAGCTCCCCGCGTCGAAGCGCGCACGCAGCCCAGGTTATAAATCCAGCCGCGTCAGCCGCTGACTCGTGGGCACCAAGCCTCGTGCAGCCTCTCCAGAAGTGGGAGACTGGGGGGACTCGCCCTGGGTGCTGGTGGACCCCGCTCCCTCGGAGCTGATTTCTGAGCCGTGTGCAGTCCTCCCACACGTTCAGTGCGTCCGTGCAGCCGGCGCGGCTCCTTGCTCAGGGTGTCATGGAAATGTCTGGAAGTCTGCAGTGCGCTGAGCGTCGATGGCCCAGGCGTAGAGGCGCCATCTACGACACCAGGGTCAGGGCAGGGGGCGGCGAGCGATTCCTCCTCCATCGTTAACGAGTCGCTGCCACAGCATTGCAGACCATGACGCATTAGCATCGGCTGCACGTAGCTGCGTAGTGAAATTTACCCACTAGCCTGGTGGTAATTACTGGTTTGAATGACTCACGGCCGAGAAAAGACAGCTCGGTTACCAGCCACGGGCCCTGAAGGACACGCATGGGCTTCACCTGAGCCTCGTGGGCACCGGGGGCACTGCGAGAGGGCGGAGGCAGAGGAGGTCAAAGCGACTGTCCCTGTTTGCACCGTGGAGTGCTCCCGGGCCTGTGAAGGAAACACAGGAGAAGGCGTGGATGGCACTGTGGGGACGGGAGAGGCGGGGCAGTGTCTGGTTGGGACAGAGCACACCGAGAGGGAAGTGGCTTTGCGCCCACAGCGGCCCATCTCAGAGGGCAGTGGAGGCAGCTGGTCAGGATCCTCCGGGAAGGAGGGCAGCTGTCAGCCAGCGGGGCAGCCGGCTTCCAGCCTCGACAGGACGAAGCTGCCATGTGGTCTGTCCCCACAGTCGTCTCACCCGCCATGATACCTTGAAGGCTCAGTGTGAGGCCGAGGTGGCCCAGGTCAGCAGCTTTGCCCTCGGGACGCCTGGCTCTGCCTGCTGCTCCAGGGTGTGTCTTGATCCAGAAACCGATATTCCCACTCATGGATGACCTGGCCGGTGAACTGGGCCACTGCCCAGCCGGGACCTGAAATGCAGCAACCCAAGGCAGGTGTTGGAGGGGCACGGGTGACTGTGAATGTGGAGATGCGGGTGCGAGACAGCGCCGACACGGAGGGGCACGGGTGAGTGTGGAGATGCGGGTGTGAGACAGCCCGACACGGAGGGGCACGGGTGACTGTGGAGATGCGAGTGTGAGACAGCGCCGACACGGAGGGGCACGGGTGACTGTGGAGATGCGAGTGTGAGACAGCGCCGACACGGAGGGGCACGGGTGAGTGTGGAGATGCGGGTGCGAGACAGCGCCGACACGGAGGGGCACGGGTGAGTGTGGAGATGCGGGTGTGAGACAGCGCCGACACGAGGGGCACAGGCCGCCTCCTGCTGCTCCGCCGTGTCCCAGTGCCACCACTGCTCCTCCCTGGGTCCCCTTCCCTGCCTAGCGATAGCCCCAGCTTTCAGTTTCCGTTGGGTTTTTCTCTCACATTGTTCTCAGTGCCTAGGTCCGTGTTCTTCCTAAGTGAGGACAGAACAAGCCCCGCCCCCGCGTTTACCTTTGAGACCTGGGTCTGAGCTGATGGAGTGGAGTGGGCTGGGGGTGGTGGTCCAGCACCTGGGCCATGGGCTCTGCTGCCCTCTCGGAGCGAAGTAGACGGTGGTGCTCGGGTCAGCACAATGGCACCCACGTGAAAGGCCGCAGCCAAACCTTCCCTTCCGCTCTGTGGGAGTGGATTTAAGGAACCAGAGGGAAGGCGGCTCCTCCATCAGACCACAGGGGCAGAGGCATCTCTGTGCCCCTCCTCCCGGGTCAGAGTGCGGCTTCTCTGTCAGACATTTGGGTGGACACTCAGCGATGCTTCGACCCGCCCACAATCTGCATCCTCGGGGGGTGGACATCTAGTCTGCCCGGCCATTCAGGGCGTCCACTGGACATTTACAAGCTGGCATCAGATCCAGTGCCCTCAGTGGGTTAGAAATAAACTTGGCTTTTGACTGGATTGCTGCTTCTCGCTAGTCTGCGAGAAGGGAAGGAGCTGCTTCATCCAGGTCGTGCCAGGAAAACATTTACACTTTGACTGAACCTCGGTCCCTCACAGTGAGTCGATCCTTGTGCTGTTTTATTTTAAGAACATCTCTGAGTTTATTGGTGGAACTTCCTACTGTACAATTTCCCAAACTTGCTTATTCGAGCGTGTTAGAAGCTTCAGGCTGAGACACTCTGCTTTGCAAAGTCCAATCAGATTCTGCATCTGCACCTGGTCCCTCTCCGTGCGCTCTGCACACTCCGATTGAGGTTTTGTCCCCTGGGTCTTTGTTTTGGAATAATGCAAGCTGACTCTACTCTGGAAAAACGTACTTTCACGATCTGCAAAGTATGTGTAATATCACCTCAGAACACAGCATCTGGGGTTGTGCACAGGGACCTTGTGATTGGAAGAGACTATGGATTGATCAGATGTACTGGCCTGGTAAGTTCTTTCACAGGCTAATTTTTAGGTGATTCTCTCTGAATGTTTTTTTTATTCTTCCTGGATCAGTCAGCAGCGCAGAATGCAGGGGAGGAGGTGGAGGGGCACAGTTTCTGGAATGGTCAGTGAGGACCTTCTTGGACTTGTGGTGGTGGGCAGGAGAGTGAGAGACGCAAGCTGTGAGAAATAGCCAATAGAGACATCAAGGGCTCAGGACCCACGTTCAATGTAAGAAGGAATTGTGTTCTACATATAGAAGACTGGATAGACAATGAGCTGCTGTTCACAACAGGATCCCAAAGAATAAATAAAACAGTTAGGAATCAATCTAGCAAGAGGAGTGTGAGAGTTGTACAGTGAGAATGACAGAGCTGCCGAGGTAAGTGCAAGATCTAAATACATGGGGAGACACTCCATGTTCATGGATTGGAGATTAAAATGATTTGTTCATTCAAAATTTCGGCAGAGTTTTTTTTTTCAGAAATTGACAAGCAAATTCTAAGTGTCTGTATGATAATGTAACACAATTGAGAGTTCAGAACTAAAAGCTCTGTATTTATAGCCAATTACTTTTTTTTTTTTTTTGACAGTCAGAGTTAGTGGGAGAGAGAGAGAGACAGAGAGAAAGGTCTTCCTTCCACTGGTTCACCCCACAAATGGCTTCTATGGTTGGTGTGCTGCGCTGATCCAAAGCCAGGAGCCAGGTGCTTCCCCCTGGTCTTCCATGTGGGTGCAGGAGCCCAAGGACTTGGGCCATCCTCCACTGCACTCCCTGGCCACAGCAGAGAGCTGGACTGGAAGAGGAGCAACTGGGACAGTATCCGGTGCCCCAACCGGGACTAGAACCTGGAGTGCCAGCGCCGCAGGCAGAGGATTAGCCTAGTGAGCCATGGCACCAGCTGCCAATTACTTTTGACAAAGGTGCCGTGGCACTGATTTGAGGGAAAGGGGGTGGCACAGTTTGACACCATATGCAAATATGATGGACTGAGGAGACTCAAACAAAATGGATCCTGGACTTAACCATAAGGGCTGAAACAAGACAACTTAGAAGGAAATCTCGGAGAAAATGTTTAAGACATTGATACGGGCGAAGATTTCTTAGATACAGCATCAAAAGCACGGATCATAAAAGGAGAATAGTGGGTGGATTAGGTCCCATCGGAACGTAAAACCTTGCACTTCCAGAGACACTACTAAGAAAATCAGAAGGCGAGCAACAGACTTAGAGAAAATATTTGCAAAGCACACATCTTTTCTGATAAAGGATTTGCATCAAGAATTTGCCAAAAAATAAAAAAACTCTTAAAATTCAGTAAGAAAAAGATGAATAACTCAATTACAAACTGGACAAAGCCGGGAACAGATGTTTCATCATAGAAGGTAAATACAGTCACGACGATGTGCGCGGGAAGATGCCGGGTGTCTGCAGTCATTAGAGGAGGGGATGAAAGCCTGCATGACTTTTCCCAGCTGCTACCATGGCTGTAATAAATGAGACAGATAACGAATATTGATGAGGGTGCGGAGCAACGGTGACTCTTAAGGATGCAAAATGGAAAGGATGTTTTCTACTTGGGGAAACAGTTTGGGAGCTTCTCAAAAATTAAACAAAACCATAAAACTACCGTAAGATCCGGCAGTTCCGCTCTTAGACTGCTCAGCGTAAGACAGATGAGCTGCGTGTCCACAGAAGCACCTGGACGTGAATGGTCGTGGCACTGTTATTTTAAAATAGCTACATCTGGATGCAGCCTAAGTGCCTCTCAGCTACAAGGCATGAACTGTTGACACATGCTGCGTCACGGATGGGCGTCAAGAACACGGCACGTGGACAGTGCCAGCCACAAAAGACCACGTATTGATTGATTTCATTTATGTAATGTGTCTAGAAAAGCCAAATTTATGGAGCTGGAAAGTAGGTTAGTGGTTGCCTGAGGCTGGGAGAGAATGAGTCTTAACTGCAGATAGGGGTGGGCGATCTTACTGGAGGGATACAAATGTTCTAAAACTAATTTATGCCGATGGTTGCACCACTCCATAAAGTTACTAGTTACTAAAACCACTGCATTGTACACTTGAAGTGCATACGCTTTATGATATGTAAAACTACTTCAATAATGGCGTTGTTTTCGAAGAAGAATGGGAGAGGGGACATTTTGCAGAAATGCTGGGGCTTCAGTGTGTTACAGTCCTGCATCCTGGGGCTCAGCATTTGTTAGAACAAGTCTGACGTGCTGCTTGACCTTCGTTGGGTCTCTCTCTCCCCCTCCCTCCCTCCCTCTCCCCTCTCTTCCTTCCTCTCTCTCTCCGTCTCTCTCTCCCTCTCCCTCTCTGTCTCTGTCTCTCTGTCTCTCTCTCTCTCTCTCTCTCTCCCTCCCTCCCTCCCTCTCTGCCATGAAGCATGTTCTGCTTTCTTGCTTCAGTTGAGGTTAAAACTTACTCTGCAGATGGGAATTGTTTCATTGGGATTGGACATTTGCTTCGGGGCAAGTTTGAAAATGTGTTGGGACCAGCGTAAGGCGCTGGTTCGAGTCCTGGCTGCTTCACTTCCAATCCAGCTCCCTGCTCACGAGCCTGGGAAGGCAGCAGAAGGTGGCCCACGCGCTTGGGCCCGGCCCCCGTGCGGGAGACCCGGATGGAGCTCCAGGTTCCTGGTTTGGGCCAGGCCAGCCCTGCTGTTACAGCCATTTGAGGAGTGAAACAGCCGATGGAAGATCCCTCTCTGTCTCTCCCTCTTTCTCTCAACTCTGTATTTCAAATAAATAAAATAAATGGTAAAAAAAAGCATGTGTTGGTTTGGAGAGAAGGTCCCTGTCCCCTGCCCACAAAACCCCTCCCCGGCGGTCCCTGTCTTTCAGCTACCACCAGGCAGCGTTGCTGGGACAAGTGTGCTTGTTGGTGACACTGGTGCGGTGGCGAGGGATGGCCCATTTGGCTCTCCTGGGACTGGCTGCAGTGCTCGGCGGTTGGACCACAGGGCCCTGCCTCGGCCTGTGTGTCTAGAATGCGGGCGTCCATGGGGACAGCCACCGCACGGGCTGGACGTGCCCCCACCCCCGCCCTCGAGCACCTGTGGCTTTTCTCCCTGCTCCTGGCTCTTGGTGTTGCTGATGTTTCTGTCTCCAGCGCTGTTGCCATGAGCACTGCTATCTCACATCCACGATGTCTGTGTAGTGTTCCAGGCTACATCACAAGAACTGCACGGTCCGCTTCTGAAATGCGTTAATGCATTTCCCCAGGGGGAGAGAAGAAGAGTGCATTGCGGGTCAGCACAGAGGATGTGAGGAAAGGACGGCTCCAGTTGTACCTTTCGTACTGCGTAAACACTGACACAGCCGAGACGTTACAGCCGTGTGTCTTCACATCCACTCTGTGCTGCTCTACGTTTCTACGGTCGTTTGTCTTAAATAAACTAGGAAATACAATTGTGACTTTCAACAGTACCCATGTGATCACCATTTAGCCTGTTCTTCCTTCCTTCTTACGGATCCCTCTGATGTCGTTTGTGTTCAGCTTGGAACGAGTTGTTTAGCCTCTCTTGAGAAGGAAACAGCCACTTCTGTTTTACGCTCATTTCTGAAGAGTACTTGTGCTTGATCAAGACTTCGGGGCTGTTTCTTTTAGTTTTTTTTTTTTTTTCCTACCGGTAGGTAAATATCATTAACATCGATGTTTCCTGTACAGAATGTGTCTTTTTTTCTTTTGCATTTCTCCTCCTGGGAGTTTACTGAGGATCTCAAATCAGGAAGTGTGTATGCATCCTAAAATTGGAAAATGTCATAATTTTTACTTAATTTTTTCTGGTTCTCCCTTTTGGAATTCCAATGACAAGTGAGTTAGAACACTTAACATTCTCCCTGAGGTGTTTGCAACACTGGGTGTTTCCCCCTTCTATTTTCTGTGCTTCGGATTATTTCATTGTATCAATCCGTTTCCCAGTTTACTGGAGGTTCCGCTCTGCTTGACCATATTCTGTCACTTTTGTTTCAGCTATGGAGCTCTTAGTTCTAGAATTCCCATTGGTTCTTGTTTTAATAGTTTCTATTATCTGTCATGCTTTTTAATTTTTTCATGTAGTATTACCACATTTCCCTTCAAGCTTTTGCATATATTTATTATATCTTATTTGAAGTCATTTTCAGCTGATTCCAACATTAGCATTTAGTCCAACTAGGGGTCATTTTTGATTGACTGCTTTTTCTCTTGACTATCATCCTGTTTTTTTTTTTTTTTTTTTTTGCTTGTCTACTAATTGTTGATTGTGTGCTTGAAAGTGTGGGTATTACAGAAACTGGATTTTCTTACATTCCCTTAGATGATATCACAGCAGTCAGTTAACCTGGCTAAAATCAAGCTCCAGACTCTGTCTTGTTCGTGCCGGGCACCAGCTGAAACCTCCCGGACAGCTCCTGTTTTCTCCCGGTGTTCTGGGGTTTCCCTTTCACATGTGTCAGTCAGGAGCCAGCTGAGGATGTGGTCAGGGTTCACAGCGGGGCTTGGAGCTGCCGTCACTGCCTGGCACCCTGCTGGCCCCACGTTTTGTACTCTGACCCCTCGAGGCCGTGTTACCTGCCTTGGGGCCTCACCCCACTCGGGTGCTGTGTGCACTTTGTGAAAAGCCACATAATCCACATTGCTCCTGCGCTGTCCCCCTCTCTCAAAGGCTGGCTCCTCTCCAGTTTCTGCCTTCTTTCTATCAATCTCTAATTAGGTAGTGTTAATATTTTCCCAGGGTTTATATTTTTTGTCTGTAAGAGATTATCTGAGTACAAGCTACCCTATCATTACCAGAAGCTGAATTCATGTTCTCATTTCAATTTTTAAATTATTGGTACAATTGAATATACTTTTATAAATTTTGTGCCATTTGACCTTCTCTTTTCTGGAAGTCTTGTTAATTCCATTGCACTTCTGCTTTTTTTCTCAACAACCTGGAGTTGCTTGTATTTTATGTTTTTTTTTTTTTTTTGAGTGTTTTAGGTGCTGTAAATATTTCTTATTCTGTCTTATCTTCCTTTATGATCTATTTTCTTAATGCAAATCTAGAGATGGAGAAAAATCGATACAGCTTGTTTGAGAACCCAAACAAGCAAATGTAAAATTAAATCTGACAACAACTTAGATTCAGGTTTCTCGAAAGAGAGCACCAGGGGATGGCTCATGTGCTTGGGCCCTGCATCTGGAGACCCAGATGAAGCTCCTGGCTCCTGGTTCAGCCTGACTCAGTCCTGTCCTTTGTGGCCATTTGAGTAGTGAACCAGTGGATGCAAGATTCTCTCTTTCTTTCTCTCCCTCCCTTTTTCTTTCTCTTTTTTAAATATTTCACTAATTTATTTGAAAGGTAGATTATAGGCACAGAAAGGGAGAGAAAGAGAAAGGTCTTCCATGCACCGGTTCATTCCTCAGATGGCTGCAACAGCCAGAGCTGGGCTGATCCGAAGCCAGGAGCCAGGAGTTTCTTCCAGGTCTCCCACATGAGTGCAGGGGCCCAAGGACTTGGGCCATCTTCTACTGCTTTCCCAGGCCACAGCAGAGAGCTGGATTGGAGGTGGAACAGCTGGGACTTGTACTGGCAGTCAGTGCTGCAGGTTGGGGCTTTAACTCGCTGCACCACAGCACCGGCCCCATCTCCTTCTCTCTTTGTAACTCCTTCAGATAAATAAATAAGTCTTTGAAAAGCCAGTATTCACTTTGATCAGTGGTATAAAATAAAATAAATACACACACTTAGTGTAGAATGAGATACTTAAGTGGAAGAAAAAGTAGCAGTGTTAAATTTTTAGTTTCAAAGACTGTAATCCACACTATTATCAGCATGGGGTCCTAGCAGGCATAGCTGTTTTGTTCACTTTCCTATTTCTTTTTTTTGACGGGCAGAGTTAGACAGTAAGAGAGAGACAGACAGACAGAAAGGTCTTCCTTCCGCTGGTTCACCCCCCCCCCCCAAGTGGCTGCTACGGCTGGCGTGCTGCGCCAGCCTGAAGCCAGGAGCCAGGTGCTTCTCCTGGTCTCCCATGGGGTACAGGGCCCAAGCACTTGGGCCATCCTCCACTGCACTCCCGGGACACAGCAGAGCTGGACTGGAAGAGGGGCAACCAGGACAGAATCCGGCGCCCCAACCGGGACTCGAACCCGGGGTGCCAGCTCCGCAGGCGGAGGATTGACCTAGTGAGCTGTGGTGCCGGCCTGTTCACTTTCCTATTAATCAAAGAATACTGCTACCCAAGTGCAGGTATGGGCAAATAAAAAACGAGTTGTGAGACCTTGGGCAGGTTCTCGGTCTCTGTCAAATGAGACTCAAACCGGCTGACTGGTAGGGTGATTGTGAGAATTAAAGGTGGCGGAGGGAGCACTTAGAACAGGAGAACAAGTGTGAAGACCCTGGGAAGTGGGTGGACTCCTCTCTCTTGGCCCAGGGAGAACAGAGGTTTTTCCGTAACTAGTCTCTCTCAGGTGAGATTGTCTGCGTATCTGCTCATGCGGTTTGAAGGGTGTGTGCACGAACGCTTTTTATCAAAAGCAGAAATCTACCCTTCATTAGTGCAAAACCTATGTCCTCAGTTCCCTTCCTCAGAGTTAGGGAAACAGTCCCCACTCTCTACATCAGAGTCCCTGTCACAGAGCGTTGGTGTGCACGTGCCACTTGGTGCTGTCCAGAGTGGCTGAGATGACCTCTGGCTTCTGACCTGGTTGGGAGGGTCACAGACTTTCCCATCCCAATCAAAGCACCTGGGAAATGAAATAAATAACAAACAAAAAGTCGTAGTAAACTTGCGTCCCTGTAGAGAAGGCTGTGGGGATAGCGAGTCCTGCTAAGCCCGGGGACGTGCTGCCTGAGGGTCAGGTGGAAACACCAACTTCTCCTCCGTCGGGGGTGGCTGGTGGGGTACAGGGCAGTCCTGCTGGGAACGGGTCCTGGCCAGGTCTGTGAGCCTTTGTCTCACTCTGTCCTCCAAGGACGAGGCAGACCCCCGGGGAGAGCAGAGCGCCACGGCAGCCATCTCTCTCCCCAGGGCCACTCCTCTGTCTTCCTTAGATTTCCCCGTCCCGGTCCTCAGGACGCGCCCTAAAGCTGGGCTTGTGTCTGTTTTCACAGCCCTTGTGCCCCCGTCACCTTCAGCCTGCAGGGAGCTGCTGGAGGTGCAGCGGGCTGCCCAGTGTTCCCGCCACAGCCGGGTTTGCTGTGGAATGGGGGCTACCCTCGCCTCACGTGACGGAGCCTCTGAGCCTCGTTCTCATGGGGACTGCCCTGTGGTGGCCTCCCGCTCCCACCTCTTCTCTCTGGACCCCTGACCTGATCCCTCTGCCAGCGACCGCTGCTGCCTGTTGCTGGAGTCACAGCTGCTCCCTGCGCAGCCTCCTGGTGGACAGGAGACCAGGGATAGCCTCGCTGAGGAGGAGCCGGGAGAGGCACCTGACTTCCTCCCACTGAGTCCTTTTGGTCCGAGCTGCACTCTGCACTTCTGGGCATCAGGTTGTAGTGAGCGTGGGTGCACTTACTTGTTAAATCATGACCACTCCCAGAAGTGCACCATGCCCTGCCTTCATTTATCAGACAGAAGCAAGGTGAGCTGGTGAGGAGGTGCCGCACCGGACAGCATGTGCCCCCCCACTTGTCTGGCTCCTGGGGGTCCTCTCCCATCGGCTGTCTGTAGGCCCTGCAACCAGTGACTGAGCGTCTGTGTAGGTAAAGGGCCGGGCCTGCTGTAGATGCATGGTATTCACAGCCGGGGCAGCCAGGGCTGCTGGGGGCACTTTCTCATTATTTTAAAATTTATTTTATTTATTTGAAAGCTAGAGTTACAGAGAGAGGGAGGAAGGGGAGGCAGAGAGAGAGAGAGAGAGAGAGAGAGAGAATCTTCCATCTGCTGGTTCACTCCCCAAATGTCCACCACAACCGTGGCTGAGCCAGGCTGAAGCCAGGAGCCAGGAGCTTCTTCCAGGTCTCCTACATGGGTGCAGAGACTCAAGCATTTGGGCCAAATTCCACTGCTTTCTCAGGCCATTAGCAGGGAGCTGGATTGGAAGTGGAGCAGATGGGATGCAATACAATTCCCCTTATTATTATTATTTTTTTTATTTTTGACAGGCAAAGAAGACAGTGAGAGAGAGAGAAACAGAGAGAAAGGTCTTCCTTTTGCCGTTGGTTCACCCTCCAATGGCCGCTGCGACCTGCACACTGCGGCCGGCGCACCGCGCTGATCCGAAGCCAGGAGCCAGATGCTTCTCCTGGTCTCCCATGGGGTGCAGGGCCCAAGCACTTGGGCCATCCTCCACTGCATTCCCGGGCCACAGCAGAGAGCTGGCCTGGAAGAGGGGCAACCGGGACAGAATCCGGCGCCCCGACCGGGTCTAAAACCTGGTGTGCCGGCGCCGCAAGGTGGAGGATTAGCCTGTTGAGCCACGGCGCTGTCTTTTTTTTTTTTTTTTAAAGATTATTTATTCGAAAGGCAGAGTTACTGAGAAAGGGAGGAAGAGAGGGAGTGTGGGGGGGGGGGGGAGAAAGAGGGAGAAAATGAGAACCTTCCATCAACTGGTTCACTCCACAAATGCCTGCAAGACTTGGCTGGGCCAGGCCAAAACCAGGAGCCAGGAACCCCGTATGGGTCTCCCACGTGGGTGCAGGGACCCAAACACTTAGGCCATCCTCTGCTGCTTCCCCAGGCACATTAGCAGGGAGCTGGATTAGAAGTGGAGCAGCCGGGGCTGGAGCCAGAGCCCGTGTAGGATGCCGTGTCACAGGTGATGGGTAACCCACCGTGTATCAACACTGGTTGAGGGTGTTATTCCCCTGGGCACATTCTCCCTGGTGACAGCTTTAGAGACCCACGTCTGTGTTAATTAACGGCAATTGACCAGTGTAATGTACGCGAGTCAGTGGCATTCAGCATGTTCTCAACGCTTGAGCTGTCACCTCTGTTTAGTTTCCGATCCTCGTGAGGACCCAGGAGGACGCCTGGCGCCCACTGGGCAGGCTCCCCGCCTTGTCTGCGCTCCGTGAGCCCTGAGCCCGCTCCTCTTCCTTTTTGTCTGTGGAGTTCACGTTCACCGTGTGTGGGCCTTGTGTCTGGATTGTTCCTGTTAGCGTAATGCTGCCAGGTCCCTCCTCCATTCCTTTATGCCTGGACGCTGCTCCCTTGTCTGGACACACGACAGCGTCTTTATCCACTCATCCCCAGAGCACATACAGGCTCTCTCTACTTGAATGACGCTGCTGTGACCACGTGCCCATGTGTGCTTGCTGCAGTGCTGTTTTTAACTCTTTGGGGTACAGACCTACAAGAGGCTGTTTTGAGAAAATGAGCATGGAACCAGTGGCATGGTGCATGTTGTGTCTCTGATGAAAGAGGTGGGAGGAGCATGGTGGGAGTCGGTGTGCGCCCAGCAGCCCCCAGTGTGCCTGCTCCTTCACCCACAGTGGTGGGGTTGCTTGTCTGTTTTCTTTTGAATTAAATATAGGATTACATGGCACAAAAATTCTTAAATTTATTTTTTAAATGTTGGATTAAAATGAAATGCTTGTACCTTTTATGTTTACATACTGGCAGAGCATAAACCAATCCCACCAGGCATTAGCCCTTCCACTGTCTTTACTGCAGTGTGGTTCCCATTATCCAAGCTCCCTCCACTCCCCGGGCTCTAGTAATCACTATTTTAGATTCACATTGAATATATATAAACTTCCACATATGAGAATTTCCTCCCACATATGCAGTATTTACTTTTCTAGGTCTGGTTATTTTGTTTAACATAATGATATCCAATTCCATCCTTTTTTAAACAAACACCCAAATCCATTCCTTTTGATGACTGGATAATATTCCATTGCACGTATATGCCACATTTTCTTTATGCACTCTTTCGTTGATGGACATCTAAGTTGATTGCATATTTTTGACATTGTGAGTAGTGCAGGAGTTTCTCCTTTTTAAGAATTATTTCATTGGTTTGAAAGGCAGAGTTGCAGAGAGAAAGAGAAGGAGGGGGAGAGGGAAAGGAGGAGGGGGAGGGGGAGGGCGAAAGAGAAGGGGAGGGGGAGGAGAGGGGGAGGGAGTGCTGGCTCACTCCCCAAATGGCCACAATGGCCAGGGCTGGGCCAGGCCGAAGCCAGGAGCCAGGAGCTTCTTCTGGGTCTCCCACGTGGCTGTCAGGGGCCCAAGCACTTGGCCCATCTTCCACTGCTTTCCCAGGCACGTTAACAAGGAGCTGGATCAGGAGCCAGCAGACAGAGCTCAAACTGGGGCCAATAAGGGATGTTGGTGTTGCTGGACAAGGCTTTAGCCACTAAGCCACAACGCTGACCCTGTAGGTATCTTTCAAATTCTGGTTCATTTCCTTTGGTCGCATCTCCAGAAGTGAGATACCTGGGTCATATGGTAGATCTGTTTGTTTTTCAAGAATCTCATTTAGTTCTCTGTAAAGGCTGCACTAATTTACAATTGCAGCAACACTGTATTAGGATTAATTTTTCTGCACAATCTCATCAACATTTGTGATTTTTTTGTCTTTTAATAATAATCTTTCTCTTCTTTTAAGATTTATTTATATGAAAGGCAGAATTACAGAGACGTAGAGGTAGGTAGAAAGAAGTCTTCCATCTGCTGGTTCACTCCCCAAATGGCTGTAATGGCTGGAGCTGTGCTGATCCGAAGCCAGGAGCCAGACGCCTCCTCTGGGTCTCTCACATGGATGCAGGGGCGCAAACACTTGGGACATCCTCCACTGTTTCCAGGCCATAGCGAGAGCTAGACAGGAAGTGGAGCAGCCGGGATTCAAACTGGTGCCCATATGGATGCTGGCTCTGCAGGCGGAGGCTTAGCTCACTGCCCCACAGCGCCGGCCCCGATAATAGCCTTTCTAGGTGGGATGAGATGATGTCTCACTGGGGTTTTTAATTGCATTTCCCTGACAGCTAGTGATGCTATGCATTTTTTTCATGCTTTTTTTTTTGCCATTTATTTTCTTCTTTTGAAGGATGTCTATTTTGCTGATGCTGAGGCAGAGCAGATAAAACCGCTGCCTGCAGTGCCGGCATCCCATATGGGCACTGGTTCGAGTCCCGGCTGCTCCTCTTCCGATCCAGCTCTCTGCTATGGCCTGGGGAGGCAGTAGAAGATGGACCAAGTGCTTGGGCCCCTGCACCCCCTTGAGAGACATGGAGAAGCTCCTGGTTCCTGGCTTCGGATTGGTCCAGCTCTGGCTGTTGCAGCCATTTGGGGAGTGAACCAGCAGATGGAAGACTCTCTCTCTCTCTCTCTCTCTCTCTCTCTCTCTCTCCCTCTGCCTCTCTGTAATTCTGCCTTTCAAGTAAATAAGTAAAGCTTTTTTAAAAAAGATAAATGTCTATTTAGAGCCATTGCCCGTTTGAATTGGATTGTTCTTCTTGTCATTGTTACATTTTTAAATTCTTTGTATATTTTGGATATTAACCTTTCATCAGATGTATAGTTTGCAAATGTTTTCCCTTGTTCTTTTTTTATTTTATCTTTTTTTATTTTATTTTTTTTTTAAGTTGACACAGTTAGACAGTGAGAGAGAGAGACAGAGAGAAAGGTCTTCCTTCCGCTGGTTCACCCCCTAAATGGCCGCTACAGCTGGCACTGTGCCAATCCAAAGCCAGGAGCCAGGTGCTTCCTCCTGGTCTCCCATGCAGGTGCAGCGCCCAAGCACTTGGGCCATCCTCCACTGCCTTCCCGGGCCACAGCAGAGAGCTGGACTGGAAGAGGAGCAGCCGGGACTAGAACCCTGCGCCCACATTGGAAGCCGCACCACAGGCGGAGGATTAACAAGTGAGCCACGGCGCCAGCTCTTTCTCTCGTCCTGTTGGTTTTCTCTTCACGTTGTCGATGCCTCCTTTGCTGTACAGAAGCTTCTCAGTGTGATGAAACCCACTTGTCCATTTTTGCTTTCATTCCCTGTTCTTTTGGGGTCTTATCCAGAGAAACTGTTGCCTATGCCAATATCTTAGAATGTTTTCCCTGCATATTCTTATAATATTTTTATAATTTTAGGTCTTAAAGACCTTGGATCCATTTTGCATTGATTTTTATATTTTGCACAAGGTAGGGGTCTTGTTTCAGACCTCGCCTTTGGAAACCCAGTTTTCCCAGCACCATTTGTTGAGACACTGTACTTGGTCCAGGCAGTTTTCTTAGCTCCTTTGAAAAGTGAGCTGGCTATGGATGCATGGGTCCATTCTGAGATTTCTCTTCCGTTGGTCTGTCTATTTTTGTGCCAGTATCATGCTGTTTTGGTGACAACAGCACTGTATTATGTCTTGAGTTCTGGTATTGTGATGCCTCCAACTTTGTTATTATGAATGAAGATTGCTGTGCCTATTTGGGTCTTTTGTATTTTGATAGGAATTTTAGGATCTTTTTCCCCAATTTTGTAAAGAATGTCATTGGCATTTTGATGGAGATTGCATTAAATATGTAGACTGCTTTGGGTAATATGGGCATTTTAATGATATGAATTCTTCCAGTCCATGAATATGGGATGTCTTCCTATTTTTTGTATGTATCTTCAATTTCTTTCATTAGTGTTTTGTACTTTTCCTTGTAGAAGTCTTTCACATTATTTGAAGGTCTTCAAATTTCTTGTAGCTATTGCAAATGAGAATACCTTATCTGTGAGTGCTTTGTTGATGTATAAAAATGCTAATGATTTTAGTGTATTTATTTTGTTTCCTGCAACCTTGCTGAATTCACTTGCCAGTTCTAATAGTTTTTTGGTGGAGTATTTTTTTCCTCCATATATAAAATCTTGCCATTTCTGAACAGGAATAACTTGACTTCTTCTATTCCTATTTGTAAGCCTTCATTTCTTGTTTTAAATAAGCCTTTTAAAAATATTTTTTAAAAATTTATTTATTTGAGAGGCAGAGTTACAGGCAGAGAGACAGAGAGAGAGAGAGAGAGAGAGATAGAGAGAGAGAGAGAGGTCTTCCATTCTCTGGTTCACTTCCCAAATGGCCACAATGGCTAGAGCTGCGCCGATCCAAAGCCAGGAGCCAGGAGCTTCTTCCAGCTCTCCCACATGGGTTCAGGGGCCCATACACTTGGGGCCATCTTCCACTGCTTTCTCAGGCCGTAAGCAGAGAGCTGGATCCAAAGAGGAGCAGCCAGGACATGAACCAGCACCCATTTGGGATGTTGGCACTGCAGGCTTACCCTACTATGCCACAGCACTGGCCCCAACCTTTTATTTCCTTCTCTTTAATGGTTCTGGCTAAAACTTCCAGAATAAAAGTATTGAATAAGATATTGAGTAAGAGAGGTGAGAGTGGGCATCCTTGTCTGGTTCGTGATCTCAGAGGAATTGCTCTCAGTTTCCCTATTCAACGAGATGTTGGGGTGGGTTTGTCATATGCAGCATTTGTTGTGTTGGGATGTGTTTCCGCTATGCCTAGTTTGCTCAAGGCTGTTTTTCTGAAGTCATGAATGGGTGTTATATTTTATCCAACGCCCTTTTCTTCATCTGTGAGGTAATTATATGATGTCTATGCCTCGTTGTGGTGATGTGATGTGTGATGTTTATTGATTTGCATGTGTTGAACCATGCCTGCTTGCCTGGATAGAGCCCGTGTGGTCTTTTGGGATGATTTTATGATGTGTTGTTGGATTCAACTTGCTAGTATTGGGTCAGGAATTTCTGCATGTGTATTTGCCATGGATATTGGTCTATGGCTTTTCGGTTGTATCTCTGATTTTGGAATCAAAATGATGCTGACTTCATGGGATGAGTCTGCAAGAGCCCCTCCCTCTCACGTTTTGGGGATAATTGGAGAAGAATGGGTTTTGGATTGGTAGAATTCAGGGACGACGCCACCCGATGCTGGCTTTGCTCTGTTGGGAGGCTGGCGCTGCTCCAGCCTCGTCATGTGCTCTCGGTCTGTCCAGGTTTTCTGTCTTTGTGTCAGTTTTGGTAAGTTCTGTCTCCAGAAATTCCTCATTTCATGCAGGTTTTGACATGCTGATTTGTTGGCATGGAATTGTTCATTATAGTTTCTAATGAGCCTTGTAATTCTGTAGGACCAGTTGTAATGTCTCCTTTTTCATTTCTGATCTTATTTATTTGAGGCCTGTCTCTTCTGTGTCTTAGTTATTTTGGCTAATGTTTATCAACTTTGTTTGTCTTTTCAGAGAACCAACTTTTCATTTCATTAAAATTCTGTGTTGTTTACAATTCCTGTTTTTTTCTTTATTCTCTGTTTACTATTTCTCTCCTAAGTTTTGGATTGGTCTGTTCTTGTTTTCTAGGCCTGGGAGATGCATATAAACTTTCCTCTTACTACTGCTTTTGCTGCTACATCCCATACTTTTTGATGCGGTGTTTCCCATTTTTAGTACTTTCAAAATATTTTAAATTTTCCCTGTTTTCTTCAGTGACGCACTGTTCGCTCAGGCTTCTCGTATGTCGACTGATGTAGGCTGGATGAGGGCAGAAGTGGGCGCCCACGCCACTCCCCAGCACACACTCCTCCCCACACTTGTTCAGTCAGACGCTCATCCAGGCCAGCTCTGAAGGGCTGATGCAGGTGTCCTCAAGGGAGAGCGTCTGCTGGGTCCGGCTTGCTCGGCAGAGCTCTGTCCCGGAAGGCTCAGGCCTCCTTACACCAGACTCCAGTGAGCAGCCGTGTCCACGGCTCTCCCACCGCCATCCCAGCCTGTCCTCACTGCCTGCCCTCCGACTTGAGTCAGTTATCCAGCCCCACAGTCCCACTGGGCAAGTCTCCGTGCCACCAAGTTCAGGGCAAATCTCTGTCTGTATCCATCTGCACGCCTGTCTCTTCCACAGACGTGGTTTTCTGGTTGGATCCTAACTGACGGCTGAACAACAGCTCAGCATGGCTACAGTGTCCCAACAGGGCTCGATGACGACTCAGGTGGGATTGGAAGCAGACAGACGGCTCCTGAGCTTTCGGAGGCATCAAAGGGTGTGTCGGCGACTGCTGCCCTCAGGAGATGCTGAGAGCGACCACAGCTGACTGGAGGAGCTGACAGCTGACTGACACTTTCCACAAACACCGATGGCGGCTTCTGCTCCTGGGACGATCCTCTGTGCCTGGCAGCAAGTGTGGCCAAGCACGCAGGAGACTGCAAGGCAGCCAGGAGAAGGCAGGCTCCACAGTGACCAGGGACCTGAGGAACAACACAGCCTTGGGGTCTCTGGTCTCTCTCTGCCAAGCACATTCCAGACTTGGGGCTGGAGAAGCCAGCAGGAAACTCCAACGAGCTCACACCTGACAGCCGCGACCATACCTGCTCGCTCTCCCCCTCTCTCTCTCTCTCTCACCAAAGAGCAGGATGGGGGCAGTGGGGAAGACAGGAGCTCTTAGGCAATAATTATTCAACCAATGCCACAGAACACATGTGTGCCTGTCCTCGCCCCACCCATGCCAGTGGGGAACCTGGGTGTCTGTGAGCAGGTGGCTCGAGTCCTGGCCGGGAGGAGTCGGAGATGCTGTGTGGCAGCTGTGAGTCTCACCCCGGCTGTGTTGGTGAAGACGTGTGGGGAACACAGATGTCCACCACTGCCGTGCACTGAGCTGTGTCTCTACCCCCAGCTCATTTGTTGAATCCTTAACCTCAGTGTGATTGCACTGAAGGACGGAGCCTTGAGGGGGAGATTAAGGTTAGATGAGGCCCTATGGATGGAACCCTGGAACCTGGACCCAGTGAGAAAGCACACCAGAGAGACCACGTGAGGACACAGCCGGGAAGAGCCCCCAGCACCCCCGACCACGCAGCTGCCTCGATCTCACACCTGCCGCCTCCAGAGCGGGACGAAGCAGGTGTCTGCCGCTCTGTATCCCTTTGTGGATGCAGCCGAGGGGCAACTGGACCCCCATCCTGGCCCGCCTGGTTTGATGTCAGAGTGGACCCAGTGGAAGGACATTTGTCATCACCATGGTAACAAGGTTCCTCCTCTCCATGGATCACTGAAGTGCTGCAGAGACCAGTCACTGGGCCCTGTGACCCCTGGTAGACAAGAGGCCTCTGGGAAGGAGGAAACCCCCTCCTGCATAAACAAATTGAAATCGTTAGGTGACGTAAAATTCCAGTGGATATGCAGGGGAAGGGGGACGCTGCAGGGAGCTGGAGCGAACTCCAGGAAGGAAGCGGACAGGGAGACGTCTGACAGAAATGGGCGAACATCCTGAACAGACACTGCACCCAAGAGGGCAAGCTGAGGGCAGGGGCACCTTGGAAAGGTGTTTAGCACCATTGGCCATCAGCGAGGCGCAAACCAAAACCATGGTGAAATAGCACTGCATTTACCAAAGCGGCAAAAATAAGAAAGACCGAGCCAGCGTCCAGTTCTGGTGAAGCCGTGAAGAAGCAAGGTCATCCCCACGGTGCCGGTTGGAACGGAAAATGGCGCAGCTGCTCTGCGACCACCCGTTTCTTCACAAATTGTACGTTTACCATGCAGTCCAAGTCACACTGGATTCTGCTTACCTCCAAGAAATGGAACTGTTTCCACACAAAAACTGTACGTGGGTGTTTACCGCAGCTGCCTTCATAGTAACCCACACGAGAGCGGCCAGATGTTCAAGGCTGAAGGCTGAAGGCACTGATGGTGTGTTCCCTCCAGGGACCGCAGCTCAGCAGGGAGCGAGGTTCATTGGTAAAGGCAGCCTGGACCCACCTCCATCCCTCACAGTTCCTCCTGTTTGACTACATTGACACAATGTCTTTGAAATGGCAAAATTATAGAAACGGCAACTAGGTTAGTGGTTTCTGGGGGCAGAGGAGACAGTGGGGGCTTGGGGGCCATGGGTATAGCTGCAAAAGGGGAAGGCACATTTGTGGGAGTGGTAATAATCTTGTCACGACACATCACGGTTGCCACCCTGGTGCCAATCCCACACTGTGGTTTTGTGAGATGTTTGTATTCAGGGAAATGGGGTGAAGACTACAAGATGTCTCTAGGATTTCTTTTTTTAAAGATTTTATTTATTTATTTGAGAGGTGGAATTACAGAGAGAGCAAGAGACTGAAAGTTATTCCATCCATTGGTTCACTCCGCAAACGGTCGTAACAGCCAGAGCTGGGCCAATCTGAAGCCAGGAGACAGGGACTTCTGGGTCTCCCACGTGGGTGCAGGGACCCAAGGACTTGGGCCATCTTCCACTGCTTTCCCAGGCCACAGCAGAGAGCTGGATCAGAAGAGGAGCAGCTGGGACTCGAACCGGCACCCATATGGGATGTCAGCACCATAGGCAGAGACCTGGCCTACTATACCACCATACCAGCTCCTCTATTATTTGTTATTGCCACCTTCAAATCTATAGTTATCTCAGCACAGAAAGACCATTACAACAGTAGTAATGTTATCATGGAAATGTGTAGGATTACTAATAGAACATCTGGGCTCCTATCACTTCTAACACGCAGTGACCTGGTCCCTGTGCTATGGAGTGCTTGCTGGAGGTTTGGGACTCTCCCCACCGAGGGGCACCCGAATGTCTACCACCCCTGCAGTTCTCGAGGTGCCCTTCCTCAGCCTGAAATGTGGGCAAGGCCGGGAGGAAGCCCCCACATCTCTCTCTCTACTGCAAAATCTGATTCAGCCCTTGCCACGGAATCCCAAAATGGAGACACAAGCCTACATGAAGCCACTCTGAACAGCCTCCGTGCAGCCCAGACTCAGCCCCCTGCGGCCACGTGGGAAACTCTCGTGTTTCCGGACAGATGGGCCCGTGGGTCGGCACAGCAGTCTGGGGAGCCCCTCAGGACAGAGCTCGGGAGGCTGGCAGTCACTTTGGCTTCCTTATTCCAGAGGACTGACTACGGATTAGCTGGCAATATCTTTGGGACCTAGGAACTCTGCGTAGTTCAGCTGGTGACATATTTTTAGTATCAACAGGAAACCGTAGCCCAGGTTTTACAAACATTTTCTCACTCTGTGGAACTATATGTGGATTTGTGTGTACCCACTGGTCATCCATTTGTTTATTCGACAAACTCTGGTTGGATATTAACAATACAGCCTTCTGACCTTGTAGCATCTCACACACGGTCTTGAACTTGCACACCCAGATTTTTATGTAGGGCTTACGTTTTTGGGAATCAATCATCCCAATATTGAGAAACAGACGCAAGGTAACAAGGATGTCAAACATTCCTGATATCCTGCACGCATAGACGCAACCTCAGATCCTGGGGGGGGGGGCATTACAGGGATTACAGGGTGAACGGAACACTAGTGTCACATTTTTATTTCAAAAGCTTCCCTGTGGTGACTCCACATTTGCTGGGTTTCATTTTCAAATGAGATCTTTGGTGTGTGTTAAATCTCCTAAATTCTTTTTATTTTGATGACTATTATCATTACTTTTATTGCTACTTTTTCTACAAATGTGGAATGGGTTAAAATGTCCTCAAATTCTGCCGAACTTGACATGCTGCTGCTGCAAAATGCATGCAATGATTAACTGATCCTTACATGACCTGCTTTGTCTGTGATTATATCCAATTTCCTGTTTATGTAAAAGTGTGTGTTCCGTGCAATAATTTTATTTAGTTTCTTATTCATTTTCTCCTTCCTTATCAACGTTTAATTTAACCCACCACTTGGAAATTTTCACGGACCCATTTTTCTCCTTCCTGGACCAAACTTATCGGAGTTGAAGAGCTGTTTCCCTGTCACCTCCCACAGAAGTCGTCATGTGGCGAGATGCTAATGGGACTTGACGGCTGAAGGGCACACAGGTGTATCATACAGCTCGGATTGGCAGCTCTCTGCCCTGCACCACACACGCGCACACACACACACACACACACACGCACACGCACAGCCAGGCCTGATCAGACTTCCATTTGGTTGAACTTGGCAATGATTTTGAAATGTTGACAACTGTCAAATTAAGATCACCCAAGCCATTTCACAGGCTCAAATTTGGATGCAGGTCTCAGAACAGAAGGAGAGAGCTGCTGGCTACTGCCCAAGTGACTTCACCATCGATCATCCAGTTAGCTGCGCTTCCAGAGACGAGGGAACCCAGCGCGGGGGAGGTCGGCTCAGCTCGAAGCTCTGGAAGGCAGCTCTGAGCCCGGCACTGAAACCTCGCAGAGGGAGCGTGGCTGGGCTCAGTGTCTCCTCCCTCGTCTGTCCTGCCTCCTCTCTGTCTGTCCCCTTCTTCTCACTCGCCCGGGAGGCATATTCCCGTCTTTTGGTGCAGTGTGCAGCGTGGTGCGGTGGGATCCCGGCTCTCGCACTCCCTGGGGGCTGGGTTGCCCATGCTCTGGTGATGTTTCCCACCGTGTTTCAAGGTTGTGCCCCCTTCGCATTGTCAGCCCCAGTGAAAAGGCTCACTTGTTTGTCTTCCTGATTGTAAACTTCGTAGGAGCGTAGCCGCACGCTGTCGGCTTTGGTCGGTATCGCGGCTCCCAGCACCGCGGTCTGCGGGGTCCAGCGCCTTGGCCAGGGACGCCCGTGCTTGGGAGTACGTAGATTTTCAGTGCGTGAGAAAGAAGCAGCATCTTCTCTGAGAATTCAGCTGGTGTTCGCTGACTTGCCGTCGTTAGCATCCTTTGTAGGGTTTGCTGTGTTGGCTCTCAGGAAACTCACTCAGCTGACGTTTTGCTGGATCCTTTTAGTTACAAAGCGTACCGCTTGTGTTCTGAGCGACTTCTAGTTTACCGCCCAGAAGTCGCCTGTGTGCTTCAGCAGGACGCTTACAGCGTGGCTTGGGAAGCTGCGGCCATCGGCACTTCCCCAGCCCCGTTGATCCAAGGCAGTGGTCCTAGGATCTTGGTATCGAGCGAGCAGAAGAAACTAAACCCACAAATGAGCATCCCCGGCTAAACCAGAGCAGCTGAGGTCCGAGCCAGAAGCCGGCCCAGTCACACTCTTTTTTCAATCACCTGATTTATTTGAAAGGCAGACTTACAGAGAGGGAGGGAGAGAGAGGGCGGAGGTCGTCCATCCACTGGTTCATTCTGCAAATGGCCACAACGGTCGGAGCTGAGCCAGGCCGAAGCCAGGAGCCAGGAGCTTCCTCTGGGTCTCATGCATAGGTGCAGGAGCCCAAGCACTTGGGCCATCTTCACTGCTTTCCCAGGCCATTAGCTGGGAGCTGGATCGGAAGTGGAGCAGCAGGGACTCGAACCGGTGCCCTCAGAGGATGCTGGTGTTGCAGGCAGTAGCTTTACCTGTTACGCCGCAGCGCTGGTCCCTGGTAATACTGTCAATGAGCTGCAAATCTCAGGCCTCCGTGTGCCTGATGGAACAGCCCTGTGGTCAGTCTGGGTCCCCTGCGTGTGGAGTGAATACACATCCTGGTGGGCGGTCGTGAACCCTCCCACGTCTGGAGCTCGGGAATTCCCTTTGTAGGTGCGGATTGGAAGCTGCGCGGATGACGGGACATAGAATGTCCACATAATTGCTCACAAGCAGGGCGTGTTGTTGAGGAGCATCAGGCTGTAACGTGGACGTGTGGAGTGGCTGTGCTGGGAGACACCGTTCACATGCCGCCGTGTGTGGGACACAGGGCAGGACGCAGCCCCCGGGGGACACCGCCCCTCGCATGCCGGCTGGCCTGAGGGACCCTGACGCCGCAGACCCCTGCCTCAAGTCTGACCTTGACTTTCAGAGCTTGACCAGGGCAAGGATTTCCTTGAGGCGCCAACTGCTGGATTTTCTTTTCCTGCATTTGGGAGCCAGCGCCGTAGCCACAGGAAAGCCCAGGATAGAAACGGGGCATCTTAGCCCAGCCTGGCCATGCAATGCCTCGTGCCAGGGCAGTGGGGCAGAAGGACTGAGTGTCAGACACACCAGAAGCTGCTGTTGGTGACGGTGGTGGGCAGCAGCCCAGGAGCCACCATCCGCATAGACCAATGAGTAACTGTTTTCTCACTCTGTTTTGTGCAGTGCACGACCTGAACCACTGCTGTGGGGCTTCAGGGTGGGACGAAGCCCTCTGCTCGGAGCTCAGCAGGCCTTGTCCCGAGAGGCACCGGCTCCTGCCCTTCCACAGCCGGGCTAACCTGCTCCTGCCCAGAGGGGCAGGATTACCGCAGGCTGATGAGAGAGAGCTGGAGTTGGTGGCAGGGCTGACTCTGAGGTTCTTGGTGTGTGGGAGGCAAGTGTGTTCTCTCTCTTTCCAATATTCTCTGTTCAAAAAAAAATCGGTGATGGTGACGTCCCCAGTCCTGACATCGGCAGATTGTCTGCAAGGTGAATTACTCTGTTGTGAAAACTCCTAGAATGGGAGCCTCGGCACCGGGCAGGTGAGCACGCCATGGAGGCTGGACGTGGGCCGGATGCCGTGTTCAGGAGGTCAGGTTTAAAGGGGGCTGGCCTTGAGGTCACACAAATCCAGGTCTATTTGGGTTCCCATGGGAAACATGAGCGGGTGTGGGAACTCCCCGTATCCCCGCCTCACAATTTTTGTTTTGTAACGTTGAAATTAAAACAGATACAATGCAAGAACTTAAAAACAATGTGATACATATTCTAACTGCAAATAAGGAAGCGTATTGTGCCTTGCTTCAATGAAATAGCAGAGTCCCTCACAGATCACGGAACAATGGGATTAAAGAGAAAACTTGGTTTTGTTGCTGCAAATTTTTGAAACCTCCCCATAGATTCTTCACGATCTGCATTTTCCGCAAAGACTCCTCGTCCTTTTACAGTTTTCCCGAGCACCAGGGACGCGGGAAGCGTCCACAATCGGAAGTCCTTGCTCAGGGACCTTCAACCGTGAGAAGCAGCGCGAAGGCTGGGAGCCGCAGGAGTGGGGGACGCGAATGTGCACCTGCGCCCTGGCCCCTGCTCTCTGTGCCTGGACGAGGGCGCGTGCTGACTGGATGGCGCCTCTCCTCTCCTCCTCCGGCAATGCTCGCATACAAGGTTCAGGGCTCACCACAGTTGCCTACGCTACACTGGAGAAGAGTCTGTGTGTGTGTGAATGCAATGAAGGGTAGGACTGTAGTTTACCAGCAAACTCTTCCTGGGTGGGAGGGAAGCTGGCAGGCCTGCGGACCGCGAGGCCAAGCCCAGCAGGGAAGGCGAGGTTCGGGTGGGCGCATCCGTGGGTCCTGGCAGCAGCTCGC
This sequence comes from Sylvilagus bachmani, assembly GCA_015711505.1. NCBI lineage: Eukaryota > Metazoa > Chordata > Mammalia > Lagomorpha > Leporidae > Sylvilagus > Sylvilagus bachmani. Next base: position 109,014,111 of record CM027389.1, on the reverse strand, counting down.
AGAGTCCCAGATGTCTCCTGGCTGATGGATGAGTAGTGACAGGGCTGGATGCTCTCGGACAGCTTGTGCGATCACAGAGGAGGTTTGAGGAGCGGCTGTCACGGGCTCCAGCCACAAGATGTCACTAGCACTGCTCGCTGTCCGCTCGCTGTGTGGCATCGGTGCGTGGCTGCTCCTCCGAGGAGCCAGTTGCCTGCGATTCTCCAGGACACGTTCTTAGTGAAGGTGAGGACGCACACGGGGCCCCTTTCTTGTCTAAACTCATGCAAATCGCAGTATCACTTACGAATGCGCGGGTGGAGATGCAGGCAGCGGAGCCGTGAGCAGGGTGATGGGGATTCACAGATGGCACCGGGAGGGGCACACGCAGGGGGCTGTGGTCACCAGGCATGCGCCGGCGGCTTGCGTTTCCAGGCACAGGAGCTGAGCGAGTTTGCTGCCAACACCGTGGTGGGGGAGGGCGTGCCAGATGTTGCCCTTACACTAAGTTGCCATTAAAACACAGCCCAAACGCCCGTCCTCAGCCAGGGCTCCCTCAGTGCCTCCAGGAGCTGTCCCTCTGCCTCCTTAAAAAGGATTGATTGATTGATTTGAAATGCAGAGCGAGAGAGCAAAAGCGAGAGAATCTTCCATCTGCCGGTTCACTCCCCGAATGACTGCAATAGTGGGGGCGGGGCCAGGCTGAAGCTGGGAGCCTGGAGCTCCATCCAGGTCCCCCCCCCCCGGGGGGGGGTGTGGGGACAAGCACTGGGGCTGTCATCCAGCGCTCTCCCAGGTACATCAGCAGAGAGCTGGATTGGAAGTGGAGCAGCCGGGACTTGAACTGGCGCTCCTACATGGGATGCCGGTGTGGACGCCAGTGTCACAGGATGCACCAGGTCACGGCCTCGCCTGCGGCCTCTTGAGTTCCCCTATGCGGGCTTTTCTCATGGGCGTCCTCCCAGCCCATCCCTGGGATTTCACGCCCGAGCCCCACCCCCGCCCCACCATGCTCTGGCCTGCTGGTGTCACACGCAACGCCCAGCCATGCCTGGTCTCCTTACACCCCCTCCCTCCAAGCATGAATCTCGTTTTCTTTTTGCACCAAAGTAAACGCATCTCTTAATTCCGTTCTCCACAAGCTTTCTGAAGACCACCCCTCATCTAACCAGGAGGTCTGGGGCAGTGTGCACCTTGTGGCTCTGCACCCTCTCTGGCCGCCCCCTCCCCGGGGTAGCAGGGCAAAGATGGTGAGGAGTTGAACTCGTCAGGCTCGGCAGGGGATCGTGGTCCTGCCTGGATGATGTAAATGGCGATCCCCCGCCAGTCACATCCATCGTCCCGTGCAAACTTCCTCGGCCCCCAGCCGGGCCCCAAGCTTCCTTTGCATTGCTGTTTCCCGATACTGCTTGTGTGAACTGTCTTCCACATGGATCAGCTGAGCTCCACACCCCTGATAGCTACGGCTGTGCCCTTGTTTGCACTCTGGGTCTTTGCAAATGAACTCAAGTTCAGATGAGCTTGCTCGGGGGGGCGGGGGGGGGCAATTCCATTACTGGTGTCCTTTATTATTTTTTTTGAGTTTTATTTATTTATTTGAAATTCAGAGTTGCGGAGGCAGATAGAGAGAGAGAGGTCTTCCACCCACTGGTTCACTCCCCAGATGACCACAGCTGCTGGAGCTGCCAGGAGCCAGGAACTTCTTCTGGGTCTCCCACATGGGTGCAGGGCCCAATGATTTGGACCATCCTCCACTGTTTCCCCAGGCCATAGCAGAGAGCTGGATTGGAAGAGGAGCAGGTGGGACTAGAACCGGTGCCCATGTAGGAGGCTGCTACTGCAGCTGGCGGCTCTACCCTGTGCACCACAGTGCCAGCCCTGACTGGTATCCTTTTAAGAGAGGAAATTTGGGTGAAGTTTCCACTTTCAATGCCAGCATCCCATATGCAGGTCCCAGCTGTTCCACTTCCAGCCCAGCTCCTTGCTCATATACCTGGGTTCCTGTCACCAAGGTCAGAAACCCGGATAGAATTCCTGGCCTGGGCTTCTGCCTGGCCCAAACCTGGCTGTTGTGGCCATTTTGGGGATGTGAACCAGTGAACAGAGAGAGAGGGAGAGGCAGAGAGAGAGAGAGAGAGGTCTTCCATCTGCTGGTTCACTCCCTAGATGGCTGCAACAGCTGGAGCTGCGCCAATCTGAAGCCAGGAGCCAGGAGCTTCTTTCAGGTCTCCCACGGGGGTGCAGGGTCCCAAAGACTTGGGTTGTCTTCCACTGCTTTCCCAGGCCATAGCAGAGAGCTGGATCGGAAGTGGAGCAGCTGACACTTGAACCGGCACCCATATGGGATGCCCGCACCACAAGTGGCGACTTTACC
>CM027389.1:108970855-109011258 GCA_015711505.1 Sylvilagus bachmani | reverse complement strand
CAGAGGGGGCGATGCCCCTTCACTCAGCTGCTCCCCTGCTCGCCTCCTGCAGGGCCAGGGACCGGTCTGCTGTCTTTCATCACGCAGGTGTGTGTCTGGTCTGGTTTTTTCACGTGTGCGTCAGTTCTGTGTCACTGTCACATGATGGGTGTATGTCGAGTCTGTCATTGCATCCCGTGTGTGTGTCAGATCTCTGTCTCTTTCCCCCACATTGGATTCAGAAAGTCACCTCCACAACCCAGACCCAGAGCGGGTCCCTCACCTCTAAGCCCCCCGTTGCAGAGCTGTCCTCCCCTCGCCTCTTCCTGTCTGTCTTCCTGGAAACCCTTGATCTCTTTCCCACCGCCACGGTTTTGCCATTTCTGTGTGTTGTGGGAATGGTCTCGCGCACTGGCCTTCGGAAGTTGAATTGTGCTCCCTCCCCCGGAAGCCTTTGGCGTCACCACTGGTTTTTATTTAGCTGTTGGGATAGGACATAGGGATACCTCACTGTGGTCTCGATTTGCATTTTTGATTGGCTAGTGATGCTGAAAGTCTCCTCACGTGCTCAGGTGCCATCTATGGATACTATCTGGTGACAAGCATCTGACGTGTTTTGCCCACTTTCTGCTTGAGTTTTTCTTTTCTGGTGTTGAGTTTTGAGAATCCTTCACGCAGACACTCCCTGACTTAAGATGGTTTGACTTAGGTTTTCGACTTTTGAAGGGTGCGAAAGAATACACGTTCAAGAGGCCGTTCCTCAGACTTTGAGTTTTGGTCTCCTGGGCCACCTTTGTTTGGTGCCCACGGTCCTGGGGAGCTGGAGAGTGGCTGTGAGCGTGGCCACACAGAGTCCACTGACTCTGTGCCCAGCAGTGTGCTGGACACAGCCAATCACAGGTGACAGTCGGCACCAGACCCTGAGATCAGCTCGCCCAGCTGTGGGCTGATGTGAGTGTTTTGTGCATGTTTAGGTAGGTGGGGCTAAGCTACAGCGTTTGATAGGTTAGGTCTATTAAATGCATTTTTGATTCATGGTATTTTAAACCAGTGACTTTTTTGGGTGTATCGTAAGTTAAGGAACATCTGTATACGCTAGGTATGAGTTCCTTGTTGGATATTCTTGCAAATATTTTCACCCTGTTTGCAGCTTTGCTTTTTTATCCTTTTACTGGGATCTTTTGCAGATAGAGTTCTCAATTTTGTTCAAGTTCAACTTATTACTATGCTTCTTTTATGGGTTCCTTGTCTCAGACTCTTGGTGAAACCTTAGCTCTCAAGAATATTTCTCCTGGATATCTTATGGTTTTACATTTGCTTTGCAGTCTGTTCTAATTTGGTCTGATTTTTTCTAGAAGATGTGGTGTTCGGTTGACGTTCACTTTTGCCTACGGATATGCGATTTCCTGTGCATCTTTGTTGAACAGACGAGTCTTCATCCATGCCATTGCTGCTGCGCTGTATCAGAAACCAGCTAGCCGTGCTCACAGGTGACTCTGGGTTCTGTGCCCGGTTTGCTGATCTGTGTGTCTGCCTGTGTCAACACCATGCAGTCGTGATTAGTACGGCCGTAGCCTGACTCCTGATGTCCTTTGGTGTGACTCCTCCCAGTTTGCTTCTTTGTTTTAGCTCTTCTACGGCCTGTGCCTTTCCAGATGAATTCTAATCTTTTACATATTTGCAAATACTCTTGCTGACTTTTTTTTAAAAATGGATTTAAAAGGTAGGGTGACAGAGAGAGAGAAAGAGAGAGAATTCACCCACCCACTGGTTCACTCCTCGGCTGGGCCAGGCTGAAGCTGGGAGCCAGAAACTTCGTGTGGGTCTCCCACGTGGGTGGTGGCAGCACAAGCACTTGGCCACGTCTGCGGCTGTCCAGGCCTTGCTGTCGCGAGCCTGCGCTCACCTGTTTCTTCTGCATCAGCTGATGTGCGATCTCTCTTTCACCTGTTAAGATAGTGAATTACTGTCTTAGCCCATTTGGGCTACCACGATGAAGTACCACAGACTAGGCCTCTCATGAAGAGCAGAAGTGTGTGTGTCCCGGTTCTGAGGCCTGGAGAGGCCAGCGCCATGGTGCCGGCACAGTAGGCGTGTGGTCAGGGCTTGCTTTCTGGTCCATAGGTGGCCTCTTTCTCTACGTCCTCCCAGGGTGGAAGGGCTGAGGGAGCTCCCGGGGCCTCTGCTCTCAGCCCCTAGTAACTTCCCAAAGGAACCAACTCCAAATACGGTCAGGGGGGTGGTAGGCTACAGTAGAGGAGCTGGACGGATGTAAACAGCCCGGAGCAGTAACACTGAGTGATTCTCAAATGTTGACCTAGGCTTGCATCCCTGGACTAATCTCACATGCTCAGCCTCACATCCGAATCTCTCTCTCTCTCTCTCTCTCTCTCTCTCTCTCTCTCATCTGCATTTATATTTAAATGAAAGCCTTTTGGTCCTCTGGATTCCATTGGCTCACATACTGTTAAAGAGCTTCATCCCCCTGCGTGATGTTGGCCTGTCCTCTTTCTCGCACTGCCTGGCCTAGTTCTGGTGTCAAGGCCCTGCCGACCTCACAGGATGGACAGAGGTGTCTGTCTTCTATGTCTGGAAGACACTGCGCAGCGGTGTGTTGCTGCTTCCGTCCCGTTTGGTAGAACTCCCTAGCGGAACCATCTGGGCCAGAGGCAGCTTTTCAAGACACAGGACACTCCATCCACTGATACGTGTGGGCTGCTCACATGATTTATTTCCTATTGGATGGGCTGGGGTGGTTTGCATTTTTGAGAAACTGTTTCACTTCCTCTGAGCTGTCGTTTTCATCCTGTGGAGTTGAGTGTGATGCTCCTCATTACTATGTTAATGTCTGCAGGGAGGGTCTACTATGAGATCCATGTTCTATTTAGCAGATTAATGCTTTAGTAGGAATAATCTTTTACATATCAGTTATGTTAGAAGTTCATCATTTTTACTGATCTTCTCAAAGAACTACCTCTGTTTCATTGAGTTCTCCCCATCGTTTTTCTGTTAATTTCGCTCATTTTTGCTCGTCTTTGTTCTTACTAGAAGCTACTTTGCTGCTTGGTTTTCCAGTTTCTTAGCATTAGCTCTTGGACTACTGATTTGCTGAGTTGCCTGTTTTCCAACATAAGCATTTAGCGATTTACATTTTTCTTATCTCGTTGCTTTAGCTGTATCTATCTGTTTTAACATATTTTCATTTTCATGCAGTTTAATGTATTTTTAAAAAAGATTTTATTTATTTATTTGACAGGAAGAGTTACAGACAGTGAGAGAGAGAGACAGAGAGACAGAGAGAGGTCTTCCATCCGCTGTGAGATTGTGAGACCCCCCACTTACAAAAAGGGGCACAGAGACTGCTGTGTTTAGAAGCCTGGTGTGACCGTCAGCGGAGCAGATTAGCACCCACGCGCCAGTTTAAGGGAAAATATGGTGACAAGGCCGGGATCACGGGCGACAACGCAGGCAGAGCTCCGCGCGGGTGCTTGGCCTCAGGGAGACTGAGCTCCCGTGGAAGCGAGGCCAGAGCACGCGCTCGCCTTCCGTGTGTTTAACCAGCATCCTCAGCGCTGCCCACTGACCCAGGCGCCTGCCCGGCTGGAACCGTCCAGGAGCCGGGGAGCAGAGAGGCAGGGACAGTCCAGGTCCAGCAGTGTCTGTTGGAGGAGGATGTCCCCTCCAGGAGGCTTCCGCAGGCCACACACTGCGTGGGTTCTCCAGGGTGAGAGAAGTGACACACTGGGGCCTTGCCGTCTGCCGGGCCGAAGCTTAGGGTACAGTTGACGGGGCTTCTGAGTTCATGGTGGGGGGCAGAGGCCCCCACAGCACCGATTCACGCGACTGTGCAGGGCGTGGGGACAAGGCTGCTCTGCAGAGGAAGAGAGGGGCCGGGGGGTGGGAAGTGGGCCACTGACAAGCCAAAGCCAGCACAATGGCCTGCCCGGGAGAGCGGGCTCTGCGGAGGCCGTGGGCAGCACCCGTGGAGAGAGTGGCCGCGGCCCACCTGCGCACAGCACGGCCCTCCCTGGGTGTTCAGCAGTCAGGGAGCCCCTCCCTGTGTGTTCAGCCGGGGTCTGGAAGCACCGCTTGTCAGGAGGGGAGCGGGTGGGAAGCCGGCCAATACCCCGAGCCAAGGAGCCCGAAGTTATCAAGGAGTCCTTTTTCTTTTCTCTGCTCCTCTTTCCCCTTCTTTTTACAATTCAAAAACGCGTTCTTTAGAATGAAATTCTTTGAAGCCCTGTGCTGCCTTTTATTCAAACACGAAGTGTCACGGAGGATAAAGGGTGGCTGGGAGAGACGAAGCGAGCCGTGAGGGCAGGCGCCTGGCAGGTTGGCCTCTCACAAGGGACCCTCCGAGAGTCCCACGGGGCCAGGACGCTCTGTACCCGCCCGGGAGGCCGGAATTTACGGTGATCTGTTTGGGCATTTGATAAGTAGCTCTGTGGACGGGCGCAGGGGGAACAGCCTTGCGCCTACTCTAACTGCAGGATTCTTGTAAATTATCTTAAAATGAGAGAGGCCATTAAGACTAGAGAGGAATAACCCCAGGCTCGGATGCCTACGTGTATTTCATTTTAAACGCGGGTGCCACAGCGTCCCGTGACCATCAAGCAGCCGCCTGGGTGTCCCGCGGACGCTGGAGGCTCTGTCCCCCGAGGAGGGCAAGGCAGTGCTCACAGGCAGGCGGCAGGGTTCCAGCACCCCGGGCCGCGTCCCGTGCACGAGGCGTGAGGGACTCCGGAGCTGTCGGGATCTCTGGGTTCCCTCTAGGAGGAAGGGGTGTCGTTAGCGTTCCCTTCACAAATGCGTACGTGCCACAGTGCCAGCATCTGCTGCTTTGTTCTTCAAGTGACAGGCGAGGGCTCCAGTCGGGTGGAGATGAGGGAGGCCTTGCGGGAACTCAGGGCAGAGGTTTGCACCTGGGAATGTCTGTGGGCATCCTTAGTTGTCACACTAGGGGGTGCTGCTTTGTCCAGCGGCTGGAAGTCCCAGGTGCCTCTAAACCTCCCCAGCGCCCGGGAGAGGCCCACAGGACCGGGAACTGTCGGCTCCAACTCCCTCCTCTCTGGGTTCCTCTGCGCATGCTCAGTCTGCCAGAGGACTTACTGTCCCAAGACCTCTGAGAGCATCCATCGAGAGAGAGAGAGAGAGAGAGAGAGAGAGAGAGAGAGAGAGGCCGAGCTCCCATCTTCTGGCTCACTCCCCCAATGCCTCCAACAACCAGGGCTGGGCCAGGCTGAAGTCAGGAGCCAGGAACTCCATCTGGGGCTCCCATCACCTGCGGCCTCCCAGGGTCTGTCTCAGCGGGGAGCTGGAGCCAGAACAGAGTTGGGACTTCACCGAGGCATCGCAATACAGGATGCTGGCTTCCCAAGCGGTGTCCGAGCGGCTTTGCCAAACACCTGCCCCAAGCTGTGTTTCTATCCCAGGTAAACCCAGGTTATCTTAGGGCTTGTTCCGGAGAGCCAGGCGCAGGCTGAGGTCAGCCCGCACGTGGTCTCCGTGGCTCTGTGGGAGTTCGGGGTCGTGGTCGGTGTGGTTGGAGCAGGGACTCTGTGTCAGAGCTCTGGCTTCCATCAGGAGGGGATGGGGACAGGCGATTGGACAAGAGCGGCCCAGCAGGTCAGGTTCAGAGGGGCTGGAGTTATTGCTGGGCTCCGAGCGGGGCTGCTGGCTGCTCAGGCAGCCGTGGGGATGGACGGAAGGAGGGCCAGTGGAGCAGGCAGGCAGACGGAGCATCTGAGACTCATGAGCTCACGAAAGAGAAGGCCTTCGCCTGCTGCTGGCCAGTGCAGTCAGGAATGCAGCAGGCGGATGCAGAGTAAAGACCACCGACAAGCAGCGAATCCCTGCAGCTCTGGGTGGCTGCCCCAGCTGAGGATCCCGCTGGTCCTCCTCAGAGGGGTCCAGCATGGGGATGAGGAGATCAGACCCGCTCCGATGTCCGCGTCCCCCCTACCATGGATCACTGCTCACGCACACCCCAGCAGTGACAGCCTGGTGAGTCGGGGGTGGGGAGAGAATTCTTGGCTCAGGAGTTCACAGGGTTTGGCTTCCCCAGTGGCCTCCCAGGGGACATGGCGTGGGTCTCCAGTGCCGCCCTAGCGGTCACTTAGGCTGTTTGTGAGGGGACTCCAGCAGAGGGGAGCGGAGAGAGCCCCGGCGCTGCTGCCGTGACGCAGTGCGACCCCTGCCCCTCGGGCTGCCTGTCTGCCTGTCATATTGACCGCAGCGCTCACAGAGAACGAGTGGCCGTGGGAGGGGAGGCTGCTGGCTGAGGAGCAGGACACCTCGGCCTCTGAGCCCCCCATGTGCCCCCAGCGTTTTGCTCTGGGGTTGTCCCGTCCAGCACGAGGAGCTGTGGGCGCTCTCACTGTGAGTGACACCCTCAGCCTCTGCGAGAGGCGGGACTCAGTGCCCGCGCAGGGGAGTGGCCAGATCTTTAGTTTTAACAGCTGATTCCATCTCCTGTTCAAGTCCCCCTTTCCCTGGGGGTGGCGGGAGCTTAGTAAAAGTCCTGGGATGCCCACTGCTGTCTGGCCAGGCACTGAGGGGGTTGGGGCCTCATTGTTCCCTGCCCACTGAGGAGCCAGGAGGAGCTTTTTCCCATCTGGCCTTCACCTTGCTCCCAGGGGAGCTGGACATGCCCCTTGCTCAGCCGGCGCCCCCAGTGGTGGCTGGTGCCACATCCATGTCATTGATGGCGCACAGAGACCAGCCTCCATGCCTCTGCCACGTTCAGATGCAGGCATTTTCCTGGGCTCCTCCCAGACTGTGGGCCTGGCTTGCGTGTGGGTGGCCTCCCTAGGGCATGGGGAGCCTGGGGCCTTCCAAATTTGCTCAGGCCTCACACCCACCCAGGGAACCACCAGCCACTGGGCTCTCATCCGTCTTCTCTGCCCTGGCTGGTGCTTTGTGCTTGGTCGGAGGGTGAGTGAGGAGGACGACGGCTGTAGGGAGCAGCCCATCTCTCCTCACAGTGCGCAGTCTCTCTTGGCTTTTTATCACCCCCTCCCCTCCCCTCCCCAAGGGATCAGATCTTTGGAACTGGCGAGCAGGAAGAGAGCCGCCAGTTCTCTCCCTCGTCCTCAGCTGAATTCTCCCCTTCGGGCCTGAGCAGGGAACAGCGGGGGAGTTGAGTTGGGTAAGAACAAAGGAGGAAACGTGAGTTTGGAAGGTAGTAACCTGCCATGCAGAGTGACGCAGGTGGAGGACGTAAGGAGGGTCACTGCGTGCTCACAGCCAGGCTCTGTGGACGTGGTGTTGACAGGACGTGGGCAGCGCTGATGGGCAGTACATCCTGACTGCACAGTTTTGGAAAATTTGTTTACTCTGTACTGAGAACACTTGTCTCAAAGTGTTACCAAGAGGAGACACCACATGTGCTATGAATTTTTTCTTTTTTGAAATGCTTGGTTTCTGAAATCTTTTCAGATTAGTGATGAGTATGTCGAACTCTGGGTCTCAACCAGTTTGCGTATATTCCCATGAGGAAGGTGAGCAGAGTTATGGGTCAGGATTAGGTAAATTAGGTTTGATTTATGCATATATAGTTATATGGTAATATTTTATATGCACATTGAGAATATATAAGATATGATTTTTATATGCCTGTATATATTTGACGGTCTCTGTGGTGAGCTCTAAGAGCCACGCTCTCTGTGCAGGCGACCCTGTGAGACCAAGAGCCCAACTGTGCAACCTCCCTGCCGGAGCCTGTACCGTCTTCACAGAGGGAACCCAAACCCCACACTCGCATCACTCAAGTCATTGGTTCAGAAGGAATCATTAACTCCTCTAGAAACTGTCAGAGCAAACCCATCGAAACTGAGCCAGAGTTGGTAAAACCTTAACATGAATTTGTGTTCCTCTTTGGATTCCAAGTTTTCACACTTTTTGCAGGTTGCTACCTCTTCTCAGCCTGTTTTCCATTGTGGTAAAATACATAAAACATCAGAAAGCAACACAAAGTTTACCACTTACGCCGCCTAAGTGGGCCATGCGGGTCTTTGGGCCTGTGGCATGGGCCGCTTTTGCATTGCAGGGGTGGGAGGGGCTGTGTCCGTTGGCACAGAGTCCTGTGCACAGGGCTGCCTGCACCTGCTTCCTGGACTGGCTCCCACCACTCAGAGTCTGCAAGAAACTTCGTTTTGTCAGGCTCTTCATTTTGTTCATCTTTTGTATTGTTTTTTGTTTGCAATATTGTTTATTTCTCCTCTAATTTTTATAATTTCTTTCCTCCTATTAATTTTTTTTCTTGTTTTGCTCGATCCTTGAAATGCAGTTTTAGATGATCTATTTGATGCCTTTCCAATTTTTTAATGTAGGCACTAATTGCTGTAAATGTCCCTCTTTTTTTTGTTTATAGCCCGCTTCATAAATTAAGTGGAACTTTCCGAGGGGTGAAATTTTGTCTTCCTTGAGAACTGTAAAGTCCTTAGAAAGTCGTAGGCGTCACCATTTGACGTGACTGCCAGGAAGTTCAGCGCCAAGTGCAGAGCTCAGTTATGGAGAGGGTCTACTTTCTGCCTGCTTACATAATTACGGATTCATTTTATACTAGTTCTGTGACTTCTTCCTTAAATATATTTTTAAAGTTTATTTACTTGTTTTTATTTGAAAGATGAGATGACAGAAGGAAAAAGAGATGTCTTCTTTTTTTTAAGGTTTATTTATTTATTTGAAAGTCAGAGTTACACAGATAGAGAAGGAAAGGCAGAGAGAGAGAGAGGTCTTCCATCAATGGCTGGAGCTGTGCTGATCTGAAGTCAGGAACCAGGAGCTTCTTCTGGGTCTCCCATGTGGGTGCAGGGGCCCATGGACTTGGAGCATCTTCTACTGCTTTCCCAGACCATGGCAGTGAGCTGGATTGGAATTGGAGCTGGGACTTGAACCAGCACCCATATGGGCTGCCGGCACTGCAGGCGGCGGCTCTACCTGCTATACCACAGTGCCAACCCCCAAGAGATGTCATCTAACTAATGGTTCACTCACCAACGTTTGTAATGGCTGGCACCGAGCCAGGCCAAAGCCAGGATCCAGGAGCTCCATCAGGGCCCCGACAAGGGCAGCAATCCAGGTCCTTGGACCATCTGCTGCCTCCCAAATGCATATTCACTGGAAGCTGGATCTGAAGCAGAGGTGGGTCTCCATCCCAGGCACCTTGATATACGATGCAGGTGTGCCAAGCGGTGGTTATCCTGTGGTGCCACTACTACTGTTCCTCTTTTTTTTTTTTTTTTGGACAGGTAGAGTTACAGACAGTGAGAGAGAGAGACAGAGAGAAAGGTCTTCCTTCTGTTGGTTCACTCTCCAAATGGCCGCCCAGCGCTGCGCCGATCCGAAGCCAGGAGTCAGGTGTTTCCCTCTGGTCTCCCATGCCGGTGCAGGGCCCAAGCACTTGGGCCATCCTCCACTGCCTTCCCTGGCCACAGCAGAGAGCTGGACTGGAAGAGGAGCAGCCGGAACTAGAACTGGTGCCCATATGGGATGCCTGCGCCGCAGGTGGAGGATTAACCAAGTGAGTCACGGCGCTGTCCCCTCCTGTTCCTCTTAAGTCCTTGTTTTAAAAAAAAATTTCATATTTTTCAATTGTAAGGTTCCCTTGAAAAGTTTTTGGAAGTAGACAGAGTATGCATAATGATGATAATTATTTCAAAATTGTTCACGTATACTCAGACTTTGATCGTCTGGGCGTCTCCATGTACTTTTGTGTTTCTGGAGTATTTTGTCACCCATAATGCCATTGTGAGATATCACTTGGAAGCTCAGAAGGTTCCAGAAGCTAAATGTCATTGACTCCTAGGATCGATACAGTGTTGGTTCAGGAGGCAGCTGCCTCCCAGCCACTCCTCTCCCGCCACCCCTCTGGTGGTCCTGGGCGCAGGCAGTGTCTGTGTCCGGGAGGCCTGGGGTGACCGTGGCCGCAGTGAGAGCTGTCCCATGCTGAACCACAGTCCCTCGTGCCCCCGGCACATCTTCTTGTCTTCTCCTCGCCTTCTGTGCTGCCATGCTTCCTTGGTCTCAGAACTTTTTCCTAAATGCCTTTGACAGCTTCCTTGTTGTGTGGTGCCCTGTGGCCGCACACAGTGCCGTCCAGTGCCTGGGACAACACGGGCTCCCAGACGTGGGCGTAAGTTACAGCAACAGTTATCGCGGGGTCTCCATGACACTTTCCTGTGTCAAAAGGACATGTTCTTGGGTGTGAAAAAAAACAAAAAAACCAAAAATGATCACCAGTAGCACAGGGTCGTTATCTCCCCTCAAGTCTTTCCTTGCTGGAGGAACCCGCGTGACAGTGTGACAGCCGTGTGGTCACGTGTCACACACCGAGCACCGTATCCTGCTCCCACACACTGCCACCCTTAGGGAGCTTGTGGTGGGCGGGGAGAGGGCACAGCTGGGTCAGGTGACTTGAGGGGCTTAGGACCCCGACCCCAGGTTCTCACACAAGGCCTTATCTTTGTGACGGTTCATGCCCTGATGCATGCATGACAACTGTGCCTCACTCCCTTCCACCTCCCGGTCCGGCTGGAAATGGAAGGCGTCCTTTGTGGTGAGGTTTCCAGGAACACAGACGGGGTGTGGTGGCCACCACGGAGCGTGAGGGCACCCACCAGGGCCGGGATCGCCACATCCTTTTCACGACCGGCAGGAGAGAGCAGGAGTAATGTGCCCACAGATGAAATTCTCAAACGCCCCCTTGCCAGGTGCAGGCTGGGTTAGGATTTTGGGGGCGCAATGTCAAGGCCAGACACTTTGAGAAACGACTGAGGTTTGCTTTGGGGGCCTCTCCACTTGGGTTTGCGCAGCCCTCCTCCTCCTCCCGGGAGGGCTGGCAGTGGTGACTGAAGAGGGGCCCTCCTGGGACTGGAGCTGGAGTGACCGCATGCACACCCCTCCACACACATCTGCAGAGGCTGATGACCTGCACGAGGGCCTCTGTCCTGCCCCCACGTGGCCATCAGCAGACAGCACACAGGAGGGGCAGCTGCAGGCCAGGGTGACGCGGCTGGGGTTCCAGCACCAGGTCTCCCCCACCACTCTCTCCCGTGCACACCTGCAGCCCACGCACGGCTTCTGAAGGCTGGTGCGTTCCTCGGGACCCAAGGCAAGGGAGGCCGGGGTCTGTCCCTGCAGGCCTGGCACGGCTTGCTCTCTCAGGAAGCTCTCCCCAGCACCCAGGAGCCACTCCTGCCCAGGTCCAGGCCCAGCTCTTGCCAGCCCTTTCCTGCCTTCCCCCGGCCGCTGTGGGTCGGGTCCTCACCAGCACGCAGGAAGTGCACGCTGCTTCTCTGTGCTTTGCCCTGAGAATCCACCTCACGTGGGCTCTGTGGACAGTGCGGGACTTGCTCCACGCAGCACTGGGACCGTGCATCTCTGCCCTGGGTGGAATTGTTAGCGGCCTCCTTGATGCAAATGACTTGGAAAATTCCCATGATCCCTGTGGCTCAGCCTGGATGGGAGGAAGCTGAGCTGGCCGGGACCCGAGCCACCACCTTCTCCCCTGCCCCGGCCCTCCGCTGAAGGCAGCCCGCTCCTCGCCCCCAGGGATGAAGTTTTGCAGACGATTTTGTTTGAAGAGCAAATGCTAAAATGGTGGCATCCCTGCTGCAGAGACGGGAGGAGAGGCCGCGCGCAGCAGGGCCACCTGCCTTCCTGAGAAGTGAGGGAACCAGCTCTCTGCGGAAGCCCAGCCCAGACAGTGCGTGCTGGCCTGCTGGGCTCCCTGCGGGTGAGGACCCTCGCAAGTGGGCAGGTGATGGGGTGCGGGCACGGGCGGGTACGGATCTGAGCCTGCCCCAGCCATCTCACACTCAGAGCTTGGGGGGTCTCTCCAGGGCCTCTACACCCCAGGGTGTAAAACAGGAATGATTATGTCTTTCTAAGAGGGAATATCGAATCTCAGAATACCAGGGAATAAATTGTAGCCTTAAAGTGGAAGGAAAGTGGTGACTGAGCATCCGCGGACTCTTGCCAAGCGTGGGCTCCGAGGAGGGTGATCGGTATCACTCCTTACTGTGAATCGGCAGGAAGCGGCTCTGTTTCCTCTTCGCAGACGGGAAACTCAGCACAGAGACGCCTCGCCCCCGGCCCACCGTGGCTGCCGCCTGCAGGGTGGAGCCAGTGGCCGTCAGGCCTGGGTGAGCTCTGCCCGACTCCCCCGCTGGGATGTCGGGCGTTCTGCCTCCGACTGTGGCTGTGCCAGGAGCCCTGAGGTCCTTCCAAATGCTGCTGTCCCAGTGCCCCCTCTGAGACACGATGGAGTCGCGTGTCCCCGAGGTGAGGCCCTGACACCCCCCGGGTGCAGCACGTGCCGCAGGGGCCGACTCAGGACAGTAGCCCCACGCGTGTCTGAGACCGGCAACCCCTGCTGGAGCTGCCCCCGCCCCACGGTTGGGCCTGGCTGTGCACAAATGGACAGGACTGACAGCTGTGTTGTGGCTGGACACAGCCAGGGGGCGCCACGGTCCACCTGCCAGATGGCCCTGGTGCTGCCTCTCCTCTGTTCCCTTTGGGCACCCGTGCCAGTCGACCGCCCCTGGACGCCTCCCGCGTGCAGCAGAGCAGCTGGCCAGGGATTCTCTGAAAGCCCTGGGACGAACCACCGGAGGCCTCGTGTTTCGGCTTCAGAGGGAGACGAAGGGAGGGTCCTTGCACGTGGGGCGGGCTCAGAGCGTCTGGGCTGGGCAGGGTCCCCGGGGACGTGCCCCTGGGGCAGCAGCTGATGGCGCTGGGAGGCAGGGCCTGCAGACCCAGGCAGACTGCATCCCGGAGCTCACGCTCCAGCAGCCCAGGCCATTCCCAGGGCCCTGGAGGAGACGCGCGCGCCCAGATGCTGTTTTTATGAGTTTCTGCTGTTGTTTGTGTTTCATAAAATATTTTAATCGTTTGGTTTTTATGTAGTGCATCCTGAGGCTTTTAAAATGACTTCGCAAAGAGTGTGCGCACGGCCGAGGCTCCGCCCACCACGCTGGAGAGGGCGCCGCGGGGCGGTGCGCCCCTCGGAGCCGGACTGCGGACCCCTCACCGCTGTGCCTCTGCTGAGCGCCCGCTGGCCACGGCGGAGGGCGCGGGGCAGCGCCGCAGGAGCGTGGTGGGGGTGTTCCCTGTTCCCCGCACTGCAGAGGTTGGCTGGGTTCTCCACCCGCCTCTGCGTTGTTTTCTGGGAGCCCTGGAGCTGGGGTGACTTGCCCTGTGGAGCCACCCTGGTGTCTCTTGGTCTACCCCTTGTCCAGTGCTCAGTCTCCCCTAAAGCCCTGCCCCTGGCGGCGGCAGGAGCCTTCCACTGGCCGGCGGAGTTGACCACGCCCATGCCGGGGAGGTGATGGCCCTGTCAGGACGTCCTGGCCTGCGGGAAGGTGCAGTGTCTGGAAGAGGGGCGGAGCCACCCACGAGTGGATTTCAAACAGCTCCCCAAGGGGAGGCTGCGGGACTGCTTCCTGACGGTGGAAGCGGTCACTCCAGCGGGCTGCGACAGCGGCGACATGGCCTTGTGGAACCGCAGACGCCCCTGGTTCTCCACAGACAGGAGCTGTCAGTGCCGAGTCGGATCTGCGCAGCGCCCTGAGTTCGTCTCCACAGCTGCCCACGCTCCTGAGAAATTCCGTGCAGGCACTTGGACACCTTGGCTCCCCCTCCCCCCAGCCCAGGGACACGCACCTTCTGGGGACGCCTGCAGTGTCCCCTCTGCTGTCCGAGCACAGGACTCTGTTGCCAGGACGTGCAACACTTCCCACCCAGGGCCACTGTCCACCGCATGGGACAGATGGCCTGAATGCCACAGGGAGCCGCTGTTTTCTGTGTTGATTCTTTGGACAGAGAGGAGGCCCAGACACTCCTGACCTCTGTGGTAACCTTGCCAAGGGCTCTCCATTGCCTGCTCGGAGCCTCCACCAACTCCACCAGCTGTGCAGGTAGCATTGTCCCCATGTCACGGGTGACAGACTGAGGCCTGGCGGTCAAATAATGAGATGCCACCGGGTTATAAACATGGGAGCGAGACTTGAACCTTTGCAGCCTGGATCCGAGCCAGAGTTTTCCCACCAAACCGTGCTGGCTTCATACGCTCATTTCTCTGGGTATTTTTCTGACCAAAGGCAAATTTAATTTAGTGCCCAACAGAGGGACGGTGGGCAGGAACGAGGGACCGCCTGGCTTCTCGGGGTCGAATCTTTCACTGGGAAGGTAACAAATCCTTCTGGTTTATTCGTGTCACGATAATAAATAAAGTGCCCGGCTGGCAATGGACATCAGCAAGTAACTAGAATCGCCGTTGATAATTATGAACACGTTGAAATGTACTAGCGGCAGCAGTGACACGGATGGTATTGATGTGTTATGCTCCGAAGGCACTCACTTTAATGTTTATGTATCCCCAATACATAATAATAAATTACGTGGGCAGGCATCGGGTCATCAGCCTTTTTCTAATTTATATGATTAATAAAGAGGAAATCTGCTAAATGGGATAAAATCCTGATTGAGCGCTGGGGTAGGAGAGAGTCCCACTTGCAAAGACCTCCAATCTGTTTTGCTGGATGACTTTCTTTTTCATAAAATGACAGTTCTGCTTCCTTTTTAAAAAAATATTTATTTGCGAGGCAGAGAGAGAGAGCTCTGGCTCCCATCCGTGGGTGGCTGCCGCCCTCCCCCACACGCTCACACAGAAGCCAGGGGTGGGAACCAGTCCGGGTCTTTGGCAGGAACCAAAGGACTCGAGCCAGCACGGCTGCCTCCCAGGAGACTGGAGCCGGGACTCAAACCCAGGCCCTCGCAGGCGGGACATTGCTGTGTCCAGTACCAGGCCGGACGCCTGCCCACTAGGCCTCCTGTAGCTGGCGGGGTCCACCCCGCGTCTGCCCACCACTGAGACTTTCTAAGGAACGTGCGGGAACGGCCGTACTCCTACAGTTGCGTCATCTTCTGGGGCTTAGCAAGGCTTTTTCGCTATGCAGGTCGAGGGGCTGCTTCCCGTCGTGGGGGCGCCTGGCCTCCTCGTTCTTGGGGCTCGTGGGCAGGTGTGAGTGGGGTGGAGGAGCAGCCTCCCTGGCCAGGGTGGGTTTAGCTGCGGCCTCTCCCCCAGGCCGAGCCGGGGCCCATATACAAGTCAAATCTGCTATTTTTCTTTGGGCAATGATTTATTTCCCTCTTAAATTGGCTGGACCAGTTAGTTTTTTATTTTTATTAAGTCACACTATTCTTAAATGAAACTATTGATTTAAAGTCAGCTTAGTGAGGATTTAATTTGTTTTCGGGGGATTAGAGCAGGTAGCATGGGATAATTTTACAATAAAGTGGAGCAGGGCTTTCCTTCACAGCGCCTCACCTTTTTTTTTTCTTGCCAGGCTGCACGGACGTTACAAATTTTCAAGTAAATTGTGGAAATACATTCATAAATCAGTCCCGACTCCTCTGTCTGCTTAAGGGTGATTCAGAGGAGTGTTTGACCATGACCTTGTCCCATTGTCCTTCCAATGACAGTCGGTGCACCAGGGGCTGACAACACGTGTGCAGGTGCACACACACACACGCACACGCAACTTCTTCTCTCGGTAGGGTCCCTGCATTGTTCTTTCCCGTCTCCCTTCCTCACTGTTGGCCCCACGGCCCCTCCGCACCTGCAGGTTTCTTTTCATTGAGGGAAGGGAGTGGGGGAAGAATGGCCTGATGCTACTTCTCGTGTCCATGCAGGGTCCACCAGCTGTTGTGTACCGAGGCTCCCACAGCCCACCTGCCTCCCCCGGCTGGCCTCGGTGGGCTGTACCTTCCCTGGCCGCCCCCACGGGAGGTCACTGAGGGCCGCGGAGGGGCTCGGTCCTCAGCAAACCTCTCTAATCCCGGCTCGGCTCAGGAAGGCTGTTTGCTGTCTGTTTAAGAAGTGGCATCCTGTCGCTGCCCGTCTGTTATCTCTGCGCTCGGCTGTCACTATCCATTTCAGAACGAGTCTTCTCTGTCTATTGAAATCAAGTAGACTCAGAGCCATTTTCAGATTAATGGTCCTTGGTCTGCAGATTTCCAAACCATTTTGGTCAATCACTCTCAACGTCTCCAGTTTTCCCCCAGCCCGGCTCTCCAGGGTGGCTGTGCTCAGTCTTCCCAGGCCCCCCGGCAAAGTCCTCACCAATGGACTTTTGGCCTTGGGCCCAGGCTGGCCCTGGTCCACAGCCCTGGGTGGGACATCCTCACCTCTGCTCGGGCAGGTGAGGCGTGGCTTCCGGAATGCTTGGCTTTTTGTCGCGCTCGGTGGAGGTCGGAGAGGCCAGGGCAGCGCTTTCTCTGGGACTCATGGAGTTGCTTTGGGTCCTGTGCTGATCAGCAGCGAGGGGGTGGACTGCAGGGAGCATCCGCGTCAGGTGATTGCCTGGAGCCCTGCCTGGTGGCAGAGAACAAGTGAGCTCCCAGGACCAGAAGAGAAGGCAGAGAGAGACCCAAGTATTCCCGAGTGTAGACGGAGCTGCAGCAGGCGTGTGTGGCCAAGCCGGCATCTGTGCAAGCGCCAAAAACGCAGACCAGCTCAGGGCTTGAAGCAAATGCAGTTTATCTCCTGTAGCGAGCAGAAGGCATCCTCCTAGACGCGTGCTGTCGGGGATGGAAAGGCGACGCCGGGACACCCTGTGACCACGCGGAAACCACAGCAGGCGGAGCCTGAGCGAGCCGGCTGAGGGCTCTTACCGCCACCACAGCGCCAGAGAGTTCTGGAAGGTGGGGTGGGCAAGTGAGGAGCCCAGGATGCAGGGGACGTCTGCAGGGGAAGGCTAGCTGGAGGCTGGGGTCTCCCCACCCCGGGGCTCGGGAGGGCCTCAGCATCCCCCTCCGGAAAAGCCACAGCGCGCGTCTGGAGACCCCTGTGGATCCGTGAGCGGCGTGTCTAAGTTCACTGTTCGTTCGTACAGGCATTTTAATAACTCATCAAATTTGCTTTCCAAGTCCGTGAAAGGCCCCTGTCAGGAGTGGAGAAACACGGAAGCGTAAACTGAGCTTGGTCGTTTTCCGTGGAAAGTCACCGAACCCCACACAGGGGACGAGTCGGGTGAGGAGCAGCCTCCTCCACCTCTTCCTCTCAGGGCCCTGTTACTCTGCTGTATCGAACAGGGTGTGTTCCCCCGGGGCTCCCTCGGGGCTCCCCGAGTTCACGACAAGGAAGAGAGGGTGTCACGTTGATGAATTCTCACGACCAGTTACGCTTGTTTGTTTGAGGAGCTTGTTATAATTGGTAAGTAAGTCTTTCTAATTAATTGAAGCACTAAAATATCTCTATAAAAGTGAGTTATGACAAACACGGATAAATTAGACTTCATGAAAATTAGCAACTTCTGCTTTTAGGAAGACACTATTAAGACAAGATGAGGGGCCGGCGCCGTGGCTCACTTGGCTAATCCTCCATCCCATATGGGCGCCGAGTTCTGGTCCTGGTTGCCCCTCTTCCAGTCCAGCTCTGCTGTGGCCCAGGAGTGCAGTGGAGGATGGCCCAAGTGCTTGGGCCCTACACCCGCATGGGAGACCAGGAGAAGCACCTAGCTTTGGATCGGCACAGTGCACTGGCCATAGTGGCCATTTTGGGGGTGAACCAATGGAAGGAAGACCTTTCTCTCTGTCTCTCTCTTTCACTATCTGTCAAAAGAAAAAAAAAAAAAGAGAGAGAGAGACAAGATGAGCCGTGAGCTGGAGGCGAAGGCCTGTGGCACAAGCGGGTGTTGAGAGCATGGAGAACTGACAGCTCAGGGAAGCCACTCAGACACTCGGGCCAAGGGCTGGAAGCCACCTTGGCCACACAGGGCAGGCACAGGGCGCGGCATCCCCACCAGGGAAGCGCGCACTGAGCCCAGAGGAGACCCCAGGGCAGCCTTCGGAAATCGCCCAGAGGCAAACAGAAACAGAGATCTGAGGAGGTGGAGGACTGGACTCTCCTCGCTGTCGGGGTGCAAACTGGTGCAGGACTGGGGGGACAGCTTCCCGTATTCTCTAAAGCCGAGCATGCGCTTACAACGTCCAGTCAAGTAGCTCCTTGCACTTGCTAGGATCACACGGCCCAGATCGCGTTTTTAAAGTGCTTGTCCAAGGGACATGAAGTTGCCTGTCTGAACAAAACCCGTTCCTGTCCTGTTCCGCGGGGAGCTGCCCTTGACCAGCGAGTGCGCGTGGTTTCCAGTCCAGGGCTGCTTCATCCACTGCTGCCCCATCAAGAAGCAACGCACACATCCATCAGCACGAATCAACTCTGGAGTGTCCACACAGCGGGAGGCTGCTCAGAGAAAGAGGGACTGCGGGCACGTCCCACACCGGTGACAACCACACCGGTGACAATCCTGTGGTTGTTACAAGCAAGGGGAGCTGAACTCAAAAGACCACCTAGAGAGCGAGAGCACAAGCTGTTGAGCGGTGACTAGGGATCCGGCTGGCCTACGCGGTGCAGGGTGTGAATGGGGAGGGGGAGGGTCCTGTGTTGGATTCTGAAGCTGCTTCCAGGACTGCTTGCCTTTCTCAGAATCAACAGTGGTCACAGGAGGCGGCGATGCACCTGATTGAAACTTGCAACAAGAGGAAGTAGCAGAGCCCGTACTCCACCTTAGGAACTCCTGTTCGCACCATTGTTTTTGTGTGGTTAAGCAGCAGGCTGATTCTGTGTTAAGTTTATGCAGTTTCTCCCCAAATACATCTCCTCCTGTCAGCAGTGCGTTTCCCATTACCCACAGAGCCACCATCAGCTCAGGGAATGACTTCCATTAGACGGCTCTCACTCCTGTCAGTCTCCAGGGATCTTTTCACCATTACTTCGCAAATTAAAAGAATGAAGTAGACGTAATGGCTTTGACAAGACAGAAGCCTTAAATAACTGGGAATTTTATGAAACTCAGAACACTGTGAGCCATAAGCATTCCCATTTCTGGGTTTATTGCCTTTTTTCTTTTTATCATAGGTTTTCAAGCTTTTTAACACAACTTTATTCTGTACTGTGTCTTGAGTTTGGGTTTATCTCTGAACTACTTTAAAAAACGTGAACAAAGACGTGTACCCGTGGGTAGCAGTGTGCGTTTTATGAAGTGTGTGAATATTCCTTGTCCATTTGATTTCCTCTCATTCTATCTAGGGTTGGTCTAGAATCTTCTAACTTTAGAAGGAAGCAGAAATGCACACAGACGAGGCCAGTTCAAAAAGTTCGTGGAAAAGTGGAACTTAACGATAAATTTGTTTTGGTGCAAAACATGCTATTAATCCATGCGTAGGTATTTTTTTTTTTTGACAGGCAGAGTGGACAGTGAGAGAGAGACAGAGAGAAAGGTCTTCCTTTTGCCGTTGGTTCACCCTCCAATGGCCGCCGCGACTGGCGCATCTTGCGGATCCAAAGCCAGGTGCCAGGTGCTTTTCCTGGTCTCCCATGGGGTGCAGGGTCCAAGCACTTGGGCCATCCTCCACTGCACTCCCGGGCCACAGCAGAGAGCTGGACTGGAAGAGGGGCAACCGGGACAGAATCCGGCGCCCCGACCGGGACTAGAACCCGGTGTGCCGGCGCCGCAAGGCGGAGGATTAGCCTATTGAGCCACGGCGCTGGCCCATGCGTAGATATTTTATTATAAGCATTTCCACAGTTTCTGAAGACCCCACACACTGAGACTTCGCGGGTAACAAGCCGCAGGGAAACACTTGACCTTTACCGTGGACCCCACACGCCTGTTCACTTCGCTTGGAGGCTGTGGCTTAGAGTGGCCTGGCTCCTGCTGGAGTTAGCGCATAGCGCAGCGTCTGTGTCTGAGCGAGGCGTAACGAAGGGCGGTGGTCATGGGTGAACCAAGCAACAGCCGTGCATTGCGGCCGTCCCCGTGCTCCAACTGCTGCCACCCTCTGTGGGAGAAGAAAAAAATCAAGAACCGGGCCCTGTGTCGGCTCTTTCTGCAGAAGACACCCGGACGCAGTGGCCATCACGCCCCGCTCGCCTTGGTAGCTGGCCCTGGGTCCTGCAGGTGCAAACCGGGGCTGGGTGACAGCCCTGTGGGGCCCCCAGCACTGCCCCAAAGAAAGCAGAGAGGAGCTCAAGAAAGCCAGCCCAGTGAGCGAGCAGAAACAGTTCTCCGGTCACACGGGACGTCTCAGCAGCGCCCAGCGTCACTCGGGCTGCTCCCCAGTCCCTTTCTCCTCCGTCTCTGTGGCCCTGTCTGTCGCTGTCGCTGTGTTTCTCTGTCTCTCTGTCTGAAGATTAAGCAACAGTAGTGAAGCAGGGCGCACTGCTGGCCTCTCTGCTGATGCACCTTGTGTAACTGTAGGGTTTAATTTTGCTTTACATTAATCAAACAACAATAAAAGCCATAAAAAAAAACCCGCGAAGACGCATTGTAACTTAAGATCCAATGCTGAACGCCCAGGGATTTTGCCGATTGTCTTCTGCAGTGCCCCGTAAGAGGAATTAGATGGCAAGAGAAAGAAAGAAAAATGGAGCCACTGCTTTTTTGCAAAGGACGGGAGAAAACATACAATAAATTAAGGGTAGTGGGAGTGAAATCAAGCCAGAGGTAAATGACGTTTAATTGTGTGAGCTGCTCTTCCCCTCCTGGTCGCTGCCAGCCGTGGCCGTGTCTGCGCCTTCCCGTTTGCAGATGAAAGCGATGATGGCAGACACGTGCAGACACACAAAAGAACCTATTTGGACTGGCGTGTCAGCCCATCTTTATCAAATGTTGCACAGGTATATTCTGTCGCCATGCTTCATTACCCCAGAATGGCATGCCTGAAATGTTTGTCTCTTCTGTAAACCCAGCAGCCTTCCAGCCAGGACGTCTGACAGGCCAATAGACGGCAGCTTCTCTCCAGGCAAGCGTTTGGAGAGACTGGGCAGTTAAGGAGAGAGAGGGAGAGCCCGGACCCGAGACACAGATGGGGGAGGGAAGCAGAGAGAGGAGACAGCCAGGGAGAGGGAAACTTACTGAAAAAACAAATACGCGTTGCGTGTGGCGTCTCCCGTGTCTGATAAAGAAATCGCACGGAAAGACTGCATCATGGATCAGGATCATTTCCCCCGGGGCTGGGAAAAGTCCGACTTGGACGCCAGGTGGCTGATCTGACGCGGGAAGCTGGGACAGGAATTTCTGGGAGTCTGGAGGCAGGAGGCGGGGAGGGCGGTGAGGAGCACCGGGAGGCGCCAGCCGCCGGAGTGGAGTTTGGTTTTATCAGAATCCCCCCTTATCTTCCGGCGGCCTAGTGGGAAATCAATATTTTAATCCCGAGTGATACAGATTAAGTTCTCAGGAATTAGAATTGGGTAAGGCCAGTATTTTTAAATTTTATTTACATAGTTTTATTTTTATTTATTTATTTATTTTATTTATTTTTCCCCTCAGAGCAACTGTGATAATGACTTCTGCACGTCGGGGAGGAGGCATGAAGAATTGGCCAAGCTAATGCCCGCCCCATCTCCTGCCTTTCCTCTGGGGTGCTGTTGCCGGTCACCCTGCAGCCACACTGGGCGCCAGCGGCAGCCACAGCAGTGAATCCACGGGCGAGGGAGGTTTGGCTTCTTCAGAGTTTGCACGATTGTTGTGCCCTGGTGGCCGCGTCCTTAACCAGGACACTCGTTTGTTATCTAGGAAAGAAGGGACGCCAGTGTGTGATGGGCGGCAGTGACCACCACGCCACGTGTACAGGGTGGTCTCGGGGCGTTGGACTTGGTGCTGCGGGGAGGTGCGTGGACAGGGCGTCCACCGATGTCCAGTCCAGGAGAGGTAGGCTCCATCCGTGCTGGTCGGAGGTCAGGATGAGGGCGTGTCCCTCGGGTCCTGGTCCAGGCCCTGGGATGACACCCAGCAAACACATGACCTTGGCAGTCCCATGTGGGAGCTGAGCTCTGAGTGGCACAGACAAGACCTGCAAAGCAACCGGCTTTTTTTTTTTTTTTTTTGACAGGCAGAGTGGACAGTGAGAGAGAGAGAGACAGAGAGAAAGGTCTTCCTTTTGCCGTTGGTTCATCCTCCAATGGCCGTCGCTGCCGGCACGCTGCGGCCGGCGCACCATGCTGATCTGAAGGCAGGAGCCAGGTGCTTCTCCTGGTCTCCCATGAGGTGCAGGGCCCAAGCACCTGGGCCATCCTCCACTGCACTCCCGGGCCACAGCAGAGAGCTGGCCTGGAAGAGGGGCAACTGGGACAGAATCCAGCACCCCGACCGGGTCTAGAACCCGGTGTGCTAGCGCCGCAAGGTGGAGGGTTAGCCTGTTGAGCCACGGCGCCGGCCAGCAACCGGCTCTTGTCAGTCAGAGTGAGGTCGGGTTTTGCTGCAGATCGAGCTGTGAGCCTATTTCAGGTTCCCATCTTTCTGGATTTTGCAGTCGTGCATAAGAACCTGCATCCCTGCGTGCCGCCTCCTGTCGGGGTGAGCTGGGAGGAGGGGCTGCTCCCTGGGCGGCCGGCGAGCCCCCCAGGAACTGTCTGTGGTCTCTGAGCGTGGGGCACGAGTCCGCTCCCGAGACCCCACTCGTCTGCCCGGGCAGCTTCGCCGCCACCTGTGCTGTCATCGCTCGCTCCTGCCCCAGACAAGTCCTGCACAAGCTGGGAACTTGGGGCCCCAGGCCCACTGCGGTTCCGGCACGGCCCCTCACTGCTCCTGGCTTCGGCTTTGTGACCGGAAGTGCCCGCCGAGCTTCAGTGGTCTTGAGTCACTTCCGCAACCTGAGCCAGCCGGAGCCAGCCTGTCTTACTAATTTCTTTTCTCAAGAGCCGAAAACGGCTGATAAGCGGGTTGTGTGTTTCCACCACACAACATCTCCATACAGTGGAGATGGCACACCCTGCTGATGGCAGCCCGGGTGTCGCATCTGGGCCCATGGGGAAACGCCGTGACAGGGACCCATCAAAGAAGCCCACACACCCGGACCCCAGGGTTCCCCGGGCTAGAAGGCTGCGTCACACCACGCCCTGGGCAGCGAGTGTCCGGGGAGTGTCATTAAACTCTTCTGTGTCAACAACCAGAAACACTGGTGCGGGGTAGCCTGTGGCTGGGTGGAGCTCGCTGGGGGCTGCAGCAGACATGGTAAACAGGGACCTGTCCCGCGCTCAGTGGACAGGAGTAGTGGTGGATTTCAAGTCTTGTAGCACAAAGATTTGGGGCGGCTTTGTGTCACACTGTGGCACAGGAATCGGGCGAGAGCTGAGCCTTGGCAGTGGACTGTGTCCAGGAGGACTCCCCTCCGTGGAGGACGGGCGTGGTGGGGGGGTGGTGGCGGCCCTGGTGTCCCCAGGGGCACAGCTGGGCTCAGGCTCCGCCCACCTCATCTGCACAGTCAGGGCGCTCTGTGACCTGATCGATCCCTTTTGGGCAGGAAGTGCACACGGGGACGCCACTTTCCCCTGGTGATGTCATCCCTCCCTTTGTCCTGACCCAACCACCCCGCTGGCCACTGTCTCCTCCCCTCTCCAGGCGCCGGCCGGCAAACTCTTGGGTGAGCCAGGGGAGAAACAGAACGCTTGTTATTTCAGGGATCAGAGAAAAAGCAACACCGTGCAGGGTTGATCGATATTATTATAAGCAGGTGTAGCTCAGGGCAGGTGAGGCGTGTGTGAATGAGGCGCCACCTCCTGCTTCTGACAGATGACTGTCATTGTTCGAGCACTGCCATCGGCGTGATGGATGGCTGGGTCACCCTGCCCTGCTGTTGGAGAGCCGGCTTCTCTCTGCTGTGGCTGTCTCTAATCCGCTGACCTGACAGTGACCCAGCAGAGGCGGAGCTGAAATTAACATGCGTTTTCTCTGTTAAATTAGAGAGGGGAGGGGAGGGCAGCGGAGGGGAGGAAGGGACTGTTGGAAGCAGAGGGGAAATAGTTTTGTGCAGCAAAAATGGGAGTTCTGCAGGAAGTCCCCGCGGGGCTGTAGGCGAGCGGCTTCTAATAAACACGGAAAACAGATGTGGATGCCACGCAGGCCCTGCCGTGTGGCCCAGCGCGAAGGACACGGGGGTTTTCTCGGGATGCGCGAAGGAGGGGGCCCGCGGAGCGGCCTGGTGTCTGGACTCGCCCAGCAGCCAGACGGGCAGGCGGTCGCCGGGCACTATTTTGCTTCACCCAGATCTCTTATGAAAAATGTTTTTTTAGGTTGTGCACTAATTTAGAAAGGTGGCACATCACAGATTGTCGTAGCTGCAAGTCCCGAGTAATTTCATTTTGCTTCTGGGTGTCTCCCTTGCGGCCGGGAGACCGTCTGGGGGCGTGTGGGACCCATGCGGGCAGGTAACAGCAGCTTGGTAACCCAGCGTCGCTGGATGCTTCCCCTCAGCCCTGCCCAGTCAGCCACGCTCTCTCCCTAACTTCCTCACGGGGTGTGTGTGTGTGTGTGGGGGGGTCTGTTTTCATGGCAGAGTCATCAGCGGACGTGAGTACTTTGGAAGAAGGAAAGCGACTGCGATGTCACGATTTCGTGGGCCTCTGAGTGTCACCGCTGCTCAGGGGGTCACCTGCCCGTCTCGGGTTCACAGGTGAACCTGGCGCTGGATTGCCGTGCGCAGGAAGGAGGCTGGGATCTCCATCAGAGAAACCTCGCAGCCTCTCTGTGCTCAGACGGACTGCAAGACAAACTCCCAACATCGCACCCAGGACCGAAGCATTTTAACCAGAAGAGATGGAGCCCCGCTGGCCTCCTACGTGGAACGCACTCCCCTGCACCAGCCCGAGGAAGCAGGCCTACTGTGGTGATACCGCGCCACGGGCAGCTTTCTTTAAACTGGTCCACGCGTGGGCAATGTGTCAGATCACATCCCTTTGGAGGTGAGACCGCTCAAGGCGAGTACCATGGAACTCCGCCTGTCCACGTCTGGTGTGTGATTGGCTCTTTAAATCTTGCCTCTTGCACGTTCTGACACGGCACTGACTTCAAGCGATTTAAAAATTTTCCAGGAAAGCAATTCGCTAACAGCATAATGGAATTGTGAAGATTGATATAATTCAGTTCAGATGTCAGAGAAAGGTCCTTGCTGGACTTGGTCATTTCCAAACTTGATCCCGCGACAGAAGGACAGACTGCATTCGCATGTTTGGCGACGCTGTCAGGGTTCCGGGCACGGGTGAGAATCTGGCGGTGGGGCTGCCCGTGACATTGGAGGGCACTGCGGTGTGCACGAGTTCCAGGAATCATTCAGTAGTCGCTGAGGACCTGCTCTGTCCCGGGCTCTGACTGTCCACATCCACCCACAGGTTCCTGAACACTCCGCCTGGTGGACAGACAGGTGCCAGCTATTGCTGCTGCGTGTTGAGGCTGAAGGAGAGTGGGGTGCGGTGGAAGCCCGCTGGGCCTTGTGTGCGTCCCCTCTTTCCTGGGCTGTGGCCTCAGAGGCTGGGCGGGACCTGCTGCTGCTGGTGGGCAGCGTGCCGCACTCCGGCGAAGACCACATGAAACAGTTTGTAATTAGTGAGCGGCCGTGGTGGAGGGGCCATGCCACTCCTGGATTAGAAATGCAATTGGATGCTTGAAAATTCAAATTGGGCGTGAGTGTGGGGCCGGGCCGTGGTGTGGAGTGTGTCATCTATTTGCGTTTGGGCCGGGAGCTGACTTTTTTCATTCCGGGGACAAGCCACTTAATCACATGTGAGGGGCAGCAGTGACTGGCGAGGCGAGGGTGCGTGCGGGAACAATGAGCCCGGGCTATCTTTCCTGACGGCGTGGCCTTGCTTGTTCAGAATGATCCTTGATGCATAGGCTCAGAGGAGAAACCTCAAGATACGAGGGAATGAATCTGTCAGATCCATTTTTCTTCTTTTTCTTGAGGGTGAATTTATTTTTCATGTTTTGAAAGGAGTGTGTGACCATGTCGCCACCAAGTCCTTTTTCCCCTGGAATCATATTTCCATTTTCATTTCTAACAAAGCACATATTTAGGTCTCAGTATCTCATTGGTCCATCTTTCTCTGTCCTAACAGTCCCTTTGCATTTCAGACTTTATGCCAAAGAGAGAAATGTCGTGAATGCGGCTCGTAATGATGATGGATCACCGCGGGAGGCAGCGTGGCCGGCGAGTTGGCCCCGGCACCCGAGCCTGCCGTAGTGCCGACTTGGGTCTGAATTATGGAGAACATGAATTTTGGAATCTTTTCTGCTCCTAGGACAATGGATGCGCTTTGTCAGAAGACCAGAAACACTGGGTGAGAAGAGGATTGTGTAGACGTGGAAACGCAACCTCGTGGGGGCCTGGCCACGCTCTGGCCGGCACCCAGGGCCCGGAAGCTCTTGCAAACCAGGAGGGAGTCAGGAGAGGGTTCTGCAGTGCTGGGACTGGGGCCTCCCGCAGACCATGCAGCAAGGGGCCTGGGCCTCTGAGGTTTGCTGGGGCGAATGGCACAGTCCCCCCGAGGGAGGGGCACAGCCTGTCTCCACCCAGCGTGCGGGAACGCTTGGCAGCTTCTCTCTGCCCCTCCGATAACAAGTGTCGGTCACTGCTCTCCCTTCGCTTTAACCCTTGTTGGGAAACACCTCCCTGGGGTTAGCTCGTCTGACACGTGACTGCTCACAGGGAGGGAGTGTGGGCGCCTGCAGTGCGGCCCCCCGTCCACCATGAGACCCCCTCTCCCACGGTGCTCACCTCCATCTCTGCCTGTCCCCAGGGACACCGTCCCTTGAGCAGCCCTCTCCTGGCTTCTGCACGTGCTAACGCTGATGGGGAGAAAACGACCAGGAAGCTCACTCTCGTTGCTTTCTGGGGACTGGATTGGAAGGGGTTGGATCTGAAGATCGGGGGATGCCCGGGAGCCCTCTGAAGCCGTCTGCTGACAGACAGTGGTAGAACGGAGGAGGGCCCCGTGGCTGGGCGGACGTGGGCCGACTGCACGGACGTTGGGGTGGAGTTGACACTGGGTGGTTGGTTGGAAGGGCCCTGGGAATCGAGGGGAGACTGCGTGCCGCTCCTTTAGCCGTGGGTTTGCCGACTCTGCCATGCCTGTGGACGCAGAAATGGCCCCAGCACTGGGGTTCCCACTGCTGTCCCACAGCTGCCGGCTGGACTCGTCCCTTCGCCTCCAGCTCTGCCGCTGGCCAGTGCTCGGTGGCACCAGCAGTCACCTGCCCCGTCCTCGGCTCTCACCCCTTGAATCGCACGTCCCAGTCAATGAAGCGCCCACAACCCGCCACGTCTTATTACTTGAGAAGCTCCTCTTCCCCAGCCCTACTGCCACCTTGTTCATTTCTCTCTCCCTGTCTCCCCTCTTGAAATGGCCTTTTCGACAAATTAAACCCTTTCTTTTATAATGATGGTCAGTATCCAGTTGTAAGAAATGGCACAGTGAACTCCTCTTACTGTGTAGTGCAGTTCCTTCCGTGCTAAGATCTTGCAAAACGACAGCCCAGAAGCACAGCCAGAGGAGGTTGATATTCCTGCACTCCACACGCCTTAATCAGATTCCCCATTGTACTTGTGCGCATTTGTGATATGGGTGTGTTGAGCTTTGTGTGATGTCATTACACATGCATCCATCTCCACAGGTGAATGTACATCAGTTCTGTGACTGTAAGTTTCTATGTCACTGCCACCCCACCCTCAGCCCTACCTTTTTTATTTTTAAGATTTATTTTTTATTTATTTGAAAGGCTGGTTCACTCCCTCAATGGCCAAAATAGCCAGAACTGGGCCGATCTGAAGCCAGGAGCCAGGAGCGTCTTCTGGGTCTCCCAGGTGGGTGCAGGCGCCTAGGAAGTTGAACCATCCTCCTCTGCTTTCCCAGGTGCATTAGCAGGGAGCTGGATAGGAAGTGGAGCAGCCAGGACTTGAATCAGTGCCTTTAAGGGGGTTTAACCTGCTGAGCCACAGTGCTGGCTCAGCCCTAACCCTTAGCAGGCACTGCTCGGGTCTCCATTTCTGTAATTTGTCATTTTTAGGACTGGTATACAAACGGAATCTGCATCTCCTCGATTGGCTTTTTCCTCTCGACAGAAACTTCCTGAAAATCCATCCAAGCCATGCACTAGTTTTGTGGCTGAGCAGTGCTCCATGGCGTGGCTGTCCTGTGGTTGACTTGTTGGAGAACAACAACTGTGTGTTGACTTGTTGTCTCTGCTGCTTTGCCCACTGTGCACAAGCTGTCATGAAGATTCCTGTGAGCGACTTCTCATTCCCTGGACTGAATGCTGCCAGGTCCTAGGGCCCTTGTATGTCAGTTTTTCTAGAAACCATGAGGGGTTTCCAGATTCTCCACCGTTTTCCATTCCTCCAGTGAGGAACGTGTGAGGCATTCGGTTCCTGTGCATCCTGGCCAGAATTTGCTGGAATTCTGGTGTTTCCAGTCTGTTTTACTCTCTGCCATTTCTGCTCAGGGATGGGGGCAGCTCATGTGGTTTTAAGTTGCGCTTCCTCCGCCGCTCGTGAAGTTGAGCCTCGTTCCACCTGTGAGTCCCCATCTGCTTGTGACTGCCGTGTTCTGGTCGGATTGTTTGCTGCTTTGCAAACTCTTTTGCTGGGTTTTGAAAACTCTACATGGTCTGGATACTAGACGGGATAGATATGTGACTGGAAATATTTACTCTCAAACTGCAAACTGTCTTTGCCTCCTCCAAATGGGATCTTCTACAGAGTAAAGTTTGTAAAATTTTGAGCAGGTCCAATTGGTCAATGTTCCCTCTAATGGACTGAGCTTTGGGGAAATTCAAGAACTCGCCTGCACATAAACTCTGAAAATGTCTGCCTTTTTACAAAAGACCTAGAGTTTTATGCTTTACTTTGAGGTTCATGTTTATTTTTGAGGGAGTTTCACTTCACATCAGGTTTAGATTGAGCTTTAGTTTCTGACCTGTGCGTGTCCAACTGTTTAACACAACTTCTTGAAGGGGCTATTCTTTCATTGCATTAGTTGTATTTTTGTCAAAAAAATCACTGGGCACATTTGTGCATAAGTAGTTCAGCTTGTCTGTTTTATTTCATTGATTGATGAATACCACAGTCCTTGATTACTGTACCTGCACCATAAGTCTTAGTACCAGGTTAACTAGTTTCCCTTAATTTATTTTTTTTGCAAGAGTGTTTCTGCTATTTTAGAGCCTGTATCCTTCCATATTAATTTTAGAATAAATCTGTCTATGCCTACACAACACCTTGCTGGGATAATAATTGTACTTAACCTATAGTTAATTTGGGGGAAACAGACATCTCATTATGTTAAATCTTCTATTATGTATGCTTAGGTCTTCTGTGATTTCTTTATGTGTGCACTAAAACTTTTTTTTTTTTGGACAGGCAGAGTTAGACAATGAGAGAGAGAGACTGAGAGAAAGGTCTTCCCTCTGTTGGTTCACCCCCCAGATGGCCGCTACGGATGGCGTGCTGCGCCAATCCAAAGCCAGGAGCCAGGTGCTTCCTCCTGGTCTACCATGCGGGTGCAGGGTCCAAGCACCTGGGCCATCCTCCACTGCCCTCCCGGGCCACAGCAGAGAGCTGGACTGGAAGAGGGGCAACCGGGACAGAATCCGGCGCCCCAACTAGGAATAGAACCCGGGGTTAAACTTTTAGAACACGGATCCTATATGTATTAAGTTCATACCTACATATTTCATTTTCTTGGGGTTGATTGAAATTGATATTATGCTTTGAATTTTCACTTCCAAATGTTCATTGTTAACATTTCAAATTTTCACTTGTGTGTGTATGCTCAACTTGTATTCTACAAACTTTCTGAAATTACCTTTTAGCTTCAGGAGTTTTCTTGTTGATTCTTTGTGAGTGTGTATGGGGAAAGTAATTAATTCTTAAATAGGGGTGATTTTGTCCCATCCCTTCTAATCTCCAGGTTTTGGGGTCTTTTTCTTACCGTGTTGCTGCTGTAAGAATTTCTAATGATACGTTGCATAAGGGGACGAGTAGGTATCTTCGCCTTGTTCTTGATGCTAGGAGAATGCCAATGAGTCTTTCATCAGCAAATATGATATATATTTTATTTTGACATATTCTTTATCAAGATGATGAGGTTCCCATGTGTTTCTAGGTTTCTGAGAACTTTTTTAAAAACCATAAGTTCAGAGAATATTTCTGTGTGAATTGAATTAGCATAGTCATGATGAAGAAGGTAGATTAGAAATGAAGGAGATGTGGGCCCCTGCATCCACATGAGGGACTCAGAAGAAGCTCCTGGCTCCTGGCTTTGGATCAGCCCAGCTCTGCCCGATGTGGCCATTTGGGGAGCAAGCCAGTGGATGGAAGACTTCTCTCTGTCTCTCCCTCTCTCTCTCTCTCTTAATTCTCTCAAATAAACAAATAAATCTTTAAAAAATGAAGGGGATTATCAAGAGTCAAGAGACAAGGCAAGAGAACTATCACTGTTCCATTAGCCAGGATGGCCAGCACTGAAAGCATCGCATGTAATGGGTGTCGGATATCAAACGGTCAAGTCAGTATTGGGCACCTTAACTCTACGGACCTTTGAAACGTTTCTCATGACTTTCTTGAAGTTAAGAACTCTAGGCAGAGAGCTCAGATTTGGGTGGATCAAGGCCACAGAAGTACCGAGGGAGCTCAGAGCTAGCCCCTGGAGGGTAGACCTTGATGACTCAGGACCGTGAGGCCTGTGTCGTCACGATGGGGAGTCCAAAGCAGAAGAGACACACACACTACACAGCAGCAGCAAACCATCACTAACAGCTACACCTGGCCCACGTGGGTGCCTTGCTGAGGCAGAAGAATTTTGGAATGTAGGAATACTTAAGCCAAGATGTGTTGAAGGGTAAGTGTATGTAATTAATTACATAGTATACCATTTTCAAGAATGCCAGGATTCAGTGTTGTTCTTCAAATACCCTTTATTGAAACAGGCCCACGAGAGGCTCATGAACGTGAAGTCCATGCAGCTGCTCAGGTCTCCTGTGGGCGCTGCCTCCCTGGGCTAGCTCGGTCCTCCTGAGCCATGTTTCATCTGAGCGAATCATTCTGATACTGCTACACATCATAACCCTGGGAATTAATTCTCCTGGAAGATATTTTAGATTAAACTAAATCATATGGAATTCAAATCTTAAGAAAGGACAATGATTTTCTTTAAAAATACATATACATAGTGTCTCTGAACATGATGGCCTTAGGGCTCAAAGTTAAATTAATGTTGGTATTGGCAATGGTGAAATGCAATGTTGGGACTGCAGATGGGTGTAATATTTCTGAAGGGAAATGTACCAATAGATAACAGCCTTAAAAATCTTCATATAGATCATTCCCATAATACTTCTAAGAGTTTATTTTAAGGCGAGTTTCAGAGATTGTCTTTGAAAAATTGCTGGTAATTTATTTGATAAACTGGAAACTCTGTTCATAATTTTTTGTGAAAAGGAGCTTGAATTTAATAGAGAGGTCCATTCCTTATTTTTATATCTGAGTCTTTCTCATGATCTTGTTGACAGTGGGAGGACAGAGGAGGACAGGATGGGAAGAGAGGCCCTTGGCCTGGGAGGAGCTGGCGGGGGAGGGCGCTCCCTTCCCTCCCTGGGCGGGAGGGGACCCCCTTCCTGCCCTCCTTCTCTACCTCCACCCCCTCCTTTCATCTTTTTTATTCCTTTTTAATAAATTGTTTCAACCTAAACAGAATAAGAACTTGACAATGCTTTTTTATTTTGAGTAGGATACAGATTCGTATTACTGGTCACAAAGTGATTCGGTCCTATTTTAAAAGCTATAAATACAGCATCGCGCACATCACGACACTTGCAAGCGTTCGAATTAAGGAAGGTTTAACCCCTGGACAAGTTCCTGGGTTTAGCCCGCTGGCTCTTCTAGGGAGTAAATGCAGGCTGGTCTGGGGAGTCCTGGCCCTGGGGAAATGTGCTCGCTGTCACAGTTGTCACTGGATTAGGGCAGCCTCGCACTGTTGCCACGCAATCTGCTCTAAGATGCAATGCTGGTCGAGGCTGAGTTTCCCAGAAAACGCTCTCAAAGCTGTGACGTGGGCACAGGGCTGTTGCCATCATCAGGATTTGGGGGTGGCTGGGTCGATGACGATGCAGGTTGCATCAGATACGGGGTAGATTCCATCTCTCCCCCACTGCCTCTCTTTTTCAGTTTCTCCCCTGAAGGCAGCCTTCAGAATTCCTTCAGTTGTGTCAAATTATATCCTCCGTTCAAAGCGGCAACGTCTGAATCCAGCTCACAAGAGCCAGGAGATTCGGGGTGAAGCCAGGGACTCCTGCTTGAGCTCTGGCCTCAGCCGGGGCACAGGTCCAGGGAGAAACGGGGTGCCCAGGAGAGAATGCAGGCCGAGCACCTCTTGGATTCTGTGACCTTGGCTCTGATCGCGGTGGCTTTAAGGAATTTCAAGTTAAGCCCCTGGAGAGCCTGGTGGAGAGTTGAGCTGATGACACGGAACTGTAGAATTTGTCCCGGTTTTGATTCTGGAGGTTTCAGAGATTCGGGGGCTGACCCACGAAGGAGCACCGTGGGTTCAGGTGCCACATCAAGGCATGCGGCTTACCTGTTCTCTCGCCTGGACACAGGGATGCACAAAACTATCCTGGTCTACAGTGCTGTCTGAAGTCTGTCTTACAGCACCTGCAGTGCCATCGTTTCTAAAGTAAGATCGTCCCCCCGTGATGTCAATAACTTACAGTCTTGTAGGAACTCTAAAACACAGAAATATGTGGCGGGTAATTAAAACTCTCTCATAGCCATGTTGTATTACATGAAAGACAGTATTTAATTACTTTTCCCTTCTCTAATTATTAAGGATCAATTTTCCACAGGTTTAAGATTATTTACATATAGCATTGCCATACAGTTTTCTGCTGAATTTTGTGTTCATCCTTTTCTCATTTTTCTGACAGATTTTTAAGTGTCCTCTTGGGGAATGCTCTGTCAGGGACAATGACATCAGCAAGGTGACAGGATAGATCTGGCAGCCGTTCACAGACAAGCGTGTGGGGCTCTGTGATCCAGGAAGGAGGCTGTGACACCTTGGAGGAGTGTTTGGAGATGGCGCGTCTGCGGCCAAGTGGCAGGCGCACCAACCTCAGCACAGTATCCAGGCCCAGAATCCATCCCGTCCTGCTGTGGACTCAGTTACAGTCCCACTGGGCATGGGTCCTGCCACCCTCCATCAGCAACCTTGGAAAGTCACATCCTCCCACACCTGGGGGTCGCAAGTCGGCTGGCTTTGTTCCCTCGCTGTGGACTCTGAATTGGCCCACAGATTTGGTCCAGGCTCTCCCGGCTGTGGACTCAGAGGAGTCCTGTGTTCTCAGGGGCTCCACCAGAGGCAGGAGGCGGGCCTGTGTGCCTGGAAGCTGTGTACACAGGGCCCCCACCAGAGACATGTGATACCTGGAGCAGGCCAGCCGCTCTTGCCTGACCATGGCCCCTGTCGTTCAGTTCCAGCCCGTCTCTGCCTCAGTTTTGCTCACTCATCAGCACCACAAGACGTGGTTCCAGCTGCTCTGGGGTTAGTCCTGCCTACCCAGTGAGCCAATGGGAGCCTTTGCGAGGAGCAGAGGAGCCACACCCATCGCAACAGGTCTGCTGCGTGTGGACTCAACAGTGGACCCCGAAGCTGATTGCTGCCTCAACAGCAGCCCTGTGTTCCCAGTCCTTTCAGGGACCAAACAGAATGCGCGCCAGCACAAGCCCCTGGCAACAGGCCCCCGAGCCTGGGCTCCTGTGGCATGACCTGCCTCCAAACCCTTTTTACTGCATCCTAAAGGCAATATCATCAACCCAGGCACCTGATCTTCAAAATCAGTCTAAGACTGGAAGAGGCGTCTGCTCCTTCAGATGCAAAGACAGCAGTGCAAGCCCACACGGATCATGAGTAATCAGGTCCTCACGCCACCCACGCACCCACTCATAAAGCTCAAACAATCAGCCTGAAATAATGGAAGATCTATGAGCTGCTTGACAAAGAATTCAAAATGAACGCTGGGCAGGCACTAGGGAAAGTTGCTTAATCACCGTTCGGACACCCGCGTCCATGTTGGAGTGACCAGTGTGTCCTGGCTGTGTCCTGGCTGTGTCCCTGATTCCAACTTCCTGTCAGTGCCCGTGCTGGGGGCTGCAGTGGCCACACAGGAGGTGGACTCTCACCCACATGGACATTCAGATGGAGTCCTGAGTTTCTGGTTTCAGCCTGGCTCAGCCCTTGCTGTTTGTTTTTTGGGGAATGAACCAGCAGATGGAAGATATCTGTCTATCTCAGTCTCTGACTCTTTGAGTGTCAAATAAAAATAAATAAACATAATTAAAGTAATTACTTTAAAGAAGTCTGACAAAATTCAACAGGACAAAGAGAACCAAGTGAAATAATGAAAATAATACATGGACAAAAGTTACAATCGTAATAACAAGATAGAAACCATAATAAAGAACTAAGCAGAAATCCTGGAGCTGAAGAATACAAGGACAGAAATGAAAACTTCAATAGGGTGCCTCAAAAGCCAACTTGGTCAAGCAGAGGAACAGTACCAGTGAAGCTGAGGACGGGGTCGTTAGAAATCAGTGAGTTTGGGAACAAGAAGAATAAGGTTGAAAGAGGAACAAGCACACAAGGCCTATGTGATGAACACCACAGAAGGAGAAAGGAGGAAAAGAAAGAGGTAGAAATCTTATCTTAAAAAATAGTAGCTGACGTTTTTCTAAATATTGCCCAGCATTTGGACATCCAGATTCATGGGAGTTCAGAGGACCCAGAACAAGATCAATTTAAGATTAATTTCAGAAACGTTCTAATCAAATTGTCAAATGTCAAAAACAAAGAGGGGTTGTAAAAGCAACAAGGATGCCTTATTATATACAAGAGAATTGCTATATGGCAATCAGTGGATTTTCCAGCAGACATATTTTAGGTGAGGAGTGAATGGGGTGGTACAAAGGTACTTGAGAAAGTTCGTGGAGGTTCACGGAGCTGTCACGGTGCAGTGAGGCTGGTATCCCTTAGGAGCACCAGTTTGAGTTCCAGCTGCTCCACTTTCAGTCCAGCTCCCTGCTAATGCACCTGGGAACGCAGTGGAAGATGGTGCAGGTGCTTAGGGCCCTTCTACCCATGTAGGAGCCATGGATGGTGTTCCAGGATGCTGGCTTTGGCTTGGTACAGCCTGAGGCATTGTGATCATCTGGGGAATGAACCAGTGAATGGAACATCTTTCTTGCTTTCTCTCCCACTTTTTCTGTTACTCTGCCTTTCAAATAAACAAAAATAAATTTTAAAAAAATTTCATGGAAAAATAGAATTGAAAAGAATTGTCAAGTTCAGAATACTCTAAAACTGTATTATCTCTACTATGAAATTTAAAAGACAAAAGTATTAAAAGTTATCACTAAAATACTTGCTAATGGACACACAACATAAAAAGATTTGAAGGCTGATGTTCGTAGCATAACACATTGTAAGGGGAAAAATATAGGTAAGGGGGTAAAAAATGTAGTGTGTTTGTGTGTGATTGAGATAAAACCTTATCAGCTTAACATAGACTGTTACAAATATAAGATGGTTTATGTAAGCCACAAAGAAAAAGCTTCTGGTAGGTACAGACAGAGAAAGGAATCCACGCCTACCACGGTAAAAATCCAACATGACAAGAGGCGCAGTCGTAGAAGAGGGAAGGGGCACAGCAGCTATAAACTGTAAAAAATGAGCAAAACGGCAGCGAGCCGTCCTCAGTCCTTCCCTAGCAATAATCACTGTCAATGGCACGGAGGAAACCCCATGAGCAGACAGACAGTGGCTGAAGGAAGCAAAACCAGAACAATGTCCTGCCTAGGAGAGATGGAACCTAGGAACGCAGCGAAAGTCATCTGAGGAGGGAGGCTTATAGCAGTCAGCACTCACTTATGAGAAAAGATAGATCCCAAGTAGCCGACTTTACATCTCAAGGATCTAGAATATGCTACACTCATGGTTAGCAGAAAGAAAGAAACAACATTAGAGCAGAAACACGAGATAAAACACTAAAACTCGGAGTTATATTTTTGGGAAAGTAAGTAAAATCGATGAACTTTAACTCGATGAGTCAGGGAAGAAGAGAATGGACTCTGATGAGTCAAACATGGAAGGTCAATTACAGCTGCACTGCATGGAAGTACAGGGGTCAGAAGACACTACCAGGCCACTGCTTGTCAGCTTGATAACCTGGAAGGAACGCGTGAGTTCTAGACACAACCTGTCTCATCAGCACCATGAAGAAACACATACGCTGAACAGTAAGCAGTGAGACTGAACCAGTGACCAAAACCTCTGACAAAGGAAAGCCCAGGCCCGGGGGCTGCACAGTTCTATCGAGTATGAATGTGAATACGTCTCAGGCTCTTGAAGGAAGTGACGAGAGGGGGACATCTCTGACTCAGTAAGAGGCCTCCCCCCAAACCCAGGTAGGAACAGGTAGGCACACCAGAGGAACAGAACACGGCAGGCCAATTTCTCTGAAGAACTTAAATGCAAAAAGTCTTGACAAAATACTAGCAAGCCGAACTCAACAAAACCATCTAAGAGGTTACATGACGCGACTGAGTGAGATTTGTCTCTGGGATGAAAGGGTCTTCAACACACACAGATTAATAAATGTGATATTCCACATGAACAGGAGTTGTGGGCGTCCCAGCCGTCACCTTGACTGCTGACCCAACACTACCCCTGGAGTAGATGCAGCTTTTCCACTGTAAAACTGGAAATGTGGAGGTGATGGGTGTCCTTTTTGTCCCTAAAGGGATTTTTGTTTTTTACATTTGGACTTATTAGAAGGAGGAAAGCACTGTTTTGCAGGAGTTAAGTCTGTATTTAGGAATAAATGATGTGTGATTTGTTACCCACAGCCGGAGCAGGTGCACAGAGACAGGTGACCACTGTGCGGGCCCAGCCCAGCCTGGATCAGGGCTGGTCGCCTTCAGCAGTACTCCAGGTCTTATTCCGTTTCCTGGCACGGACAGGGACTCTTTCTGGAGGTTCCCCTGCTTTATCTTGAGTGTGAATCAGACTTATATGTTCCACCTCATCCCCCTCGGGGTCACATTACTCCCTCTTGCTTTATGGACCGAGAACAGGGGATCTGAAGCCGAGCAGGTGTGGGCTCAAATTGTCTCTGTCAGCTCTGAATGACACAGCATCCACCTAAAGTCTCCAAGCCACAATAACACGTGTGGCTGAAATATGCCAACGCCACAGGACTGCCACCAGGATACATGTATGCACACGCGTATGCATGCACACGCACACGTGCACACCCAGAGAAAAATCTGACACAGTGGTGGGCCCACAGGCGGAGAAAGGCAGTGCTCGCTGTGCATGTGAACCACATTCTGTAAGGCTCGGTACACATCCTCACGGTCACCTGTGTGCTGGAGACGCAGGCACGCACAGCCTGCTTCGCTCGCACGCCTGGTAGTGGAGTGCTAGTGAGGCCAGTGCAGTACGGAAGACGAGCTTCCGGGTGCTGTGGGTGAACAGAGATTTGGAGAAACAGCAAAATAGGGTACAGTTCCCATAGTGCTTTCTGGTTAACCCGTTCACACTCTCTCCATTTAGAACTCAAAGTTTGAAACTTTATCTAAACTGAAAATGAATGCAGTGGATAATATTCCCAGCCCAGAAAATAAGATAAAAAGGTCTTTAAAGTGAGACCTCTGTTCCTGAGGGCCGGGCGTCAGGGGCGCTGTCTGGTGACCCTCTGGGACGGCCGCTGGGCTGCCCAGGTTCTTGGTGCTCCGGGGTCCTCCCCACCACGAGCTCTCCGCCCCGCCCCTGGCTGTGCTGTCCATCCCACCTGTCCTCTTGGAGAGGGACGCAGGAGCACTGGGGCCTTGGTTCAGGGCCAGGGTCAGGTCCGGACTGCAGGCAGGTTCCGCCGTCTCTGCCGTCGTGCTCGGCCCGTCTGTTCTCAGATTGCACGCTCCTGGGCAGGTGCCCACGGGAAAGCTGCCCCGTGCCTTGGTTCTATGTGAGCTTGCCCTCGTCAGCTGCATTTTGGGGGGAACTTAGGCACCATTTTCCCACCCGGGCACCTCGGGACGTCACTTCTCTCTGACACGCAGTCTTTGTGGCCACTTCCTCTCCCCTGGGACCTGTGCTGCCTCCTGCCTCCCAGACTTACTGGTCACAGCTGGGCCCTTCTGCACGGATGGAAGGAAGCTGGCTTCTGCGTGTTCCGTGTGGGTCGTCCCCAGGCTGTGGACTTCCTGAGATGCTAACTTCCAGGTGCACAGCGCCCTGCACAGCACGGCACCTGCTGGGGAGCTGCTCGTCATGGCTGATAACTTGTGACGGTAGTGACTGTCACTCCCAGAGCCCCCGTCCTGGGCTTGGCTTAGGAGCTGGAGCAGCTCTCGGCTGGCCCCTCCGGTGGGCACAGCCCTGGCTCCTGATGGGAACACAGCTGACTCGCTCTCTCTTCGTGGAGGTTGTGTGGTGGGGAGAAGTTGTCTGGGAGGCGTCCAGCAGCCGGGTAGTGCTGGACGAGGCCAGGAGCCTGAGACAGGAAGGTCCACATGGGAGCCCTCACAGCTCTAACAGGGATGCAGACTTCAAGCCCTCGGTTGCTCCATTGCACCAGAGCTGCTTTGTAGAAGGGAGAAGCATAGGTACAGTACAGACAAGGACCAACTGCTCTCACTTCTGCACTGCGCCTCCCTCACCAGCCCCCAGCCTGCAGCCTGCCCTGGGCACTCCACATGGACTGGGCAGGACTCATGCAAACACCCCTGGGATCAGAGCCCCTCTCTTTCCTCAGCCCTGTTAACACCGCATCTTCAGACAGTCTGTGTCACGTCAGTCCTCAAACTCTGTTTCCACTTGAGTGCCTTCCTCAGTTGCAATACCATCACCCTTTTCTCTGGAAATTTCCGGAGCCTTAGCCGGTGACCAGCTACAGCAAGATGCCTGTGTCTGACCCACTCTCATATTCCCCCCCCGCCTTCCCTCATTGTCAGGGTGGTCACTAATTTGAGAAGCTGCATATTGGCTTTATCAGCTTATGTATGAGCCTGGGAGAACCGGGAGCCCCCAGCACCAACTGGAGGAAGTGGCTCGGAGGCAGAGCTCTGGTTTGCACACATTTGCTGGACATTGAGCAAATGCTGCAAGTGACAGGTGCATCACGGAGCATCGGGGAGTGGCCACAGCCCAGGCGCCAGGGTCCGGCTGCCTGTGCCCAACCCCAGCCCGGCT
Source organism: Sylvilagus bachmani (assembly GCA_015711505.1). Classification (NCBI taxonomy): domain Eukaryota; kingdom Metazoa; phylum Chordata; class Mammalia; order Lagomorpha; family Leporidae; genus Sylvilagus; species Sylvilagus bachmani. Next base: position 108,972,203 of record CM027389.1, on the reverse strand, counting down.
GTATGGAAGAGAGGGGCCTTGGGGAAGCACTCCTCACGGCCTCAGCTTACACATCTCCGAAATGGGTGAAGAGGAGCTGCTTGGAAAGTGTGGGGGGGATAACCAGGTTCCTCTATGGAGACCGCCCAGACAGCGCCTGCTCGCTACTGCTGCGTGGCTGTTACCTGCAGGAATGCCATGATTCTGCCATGAAGGACGTCCCCCGGGGCAGCCGAGAGCAGGAAGGGAGGGTGCGTGGCCTGTGGCATGGAGGGCCCTGCCTGTCCGTGGACCCTGCATCCGTGGACCTGGAATTCGCGCTCCTCCACTTGTCTTGTTGGTGAGTGTGTTACTGCGAGTGCCGCCTCTGTGGATGAACACAGCCTGGAGCGAAGGCAGCCCAGAAAGCCCAGGTTTATGTCAGTGTTTCCCAAACACTGTGGCCCATCGACTTAGCGTCTACACTTCCATCTCTGTGTAGGCAGGACAGGAGGAGAGGGGGGTAGGACATTAGTTCCCACCGTCTCTTTTCTCCTCCCCCCGCAGTGATCTGATACGTTGATGTGCGGATAAGGTCATGTCCCCTGTGCCTGGGTTTCTCACTGTTGTCCTTCTGGTTTGCACGGGATGCCCTGCGGCACTGGTGACTTGAGCCACACGGGTGCCCCTGCGTCTGTCCACTTGTTCTCCAAGGGACACCGTGGAAGGTCAGACGCACAGTCACAACTGGTCCTCACACCAGACTCCGACCACAGGGGAAGAGTTTACATCACACACTCAGTCCTTTGGCCGGGATGTAAAGGCTGTGTGTCCATGCGTGTGATCTATGTAACGCTGCAAGGACGCAGGGCCTGGGAAGGGGGCGGTGGGTGAAGCACCTGTTGCGTGCGCAGGACTCGCACCAGGCCCAGCGTGAGCACAGGGCTTGCTTTTACCACGCAATGCTCCGTGGTGACGGAACTGGGACTGTTTGTCGAGAGCTGCTCTGCAAAGGATCACGTTGATGATCTCCTGGTACCCTAACCATCCAGGGCCGCTGCGTCCTAACCACCCAGGATGATTGTGTCCTAACCATCCAGGGTGATTGTGTCCTAACCATCCAGGGTGACTGTGCCCTAAACATCCAGGGTGATTGTGTCCTAACCACCCAGGGTGATTGTGTCCTAACGATCCAGGGCCGCTGCGTCCTAACCACCCAGGGTGATTGTGTCCTAACCATCCAGGGTGATTGTGTCCTAACCACCCAGGGTGATTGTGTCCTAACCATCCAGGGTGACTGTGTCCTAACCACCCAGGGCCACTGTGTCCTAACCATCCAGGGTGACTGTGTCCTAACCATCCAGGGTGATTGTGTCCTAACCACCCAGGG